>BLFK01000347.1:961543-973603 GCA_014634185.1 Astreopora myriophthalma | reverse complement strand
ACTTTGATCATAAATCAGTAAATTTATGTTCCATTTGTGGTTGTGTCTCTTAGAAATGCACTTTACATTTAGGGGAGCCTTTTTAAATTAAGTTGCTGTTGACTAATGAAACGTTTCATATTGCAAGACAAAGTAAGTTTGCTTTACACTCTTTGAAAACTCAGTTTTTCGTGCTTGAATACACCTTGAATACTCCTTGAATTTTATGTGCACAAGCCAGCACTAACCCTGAGCTTAGCAATTTCACAGCCTGAATGAAGGCAAACAAGCTGTCAGTTACAATCAAGAAGACTATGTCATATTCAAACATATTCAGACAAAAAAAATACTTACCAATATATTTCTCTTTTTTGGTAATGACCAAGTGTACAAAAAACAACAAACTAAAGTTTTTTGAGTGTATATCTTATTGAAAGTCTCTACTGGAACTCACTTATCCATTTCTTCTGTAAAAAAATGCCTAACACTAGACACTCAGTTATCTCTATATTATACAGACATTCACTTATTACAGTATGTGGTCTTCCACTGATGTTACCAACTTAATAAAATTTATCTTCCTGAATAGTCCCAAAGCTTTAACTGTACCCCCAGCCATGTTGGATTGATGCAGCATTTACAAAAGAGTTCAAGAATACCCACCTCATATTATATTAATAAATGCGATATTTGAAATTTGAATACAGAAGTACTTTTGGAACAGGGCTGTGGGGAGAAATGCAGGATTGTGTTACAAGCAATAATTGACATCTTTAGCAGTTATAAAAAAGCAAAAAAAATTGATAGAGCCAATCTCTTTTATAACCCTTCCACTGCCACTTGTGTTGTAAAACCGCTTATTTCACAAAGGCCATTTTCCAAATGATTAACAGGTTCAAAACCTTTTGCCATTGGCATTCACATGTAAGGGAGTAGACTTAACCCAAAGTTGGGTGAAATGTAGTGAAACAAGGAGATTTATTTTGTTTAAGAAAATCGTGCATCACTGAGATGAACCATACTCACGTTAAAACTTTGTGGCATGTTTTAGCCCAGCACTTGGCATCGTCCAGCTTCAGCTTTTGGAAGTCGATTGATCAAGGACAAAACGTAGTTAATTGGTTGGCACTTGAACATGAGATTCTGCAGAACTGTGCAAATCGGGACTAGATGCTGCTAGATCTGGAGGGTTTTACAGCACAATTTTGTCCAACTCACGTTTAACAGTTCACCATTTTGTGCCTTGGCAAATATTTAGAAGTGTCCCCTGAAATCCGTGTCTAACTCCTTACTACTTGCTTCTTCAAAAACACAATTGTTGAGTTTCTTCTTTGTTCTCCAGAGTGGCATACAGTGTACCTACTCTTAAGCACAGTTTTTAGTTTAACCCTCCACAAAATGACTCCAGAATCTTTTCTTTTGTGCTTTTTGCATCATCTTGTCTATTTTGTTTGAATCAGTACTCAGTACATTAGTGAACCTCATTGTACGAACCTTTGGCTTTCAGGATTACTCACCATTGGCTATTGTTACCCATTATTCTTTTCTTCTGCTGCTTATTAAATGGCTCTCATTGTAATTTATAGTTTTATTTGACGCTGTAATTTGGAGGTAGAAATGTATTGTGTTTATTAATAAGTATGATTCTTTTGATGTTCTCTTATCTTCTATTCCACACGTGCAATACACAAACTGTCAGTAGTTATCACTTGCATCGCTGTAGAACTAATCTTTATCTCCCAGTATACCCAAAAAAGTGTTGCCTATTTTCTAGTATGCTACATTTTTCATCACTTGTTTCGAAACAAGGTTTTAGCTTTTAAGGTTGTATCAGGACACGGTTTGAGATACAGGCAGCTAGCGTGCGCAGTGAATCCATTTAAGTTCTCCTTCTTTCCGCGCACAATTCCATCATGGAATAGCCTTCCAAGCTCTGTAGTCAAGGCCAACGACTTGGTGGCCTTTAAGGCAGGTTTTGCAAATTGATTGCTGCCACCCATTGCCAGATTAAATTTATTTAAAGGCAATTATGTTATTTAAAGATTAAAGCTTTCCTTGGTTTCCTTGGTATATTTCATTTTGTTAGCATTCTTCAGTCTTTGTTAATCTAATGTGTGATTTGCTAATCTTGTGTGTGACAGAAAAATAGGAAATAAGTTTATAAGAGTGGTGTATGCAGCTGTGACAAGAATTTTACTGAAGTTATACTGTTCTCCACAGATCAGATGATGATGAGCCTGTAAGACCAGGGTTGAAGCAGCGGTTGTTCTGTGATATTTGTGACATATTTGATGCACATGATACAGATGACTGCCCAACCCAGTCCTCTGGCATACTTGAAAACCAAGGAACGCAATATCATGGGAACAGAAATGAAGAAAGACCCTACTGTGATACCTGTGAAAGTATGTTTAAATTTTAAGGTTTTAAATGATTTCGCTTATAGGAATATAAAGTGTTGTGGCTGGCATTGATCAGAGTCTTTATTATAAATTGGATCATTAAAGCATGCTCTTTTTTTAATCCATTGTAGTGTTTGGACATTGGACTCAAGAGTGTGATGATGAAGAAGTAGGTGTACATGTGTTTTCTATTTTATTTTAACCCACCACATAAACTACAAGGCATTAAAACCTCTTTGTAGAAGAAATAGACCTCTTTCTTTGTTAATTAGTTATAATTTCTCCTATGCACTTCTCACCACAACAATGCTGCACAGGGGCGTTGGATATTTTGAAATCTTAAGCTTGTTGGTAACAAGTCTGATTGCCAGTGGCAGTTCCTTCCAGAGTCATGAATGAACTGGCACTGTGTCCTTAGGTGTTTAGATTGTAGGGTTCAATATTTTATTGCCACTTGTCCGATCGCAAGGCAAGATGCCTCTTGTTGGCATCCATTAACTTTTTTTCGTTCAATTTTGTTTTATTTCAACTTAGTAACATTTAATACAGACACTTACACACACAAGCATATACAGATGTACAGGTCACTTCTTAATTACAGTATCTATAATGTCGCCTTCTATGCAAAACTCTTACAGTGTTCTCTACACTTCATGCTACACTTCATTCCAATTAAAGCTATATCTGCAATGTACAATCTCTGATATTTGTAGGTTTTGGATACAAAGAAAAAGGTTCCCCCACCAAAACCAACAACACCTACCATACCAACAGAAAGAAGACCTCACACTCTTTTTGGTGAACAAAAGCCTCGCATTTCATGTTAAAATTACTCAAGGTTCCATTCTGAATAGCATAACCTCTTTCAGCCTTCAAACAAATTTGGATACTCTGAAGGAAGACTTCTCTTGAAAGGGACAAGTTCAGTAGTTGAGATCTGTAATTGTGGTGTCTTGCAATTAGGAGAAAATGATGCAACAGAACGTTTGAAGTACCCTCTGCCAAGCCTAAGCAGGATAAAATGAAAAATCATTCTTTGAAAACCAAAAGAAGCTATTTATCCATACTTTAATTTCAATCCAAAATATTTGTACATTTGGGCATTCCCAAAACAAGTACAAGGAACCACAAAGGTCATTTGGCAAGGTGCTTATTTTAAACAGGTAGCTGTTAGTGGCTATTCTTCTATTAAGAAATTCAAATTGAAAAGTTCCTAATTTGGTTTTGTGGGTACACAAGAAAGTCAAATTGTAAGGTTTACACCATTCTCTTATCAATACCATACACTCTACAATCTGGGAGCCATTTGCTTTTTGACTTTTAAGTGGCTGGGTAGTGACTCCTGTCATAAGTATCTTATAAGCTGTTTTACAGAAATCCAATGACACCAACAGATTGGGGGAATCATTGACACAATCATGTATTGGGTGTCAGTCACAAACACATTTAAGGTGGCTCTATATAGTAATACCCTTTGTTCTGCAATTAAAATACACCTGACTAAATTTGGATTTTTTTAACCAATGTTTCCAAAGATCATATTATAAGTTACAGAAATAAGTAGCTATGGCTTTATTCGTTCCATAAATGTCTACTTTTCTTATCGAGTACTGTTGCCATGGCAACCACAAGCAGGATAAAATGGTTCAGGCAGCAATCCCACCAAACTTCTAGGCAGACTTTCTCGGTTTTTACACGGTAAAATTTCGCTGTTTTTGGTTTAAGGTTGTATATTTTGGTGACGCCTAATCACGAAAGTTCTCGAGAAAATCCCTACATACGTTTCCCCAGTTTTCATTATTTTCGTTTTTAACGTTTATTGCATTTGTGCATGTAGAAAAATTGCTGTTATTTTGCATGTAATAAAAACTACGAAAATACTGTCATCATGGCGATTTTCAGAAAAGTTCACCGTCCAGATTGCGCACATAAGACTTTTTTAGTTTCTCAAAAATACCCCTCTAACGCGCTCCTTTAGAGGTGACGTCAGCAGAACAAGAATTCTTCTAGTTACGGGTTTGCGCATGCTCGTGCATTTTGTACTGCTCCAGGACTCCAGAGATCGCACGTGGCGGACATTTCGGCGAAAAAACTTCATGGATTTTCTGTCGGCTGAATACTGGCTTTCTTCTTTTGAAAGTGTTCAACGATACTGGCCAGGATTCGTTTTGTCTTGGTGACCCGCGTAGATTTGTTCGCTGTTGCATTGCGGGAAGCAGGAGGAAGCGACAACACGCCAATCAGTGCCTTCTCTCCAAATTTCTCAAAAATATCTTCCAGATGTTGATACGAAAGTCCAGTTCCTGCGATTTTCTCGACTATTTGTTGTTTTACAGGAAAAGATGGATCAGTTGGATGGTAAAGTTTATCTTTAAAAGTCTGCACTAGCGCATGGCGATGATCTAGGTACTTCATGTCGTTTTTTGCGTGTTTTGTGGTGCACATGATCTCTGTTAACATCTCGTCGCTAATGTTGAGGCTGGAATTGAACAGGATTTTTCGTAGTGCTCTTAAGTTTTCCATTGTATCATGTGCAGGGAAACTTTGGTTGAACAGCTTTTGGTAAATTGACGCTTGGTTGGTTTTTACAGTCGAACCATCTGTTGACATCAGTGACGGATGTTTACATTTCACAAGTTTCTTCATCAAGGGAAGACTGTCAGAAAAATACGTTTAAGGACGACAGGCTTTGGCAGAACTGGTTTCCACCTTGTCGAAGAAGAGTAGGCGTATCGAAGACTTGCGAGTTGTGGCCGTACAGATTTGTATGTCACCAGACTTTACACTTCGAACAGTTCGTTGTAGGAATGTCAAAAAAATTTCTATTGCCTTATTGATGAGAACAGGCGTAACTGGGTTGTCTCCTTTGCATAGCGTTCTGGCTCCATTAACTCGTCGAACACTCAGTTTATTTACTCTAGATGCATGAATATCAACATCCTTGGATGGGAGAACGTACTCGTTAAACTGAAGCAATCCAGAGCGATCTAATGCTGACAATTGACAAATTTCTGCCGTTTTTCCTGAAGTGTTGGTTTCAATGTCAAAGATTATAAAGTTGTAAACATTGTTTCTACTAAAAGAATAATAATAAGGATAACAATAATAATAAGGATAATATACAATTGAAGTGCAGGGAAATAAATAATGCAATCATGTTGATATGCTCGATAAATGTGAACAATGTTGCTGGGTCGGGGAGGAGGAGAAGGAGTTTGAAAGGGCAACAGACAGGTATGTGGTTCACTTGAAACTGGGCATGGAAAACGCATTCTAAGAAAGAGTCTGCATCAAAATGAACTCCCACCTTACAACCACGGGTTTCCACTGGAATTAACTTTGCGTTAGAGTCGTTTTCTTCGAATTCGAGTTTCCTCTTTGCCCTCCATTCCCTTATCCCTTGAGTCCGCTGGTGTCCACTTCCCTTTTTGCCTAATTTCGCTTTACTTGAAAATCGCCCTTGTCCGTCTCGCAATTCGCTTCGTTTCGCTCCACTTTCTCCCTGATCATTTCTGTTTTTCGAACTTAAGACTAAGCCTCCAACCATCAACACAGCCCCTGTACTACTCCACGACCGCCAACTACCACTGCTACCTTCTCTACCTTCATCTTTTTTGTAGATCGATCGATGCTCGCTGGTAGACATTTCTTCCAAACCGGAGAAAAATTAGTAATTTTACGGAAGACAGTTTTTTCATTAAGTCGACACAAAGAAAACAATTTTGGCGACACATTTTGCTGAACAGCTCCTCGTCGGAAAGAACAGAGAGAAAAACAAGACACAAGTTTTGCAAAATTGCGGGAAGCCGTTTTATTTTATTTGTTTTCATTAAAACTAACTTTAAACTACGCGCGATCGTACCCATGCCTCGTGCGCCAAAAAACTATATAGAGCCACATTAATCTTTTCAACTGCATAATAATAATAATAATAATAATAGTATAATAATGGAGAATGTTAATTTTCACGGAAAACTTCCTTCAGTTCATTGAACGCAGCAGTAATTTGGCATCCTTTAAGAGGTCATTGTTTCGTTGTTCACGGTCGCATCGGTTTCAAACGCAGGCTGATCAGAGTTCCATTTTATTTAGTAGCGTATGTGAGGAGGAGTGCGTTCGAAATGTAAGAAATATGGATGTCATCATAAGTAATAATTACAAAGCAGAAACAAGGTCTTAAATATCAAATTCATAGTTACCGGGTGGCTTCTCGATCTGCTTCCGCTTCCATCGAAAATGTTGACAATCTAACGAACTACTGTGACGTAAGTCATTATAAGTTTAGAATCGTCAGTATTACAGTGATTAAATCATAAGTGTCAGCTTCAAATGAAACGGTCATTAACAGTGTAGATACCAACCGAGACCCAAGTTGCATAGTACAGTGTATACAGGTTTATTATCGGTTTGGATAAGAGAATGACTGATGTCTGGAGGAAATTAAAAGGCTGTTCTTTACAATTCAGACAGGACCAGCATTCAAATACTTTGTTGAAGAAGGGGTCTTTTATTATATTGTGGCGAAGAGTAATTGAAGGTTGTATTTTGCCAGAAAAAAGGTCCATGAACAACTTCAATTTGGCCTTCATTTACATCATGGTACTTGAGTAGTTTTGGGGAGATGGATAGACAAATTTTATTCGTGTATGCAAATTTATTCATGGCACCCAAACTGGTTTTTTAATGAGATACAATCCGTCTAGGTATAGAGGAGCTTCATGAGATGGAAGAGGTAATAAACTGATTACTCAGTATTGCTCTGAGCTGCTTATTGATTACTCAGCACTGCTCTGAGCTGATAACGCATCTTAAGCGAACAAACATGCTCACCACAGAATTAACCATGTTGGCAAATGTTGCATGGATAAGGTTGACGCTTAGAGGAAAAAGAAAAGAAACTTTTCTTTCCATTTCTTGCTTATAATTCAGAACTATTTTTTAAAGAAATTCTTGTGAGATCTTTCGCCTTTTTGATACCACTGCATGCTCACAATTTAAGTCCCTAAGCACTCGCTGTGATGAGATTTGTGTTCTTAAATAAATCTGGGGCTGTTTGTCGGGCTCTTTGGCGTGAAATGGTTTTACTGTATTTTAAATTGGAATGCTCTTCAAGGATTACTCTAGTTGTCTTCGAACAACTTGATGAAGGTACTGGTGACATGTATTTTTACAGTTCATGAAACCAATGCCTGGTTTACTTTTCATGAATTGCTCTCAATACAAGATGTGTTTTGTTTATTATCTATCACTGCTTTGGCTTTCTCAGGCTTGGATCAAAAATTCCTTTTGTTTTACTTGTATCCCGATTTTACCAATTTCCATTCTTCATACAAAAGCACTGAATAAGTCGAGCAGATCAATTGCAACTTCTTTAATTTACACCAGATTTCTGGTGTAGTAAAACTTTTACTACACCATTGTAAAGATGGTTTTGTTTTCATGATATTGTCTTTGCACGGTGTCAAGTTTCTATTTTTTCTTATTTTTTCCTATTTTTTAGCCTGCCTCCTATTTTCTCCTATTTTTTCATGAAATTCCTAGTTTTTCCTATTTTTCAGGGTTTTACTTGGTACACAGAAACATTTTGAAATACTTGAAGTAAAATTGCCAATAAAATTGATAAATTCTACTAAAAACTGAAACTTTGTCAAAAAAGACCACTTTGAAGCCTTTACGAGTGATTTTCTTCTGAAACTCGTGCCCAGATTTTCTCAATGCTTTTGATCGCATGCAAGGGATTCTGGGAGGTTCATTTGCATGCAAACTGTTAATGTGGCCACAATGATGCTTGACACTGCTAAGACCAGGCGAGACCAAGCAATGCAAAACTTAGAGAAAATAGGACAAAAGAGAAAACTGTTGACTGACAAACAGCACACACTGTTAGAAAAGGCCATGTCCTCAACAGCAAATGCTGCCCAAAAAAAAAAGAGCAAAGCCAAGGTTACCCAATCTGCAAAAAGAGCGAAAACAGTACAGTGTTGGACTTTTTGGTTGTTGCTGTTCAAAAGTCGTGGTTGTTTTTTATTGTAAGGAAGAACTTTGATATTGTTTCGGTTTGTCCAAGAAATTATTGTTGCTTATCATTCTCACTGTTTTAAAGGACTGATGACTTAAATTAAGGGCATCTTGTGAAGTATCTAATGAATTTTGGAATCTGGTAATTGTTGTAGGATGAGTTGTGCTTGGTAACATAGGTGGTAACACTTTTTTTTGTTTATACGGCAATGCATTGTGGATGTATGCCATGGTGCCTGTTAAATATTAAAGCATTGGGTTGTGGAACAAAGTTGCTGTTGGGAGTGTTCAGAGAATATAACTCAAAGAAATCCTCCTATTTTTTTCCTATTTTGGGTTGAGAATTCCTATTTATTTCCTATTTTTTGGCCACTGTCATTCCTATTTTCCTATTTTTAAGTGTCATTTGTCACTTGACACCCTGTCTTTGCTTCTTATTTCACAGTGGGGCATAATCCTGGAATGCTTTTGGTGTAAACAGCTTACAACTCCACTTGTTCAGAAATGCTTGTTGAGTGATGACTTTCAACCAATATTCTGCTTGTCTTTGACTTCAAAATGCAGTTCAGTTGATACCAGAAGTTCTTCTCGTCATAGAAATAAAAGAGAGGGACTCAATCTCAATTCGCCAACTGAAACTTCCATTCCATTGAGTTCACATGTAAATTCAATCTTCGTGGTAAAGTATCGTCACACACTTGATTCCAAAAATGATTTACCACTTTCTCTTTGAGTTTCAATCTTTTCATTTTTGATGTTAGTGTTCAAGGCCAAGAGCTCCCGTTTTACCATGCTGTTCATCTTAAACAAAGATTCCTGCAGGCATTTTTGTCTGAACATACCTATAAATCTATATTTATAATGGTGTACACAGTAGGACGCCATTTTGAATATGTTTATTGACAGGGTGCCCATAGAACCAGCTTTTTGGTACTGTTTCCATTATTGACAGGGTGCCCGTCAAACCGGTTTCACCCTGTTTTCCAAATGTTAATGTAAACTGACATCTTTGATGACTGATTGGTCGGTGATGACATCTCAATCTCATTGGCCCCATGCCTTTCCCATTGTTCTTTTGGCTTTCTATTTGCGATACCCGGATGCTCGGGTGGACATGCAACACCACCAAAGCACACACATCTCTCTTAAAATCTGAGTAACTGAATCCTATTAAAGCCCTTCACACACACCTTTGTTTGACCGTGACGTCTATGCCTTGTCATTGGTTGTTAGCTTCTCCATTGTTCTTTCCCTATGTAAGTGCACCACCATCCGGCTGTACCACCATCCGACACAATACACTTCACTCCAAATAATAAGCCATAATAAAATCCAAAACAAATACACACATGCATCTCATTAAACCCCTCATATACCAACACCTCTTTTATCTCATGAAACCCTTCTATACCTAGGTGGATTGCATCATTAAAAAAACAGTTCGAGTGCCCCTAAATAAATTTGGATCCATGAATAAAATTCATCTATCCATCTCCCTCTACTACTTACTTTTGAACCCATTTTGCTTTCAAAGCATAATTAAAACTTTGAATATCCAGCATTCTAAGTCCGCCATTTGAATAATTGTTAATCATGTGCACGCATTTAATTTTACTAGTTTTGCCATCCCACAAAGTCTTAAAGAGAAGGCCATTTATTTCCTAATGTGGGAAGCGGAGACATTATATGTACTAACTGTGAAGCAAGCAGGCTCTTTATTGCAGTTATGTTTACCAGGAGGGCTTAACCTTCTGAAATGCCAATTTTCAGTTATGTAGGAAATCTTTTCTTTTTTTCTCTTGATAATTCAAGGATTCAGCTTGTTCTGTAACAGTAGAAAACCAGACTCCCAGAGCTTTAACCTTATGAAAAGACCACTTGATATGCTGGAAAACATCAAGTCAATCTCGTCAAGTCAATCCAAAGAGCCTCTGTCTTTTCATAATTGACCCGTGAACTGGAAATTTTAGCAAAAGAATCAAGTAGACTTAAAGAATGCTTCATCGAAGTATCAGAACTGTCGAGTATTAAGGTTGTGTCATCTGTATGTTGGCTAATTCTACACTGGGAATCTAGCATTGGTATCCGCATAATTTGTTTATGGTTTCTAAGTGCCTTCTCCAGTATCTCCACACATAAAATAAGACGATAGAAGGATAGGGTGCAGCCCTGTCTGACCCCTCTACTATGTGAAAAAAAAATCCGAGACCCCCATTATTTTGAATACTACTGCTTATATCTTTATAAAACAGGTTAACCTAAAGGCCCGTTTACACAGGTGATTTTTGCGGCGATTTTTGTGGCGATTGCAAATCGCCGGTGTAAACTAGCGGCGATTTCAAGGCGATTTCGTGGCAACTTCTTGGCGATGTTGTGGCGATTTTACGACCTTTTTTCAGCGGCTAGCACGGAGCGCATGCGATGTTAACACTAAGCACGACAGCACCATGTCTCCAATTGTGCAACATTGTTGCAAATAAGAATGTAACATGGAAATGGACGTAGAGACAACTCAAATGGCTGCGGGGTGCTTAGGAATTGGCACAGTTATTCTTTGTCACCGCCAAAAAAAAACGTCGAGAGCGAAAAATCTGGGTTAAGCCGTGGATTTCGACGAGGGAAACAGACGGTGCATTTCATCGTTTACTTAAAGATTTCGAGGGAGACCCCGAACACTACAGCAATTATTTTCGTTTAGACCTTGGAACATTTGAAGAGCTCGTGCAAAGTGTGTACCCCTTGTTGAAAAAGAGAGACACGAAAATGAGAAATGCCATCTCACCAGCTGAGCAGCTCTCTGTGACTCTTCGTTTTCTGGCTACCGGTGAGACGTACACAAGTCTCCAGTATCAGTTCCGGATTAACAAAGGAACACTTTCTCTCATAATCCCCAGAGTATGTGAGCCGATTTCTACCGTCCTTGCGTCATATATCACATGCCCAAGTTCCAAGGAAGAATGGTTAGAGATCGCCAAGCGTTTTCATAGTAGATGGCAACTGCCGAATTGTATCGGAGCTGTCGACGGGAAACACGTCCGGATCCTACACCCCCCCAGGAACTGGCTCCGATTATTTTAATTACAAAGGGTTCTTCAGCATTGTGCTTATGGCAGTCCTGGGCCCTAATGCAGAATTTGTGTTTGCTGATGTTGGCTGCCAAGGTCGCATTAGTGATGGTGGAGTTCTGAGGAACACCGTCTTCTACCACGCACAGTCTTCTACCACGCACGCCAAACAGCTAAACATCCCTGAGCCAAAACCTCTCCCAGTGAATGATGCCATTGTGGAAGAATTGGATACTCTGGTGCCACATTATTTCGTGGTAGACGATGCGTTTAGCCTGACAGAAAATGTCATGAAGCCTTACGCAAAGAGGGGGATATCAGAAGAGCAAAGGGTTCTTAACTATCGATTATCTAGAGCTCGGAGGGTGAGCAAGAAGGGTGAGCGTTTGGTATTCTTAGTGCTTAATTTAGAATTTTCCACTCCACACTGTGTGTTAAGCCAAAAAACGCAATAAGTATAGTTCATTCATGTCTGGCATTGCATAACTTCCTTATTAAGAAATGCCCAACAGTCTACACACCCCCAGGGTCCCTGGATTATGAAAATGAAAACGGTGAAGGCAAACTGGAGACAACAAATTTGAGAATCTGGCTCT
>BLFK01000347.1:941543-956543 GCA_014634185.1 Astreopora myriophthalma | reverse complement strand
TCGATTCTAAGTCTTCGTAGGAGTCTTCAGATTCTAATATATTGAACAAGATCGTACGAATTTTCCTTTTAAAGATGATGAGTTTTGGTAGTGTTCGGAGCTTAGTTGGTATCTCATTCCAGAGTTTTGCAGCTTTATAATTGTAAAGTTTTGCAGTTTTATAATTGTAAAGCGCCTTGAACATAGCATATGAGCGCTATAGAAATAAAGTTATTATTATTATTATTATTATTATTATTATTATTATTATTATTATTATTAATAAAGTTATTATGATTACGCTCTAAGCACTTAGCCGGGATTGGCAATAAAGAGATTGATCTGTAGTTAGTTACAAGCTCCTTACTTATCTCTCTCGTGAATCGGGGTAATATTGGCTGATTTCCATAAGGTGGGCATTTTCCCCGTCCTTTGAGATAAATAAATGAGCAAGTGGGAAAGAGAGCTCTTTTGCACAAGTACGTAAAATACGAGCTGGTAAGTTATCCACATCAGGAGCAAATATGCTTCTCAATACGTATAAACGAAAACTTATCGCCAACTCGGGATTATACAGCTCAAATTCACCATTCGCTTGAAGCGGATCATCGCAGAACATAACGCAGTAGATCACTGTTCAAGGTCTTTGATTCGTGCGTGGAATCACTTCTCGAGTCGCAAGCGGCTCTAAATCTGTGTCAGAGGGTACGAAGCTGGCCTTGCTCTCCCCTGAAAAGCAACTACGCTCACTAGAACGTAATTTCGAAGGGTCCCTTTGCGAAAAGGACGAGAAACTTGACGCAGACAACATTTCTCGTGGTCTGTTTGTTACAAATGTCAGCCTGAAGATTTCACCAAGGGATAAGATGACGTCACAAAGAGAACTCCGCTTGACAAAAATTGTGGGCTCGACTACTGATGTTTGAGCAATGGCGGACGTAATTTTCACAGTTTCAGGCAGCGTTTAGAAAGGTTTATCTTCATCAGGTCAGTCGGAGATACAATTTTTTCTAACCTTTAGGGCCCAAACTTCAACTTAGGATGAAAAAGTCGTGGAAAATAAACCTTCGAGTTTCGTCGCAGTAGCACTTTAAGGGGCTTACTGTTCTCCAGTTTTTAAAAAGGTTTGGAGGTTTACTTTGTTAGCTATCAAAGTAATCAATCTCATTACCATCTCCCATTGTCTTGATACTCTCAAGTTGGTTCTGAGTACAAATTTTCCTTATCGACCTAAAAATTCCTCTAAATTCCTCTCATCAAGTTTCCTTTCGAGAAACAGTATGCCATCCTCAAGAGCGTGTTCCTTGTTATTAAAATCTCAGTCTTTTTTGGCAGCATATTTAATCATTACAGTTCTGATTTGCATTTTGATTACATCCCACCTTAAGATGTTGTGTACTTCACCCTGGCCATCATATTCCTTTCCTCTATGGTCTTCTTTATAAAAGTAGCATACTCAGTTTCAGTTAAAAAATATGCATTAAGTTTCCATAAACCTTGTCCTCTGGGATTAGCTGCAGCACTAACATGATTAGTAATCACTGAATGATCCATCCAATAACCAGGTAAGATTTCTGCTGCCAGAAGCTTGGAGCAAAGAGAATCACTAACTAGAAAAAAAGTGCAAATGGCATTGGGTTTCAGGTGTTTTCATTCTCCAAGTACACCGCCTGGCATCCGAGTTGAGAACCCTCCAAATATTAGTTAATTGGAAAATTAAACGAGACTTACCTGTAAGTTGAAGTTTGATTGAGATTCTAGCACATAACCAAGGAGGCAGGAGATCACATGAGATAGCACAGCTCATGCGTCAAGTCATTCTTTTACAGCTAGTGGTTGTGTCAGATACAATCCAGATTCCCATATTTCGCGTAACAATAAGAGGGATGGGATCTCATAACTGACGGGATGGGCATGTGATCTCCTGCCTCCTACGGAAGGATTTCTTTTTGATGGGCCTTTGTTGCTGAGGCAGCTCTTGTACTGTGTGAAGTAAAAAATTTTGTGTCTATACCAGAGTTTGTTAAAACCTGCTTTGTCCACCTGGAAATCGTGTCTCTGGACACAGTCTTGTTAGGTTTTATGAAACTTATGAACAGTTTGTTTTCTCCATTCCGTAGTGTTTCTATCTTCATATAAGCTTTCAGGGTTGTGAGAGGACGTATTCTGCTGTCAGGAGTAAATTTAGTAATCGTTACTGCAGCTGTTGGGTTGTTGGGTCTGCTTGTCTTAGTGTGTTCATCTAGTGACAGATAGGCAGTCTGGGATATCAATTGTATTCCATTTAATGATAGTAGGTGGATGAATTGCCCTCGTTGACCTGTTACTAACAGAAGTAACATGACTTTTTTTTGTGAGTTCCTTCAGAGATAGCTTCTCTAACGGATAGAAGGTTTTAATCCAGGACTTGTGAGACAAACCTTATTTGATTGTACTTTGGCTTTGGTTTGATTAACTCGTAATTACCTTTCATAAAACGTGACCAGTGGATGAGTTCCAAATTTAACACAGTTATCAAACTGTATTAATGCCAGAGTAACTCAATCCCTGGCTATGTAATGTCATCAAGAACTCCACAGCCTCGCTTGTCTTTGGTGAACTGTAATCAATTGTCCTCTTACAACTTTCATGACTTCTTTAGAAACGTATTGTCGGAAAGAGTTCTGGATAGCGGACATACCATTAAGATGAGTTTCTGGTGTAGTGGGTGCAGTCTGTTGTGTGATGTGTGCTGAAGTAGTTTGGGGGATGGTTGGCAGATCCAGGGTTGGCTGTAAAGTAACTGTAGAACTAGGGGAAACCACGTTTGTGTGGGCCACACTGGTACGATCAATATGCCTTTCCCTTTGTCCTGTTGAATTTTCTGTAGGCATCATGGGATTAATCTGAAAGGTGGAAATGCCTAAAAAATAAATTCACTCCAACTCAACTTCACTCCACTGGGTCTGGTTGTCAGGAGCAGTATTGTGTAAGTTGTGTGGTTAGTCTGCAAATCCATGTTAAGCTCTGGGAACTCTGTTAAAATTTATGTGAACACATTCCTGTTCAACATCAACTCATGCTTGTCTGCAAAAGAGCGGGGTCTGAAATCTGCATCGACATTCAACTTTCCTGCAATGTGTACTGCAGAGACCCAGATATTCTGGTGTATACACCACTGCCACAACTCAATTGCAAGGTTGTTTAGTACAGGGGATTTGGATCTTCCCATGTTGTTAATATATAATACGGCTGTTGTGTTATCTATTTGAATGGGCCATTTCCGAATTGATGTTTGCCTCTGGTTGAAAGCGAGTCTTGGTGTTCGACCATTCAAATGGAAATGAGTTGGGCATTTTCATGCAAATCAAACTCATTATCATTTGAATGGTTTAGCACCAAGACTCGGTTTCAACCAGAGGCAAACGTCAATTCGGAAATGGCCTATTTGAACATGAGTTTCATTAGCTTGGCTACAAAATGATTTTAGTGCAAAAAAAAATGCTGCTTTAAGCTCTAAGATGTTTATCTGATCCACGGCTCCATTGGTATTCCACCTGCCACCTATTTGTTGGTCACCATACACTGCCCCCCACCCACTGTTTGAAGTGAATCTGTTGGTTGCTGAATGTTTGCTTTGAGGCACTGAATATTTTCACAAGCAAATGGCATGTTTGAAATCCACCAGTCTAGTTCGATCATCGATCGAGAGGACAGTTTCATATGAGCATTATAATGTCCCTTGCTACAAATAAGAGCATTTGTTTTGTCATGCTCTAAGGACCGATAATAGAGTTGTCCAAACTGTGTTCCTGGAAAAGTAGACACCACTATGCCTATTACTTCCGCTACCTCTGAAATTAATGGGTTTTGCTTTGCTTTGATTTCAATGTTTTAAGAACTTTCTGTTCTGTCGGTGAGACAGTCATGCTGCCTGAGTCTAAATTAAATCCTAGGAAGATCAGTCTTTTTGTTGGTATACTAACAGACTTTAAGGGGTGCAAGTGAAACCATAACTTTTTAAATAACAATAATAATAATCAACTTTATTTATAGAGGGGTAACACACAACAGTAATCACTGAAACATGACTGTATCCTTGATATTTTGCATACATTCTCCATATGTATCTCCTTGGAGGTATGAATCATCAACATATCCTAGACTCAGATGGCCTAAATTATGTAAATAAGCATAAGATGGTTTGAGCAACTTTGTGAATATACTAGGTGCACTAGATAAACCATTAGGCAAGCATGAATATTGATACAGTTTCCCACCAAACAAAAAGTATTTTTGATGTTCCTCTGCTATGGCTACAGTATAGTAAGCATCTTTAAGGTCAGTTGAAGCCATGTAGCAGTCAGGCTTAATAATTCTTATTGCAGATTCTAATGTGTCCATTTTGAAATGGTGGTATTCTACAAACTCATTGAGGGTTTTCAGATTCAATATGGTTCAATATGAGCCATCCGGTTTTGGTCTTAAGAAAATAGGGGAGATAAACTCTTCATGCACAGTTAGTTGTTCTTTCCAGTTAAACTTGCAGAAATTTGTGTAGGCTCACAATTCTGTGTAAATTCGAGAAATACACCTTTCACAAATTGAATGATCATAGGGTCATTCGTGATTTCATACCAGGTGTGCACAGCTGATGTAAATTGTCCTGCCCTAAAGACAGTTTGGTTTTGAGTTATTCGCTTGACCTCGTCATAAGCAGAATTACCCGAACAACAATCATTTAGGCTTGCCTGATTCAATGGCTTGTTGTTTTGTGGTTCATTGATTACTTGGTTGTGCTCTCCTTCTTCCCTTTAATCGGCGGAGAGCGGCTTTTCGATAAGAAATTATTATTATCGTTGTAACAAGCTCTTGAGTAAGCGTAGGGAGCAAAGCGTTTCGGTTTGTGGAGTAATGGTTTGTAAATGTAGATTTCTGGCCACGCGGTCTTACTTTCTTCGTTAACTTATTGGCGTCCGAGATATCCTTTGTCAGCTTAGACAAGTCGCCAAATAAGACGATGATGGGACTGTTGTGGCATTGCATAAAGCGGCATAGTCCCTGTGTAGATCTTTCTTCATCATGCAGACAATTCATTGCCAAAGCAATGCCGTCGGTGAGAGTGGTCAAGAGCTCTTTGTTGTCTGATTGGTTTTGTTTCAGAACAATATCCGTCGCTTTGGTAATAGTGACCACGGCTGCCACAAGTGAATTTTGTGACTTAGATGTTTCGAGTCCTGTGTGCGGACTTGTGCTGGGAGCTGGCTCCAAATGAGTGGGTTTACTCATGGCGTTCTAAGCCCCTCGATGTTCGCAGGCCTAGGATATTGATCAACCTTTGCTTGGGTCTTTTCGTCCGGAATTTTGAGACTATTCAACATGTTAGCCAATTCCTCATCCACAGCGCTCCCAGTTTTCTCACTCAGATCGAGATACTGAGCGATATCATGAAGAGCACTAGTGCTCTTTGATTTCTTGTTTCCCACCTCGCGGGCTTTGGTCAATTCGTTGACCTTCGTATCTAGAGAAACAAATGATTCTCTGTCAGCATCTCCGTGCCCCAGTTCGCCCTGTTCGTACTCGAGGTCCTCGTCTTCGAGGTTAATGGGTTCACTCCGCTGATCCATTCGTCTGTTCATTGCTTTCATTTCTTGGACTACAGACTGGACCATGCTGGCCAAAGAGTTCATGGTTGGCATCTCGCCAGACTCGTCGGGGACGTCGCGAGATGCTCCTTCAATTTCTGTCATTTTTCGAGTTCTAACCTCGTTGGAGCTATGTATTTGTGATGTAAGACCAACTGCGTTGGTTCTTAAAGGTTTAAGTGATCTAACTATGTTAGATTCTGCTTTTTGCAGTTGTTTTCTTCTTTATCTTCTTTATAAGTCGACTTGCTTGATGTGACGCACGTGTGCAATGACTTGACACGTGCGCTGTGCTATCTCAAGGGCTCTCCATGCCTCCGGTCATGTGATAGAATTGAAATCTTTCCTTTCAGCATTCCATTTCATCATGAGATTTCCAAGGCATAACAGGGATAGCACCCCTTTTGTCTTTATAAAGATCACAGTTTAAGTTAGTCTTCCCCAAAATAATAAAATCACATTCAAAAGAAAAGAGTTTTAGGCTTAAATTTTTGAAGAAGGTAGGATTATATTACCCTGAATGGGTGCAGAAATTAATGCCCACAAGTGTCAAAATATCACCTTTTGTCTCAATATCAACTCTGATTAACCTTCCCTTGGGGTAAGTGAGAAACCTTAAAATGTTGAACTGTAAGTTATTATTAAACGCTGGCCTTGGAACTGGAAAAAATGGTAAAGGTAGTTGAGTATCCCCACTCAGAATTCCAAAAGGATTCAGTATTACTATTACTTGTGCTACGTGTTTCCTGTAAAATATATATTGAAAATCTTAGCCGTAGAAAGGTTTCACGTCTCTTTGAGCTGTTAGACAAACCAGCTCGGATGTTTAGGGAGTAAAATTTGCATGTCATCAACCTTAGCTATGGTGAAAAGCGAGTGTGAATGTTGTATTGTGGGAGGGGATGTCAGGGAAATGGCAAACTAGCAATCGGATTATGTAGCGATAATTTGAACTAACAGAATTCATATGTGGCAATATATTTTTTAAATAAGCACTAGTGAGCAGCACAAAATAAGGTATCTTGTCAAACTTGATTTAAGCTTCCGACCAGTTTTGAGTTTTGTTTAAAGTTCTGCAGTAGCTCTTATCGGAGCCTGTGCAAGTTTTCCTCAAGGTATGGATTTTCCCATGGTGGAATCCATCCAGATTTCACATCCGCGTCCTCGGGTTGACTTAAGTATTTGTAGTGCAGTCGAAGGCTGCTACAGAAATCCTGTGTCTGATTGTCAAAAACACAAACAGCAGGGGGTCTGTGTGTGGGCCTGAATTTTAAACCCAGGCCAAGAGTTCTGGACTGAGTTTCAGTAAGAGTTAGCGTGAAAGGCAATTAACAAGCTGCACATTCTTAGCAACCAAAGAAAGAGATGGACATCCAGCTGAGAAGCCGGAGTTTTACTCCGGTTTCTCAGCTGGATGTCCAGTAGCTTGCAATATTTTCATTCCCATTATATTTCATTAATGTATCATCACATTTCGTTTGAGGTGTCAAATATCATGCCATCATGTTGACATCCGCGGTCATGAAATTAATTGAAAGAACAGTGGTAAAAGAAAAGTGTATATCGTCAACGCTTAAAATACATTAAACAAAGCGCTCTCTCCATTTCGGGTGATGCAGAGACGTAGGCAAAATGCTGGTTGTCAGAAAAATGATATTTTCTGTGTTACTTCTCTCGTTTTAGTACTTGTTTAATAGCTGTGGCTGACAGGAAGGAGGCAGGCTTCAATCACGTTCCACTGATTTTTAGCAAATCTCAGCCTCATGTTTGCCGTTTGCCGTTTGCCGGAAACATGGATCGCAACATTAATGCAGCCTGCGAGACTTGAGACGTTTAACTCTGGCTATTTTGTTTCTTTGTCTTTTTTTATTATTATTATTATTTTTTAATTTTTGTCTCATTGTCTGCTTACTGGCATTAAGAAATTTTGACATGTTCTGTATACCAAGACTTGCGGAAATCTGTCAGCAAAATACCATTTCCCAGCATCATGAGACCCAACTGATGGGGACACGGCATAATATAATCGCTCCCCCTTTTGCTGTTTTGCTCAGAGTCCACAATAAGTTCCATTGCTATTTCAATATTTCCAGATATTCTTAAGTGACACTAATGATAGTGAAATGTTGAGTAAGTGCAATGGGACACTTACAAATTGAACGGTCGTTAGATATGCTTAAGCATGCAATGTGGAGGTAAAAAATAACAGCGGAAATATAAAGAAAGGAAACTATAGTTCACCAAGACCAAATCTCGTTTACAGCACGATGGATCAAGTTGAATTATAATGCATTCGATAGTAGTCACGTTGCGATAAAAAAATCTTGTTTATGTTGTATATCCCAGAAGTACTCAGGCACACATCAATGCCAGGACTCCTACCTGGGTAAACCACGCCTCAATGCCAGGATTCTCACCTGGGTGAACCAGAAAGGATATACAACATTGTTAAGCACTTGCCTTTTTTCGCCTCGTCACCAAGGAATTTCTCAATGAGCTCTGCACCGTCGCTGAATTAGGTTTCTATTCTTCTTCTGTGTCGATCTCAAGACCATTAATTGTGTTGATCAGTCACTCGTACGTGCTATGTTCACTTGCGTTGTCCAAATTACTGAACACATATTAGTGAACAAAGAAGCCACAGTGATGACCTTTCGTCCAACCGCTTTGATGCAAAACCACGCCATCATTCCGACAGAAAATTTCGTACATGTGGGCACCTGAACATAGATTTGCTGATCCTCGCACCAAAAGCGACTGTTACGTTGTACCAGATCAACTCGAAGGCCTCCTTTGTGCCCCAGTTAACAAGAGGAAAATTGATCTCTTTTCCCGCTCTTCTTAGGTTAATTTGAAATTTGAATTTCTAAAATGTGAATATGGCAAATCCCATCCCAAAAAAGAACAAGTCGTTTGTACAGAAAACCAAGAAATTGATTGTGAAAAGTCTTCTACGGTAAAACTGCAAATAAGAACATGATTATGCACCTGGAGCAGGTCTATGTTGTCACTCCTTAGCAACCAACGGAGGCATATTTTTAACTTCCGGTTATCTGCGGCTCATGATGTATGAAATTTCAAGTTTCATGGATTCTGCAGCCATTTCCGTTTTTTGGCTGCTGGCGACAAGCAACATAAGGTGATGGGCTATTGGAGAAACAGACGCGTGGTTTTCGTGATGGCTGTTTCCTTTGTTTGGATCAACCTCGTCTGCACAGTGTTTCTTTGGCTGCTGGTGCAGAGTTACCATGGCTTTCGCATGTTAGCGATTTCTATTCCTTGTGATTCCCACAACCTTTGGAATTGTTACAAGCAGTCAGGATCAGTTTAGAGATTTCTTGCTGCACGGCAAGAACGGCTTTCTTTGTTGACTGTTCGCTGACAGTAAAGACTGTATCCATTCGCTCGGCTTTCTTGGCTTCTTTGGGAGCATTTTGTAACGTTGTCCGCAACTCGTTTTTTTAAATGAGTACTAGTGAGCAGCACAAAGCAACGTATCTTCTCAAGTTGCTTTATTAATTCTCTGACCGGTTTCGTCTAATCACATAGACTTCATCAGAGAGTATAACAAGATGGACTAAAGGAACACCCTTTATACCTAATTACTATGGTAAAAATCGAATTTCAAATAGGATGAGAACAGCATAAAACACCCACAAAGGTAGGTGCAGGATGCAACTATAATCCTGCGTAACAAAATATGCACTGTTTAATTTTTAGGCTCACGGATTTCACGTTAAATTTAACGTGATTTATAGTCATCATAGAAGACCGTAGTCATCATAGAAGACAATCTCTGCCTGTAGAATGTGCACTCACATGACTTAGCTCTCTCTCCAGAGATCATGGTTTTGGGTGGCTTGACTTAACGAGTTAAGATCAAGCTTTCACCAGTTAGCCATGTCGTCAAACCATCTTCTTCATTGTGCTCCACTAGTCCATATTACTATAGTCCCTGATGAACTCTATGTGATTAGACGAAACTGGTCAGAGAATTCAAACAACTTGACAAGATACGTTGCTTTGTGATGCTCACTAGTATTCATTGAAAAAATTTTAAAAATTTCTCCATGAGATCAGAAGTTTAATAGTGACATACATGTAAGAGCATGGTCTCATACTTTACAGCCATTCACTAAAAATTAAAAACGTAACAGACACTGGTAACTGAAGATGAGAATACTGTTTCCAGAAATGTGATACAGTAAATGTAACACCCTGCAAGATGAAGGTGAATGCTCCTGATTAACTTGATATTAACATGGCAAAGCTGATTTGAAGCAAAAGCCGGACATTTTGTTGCTTGTTGACTTTCTTTTCCATTTTTTTCCTAGACCTTTTAAGTTGGCATCTTGAGGAGGAGCTTCTGGAATGTACCACTGTTGCTGTCAATATAGGCCATCCGGATGTCACAAATTGTACTCCTGTTGTACTGGTCATAGTTAAAACTTAACCAAATATAGACTGGTGTGAACTGGAAGTTCCTTTTTACTTGTCTTGCACAGGTCAGAAATTGCGTTTCCTTTTTTTGCACTGCCATGTGGCTTTATGGACCTACAATAAATTATGAACAATATTTCCCTGATGAAATTACTTAACTCTGTGACTGTTGGAAGACCCCTAGTGCTTTATGGCACTTGCGCTAATCCAGGAATGTGAACTCATTGCTTGAAATCAAAATCAAAGAAAAGGTCTGTTTGTTTGCTTGTCGTGAGTTTGTGTCTGATGGTCATGATCACATTTGTATGACAATTTGTGCATATGGCAAGTAAAATAGAGATCTATGACAGTTCAACGTTTGTACACATTAGAGATACAAGATAATTTACACGAGCATTTTTTATAGCAAGGGCTTGTTGTAGCTACATGGCAGGTCCAGGAGAATCACAACGTCAGAGGAAGCCTCTAGGTTGTAAGAACAGACTTAAGGGAGCTTAAATTGTTCACCCTAAAAGCTATTAAAGCTAGAATCTGCTGGCTGGACCAATAAAAAGAGAATTTGGAATTTCTAAGGAGAAGAAAGTCGCTGTAAAGGGTCATTTGCATTGGTAACTGCAATCCTTGTGAAAAGTCGTTGGGACACTTGACAAAAACAGAACCTTTGTCATGTTCTTCGCATTACCTCAATGATATACACTGCCTTTGCCTCTCAAGCAATCCCCCTACCCCCATTTAATGTTGAGTTGACGGGGCAGTCTGTTGCACCGCCAAAGCAACATTGTACACAGAGAGAGGGAGTAGTGGTGACAGAGTGTGCCTGCACAGGAGAAAAATAGTGAAACTGTCCCAACCCTTTTGAGTAAGATTGTAGCTGAGAACAGCTGTCTTACAGACTTACAAAAAACTAGCTGTCTTGAATAAAACAGCCACCTCTGTGGGAACCAACCGTAGTGATTACCCGTAAAGCAAAACGGTGGTCAGTTAGTTGGGTTTGTATTTGTACTATGGTTAATGTACAGTTTAACTGTTAGGTTAACTTTGTTAGGTTTTAATAATGAACAAATAAATGCAGGTATTAAAAACCACTGGCACAGGCGCTGGAAACTCTAATAAGGGCTAATATAGTGGAAAATGTTGAGTCTTATTTAAAAGCAACTTGAGCCAATTACTCAACAAATTACTCATTAAATCAATAAACAGATTTGGATGGTTGTCAGAAATTGTTGTCCTCCAGACTCGACGAAGCAGGAGCAGTCAGGTTTATTTCAAGTAACTCTCCCAGAATTGTCAAATTGACTGAAGCAATCTAAATCAAATCAAAAGATTCCACACATACAGGAACTAAATCGTGAACTTCAGGTCAACCGTTAAAAAATGGGAGAACAGATCACCCTGTCTCACACTGTCCAATATTGAAATAGTTTGAGGCAAAAAAGTCATTTTTAACACGGCAAACCCATTAAAGAGTGCTAATCCATTAAACAAAAATGGGCTGGAAGTTATGCTCTTCAAGAACTTTAAACAAGCATTTGCATTGTAATCTACCGAGGCAAAAGCTTTTCCGATTGGAGTTAAAAGTCCCGTCATATTCACATGCTTTGTGTACTCCTTGACATCCTCAACTGTGCTAAATGCATGAAATATTGACCTATCCTTTACCTAAGCATTTTGATTCTAATGGATCAATTGAGGTAGAACTGTCTTTCAATGTTTGGCCAGTGCCTTGGAGGCAATTAATCAGAGATATCGATGTCCAATTCTTCACAAACCGTTTGCCTTTGCCTTTCTTCTGCAACAAGTAACCATTGCTTGCCTCAGAGAAACAGATTATTCTCCGTGCTCATGTGCATAATTTAAACAAGTTACAGGATGGTTTACAAGAATTGGCCAGAATGCTATGTAGAATTCGTAATGCCATAATTTCCAGGGGTGTTATTCTTTTTGAACGTTTTAAGGGTATTTTTCACATTCACTTGCAGAGATGCCAACCTCTGTCTGAAGATCTAAAATCTGGGGATTTTTTTCATCAGGACCTCAACGCCCCCCCCCCCCCGCCCCCTTCAGCCACAACCCACTCACTTCCTTGCCACCAAAAACCCACCACCCACCCCCAAAAATGAGTTCTTTCCAAATGAATCGACTGCCTTTTCAGAATCTAATTAGTTCCTCCAATGTTGACCACCACCCGTCAAACTAGAAAAAGGCAGTTTAATAAAAATACAAATGATGACATACTCGCATACTTTTAAAAAAAAATAATACTACAATACTTACAATAACACAGTACTTACAAAACTACAACATTTACAATACTACGGTACTAACCCAATACGACATCACTTACAATACTACAGTACTTACTTTACTACGTTACTTACAATACTAACATTTCCCTCTTTCCTCCCAACTATTTACAACCCACTATTATTAACCTTGTTTGCTGAAACTTAAGACTTGCAAAATGATAGATACGATATAGTTAAACTGCTAAAATTATACTTATTATACTTGAACAAAAAGAAGGATATATTTGAGTAATAATACGTTCGCCAGATCAAAAAAAAAAGTAAGACGTGATTCACAAAGGAATTCAATTTGGCTTATTTCTGTTTTGCTATAGCATTCAGGATGGGTTAGGAATTATTTCCCGAAGACTGAAGGCGGAGAGAAAGCTTGGAAAGCCTTATATCCTGGGATTATTTCTCGCATTTTACAGGTCCAAATGTAGTATCTAGCGACAAGAAAATGAAAGTACTGTTATAAAAGAAATTTGTCTCTAGACCAAGAACTACGGCTGATGATACAGAGCTGATAGGTTTCAACGACGTTAGATTTTTATCCAGCCAATCTTGAAAGTTTTGCCAGAACAGTATGGTCGTCCTGCAGGACCAAAAAAGGTGGATAAGAGATTCTCTCTCCTCTCCACAGAAAGTACAAAGATCATCTTGTCTGAGGCCTATTTTGTTCAGGAAATCGTTTGTTGCCAATCGTCTGCGCAGAAGCTTAAACTGGAAAATTATTAATTTAGTGCAACGAAAAGGGAATTTGTATGCAGCCTTCCAGTTGATAGAATAATAAATCTTTGTTTGGACTTTGGAAGACGAATTTGACCCACTACAATGGACCATTTCTTGATACGAGATATCACTTTTCTTTTATTTACGAACAAGTGAAAGTTTCTGCGAGGTTTTTATTTTTCTAAAATAGATCCCTCCTAAATTTCTTTAAACTGGGCCGCATAACCAAAATATTAGTAGGCTTCAACTGTTGTAGAAGACTGTCTCTACCGACTGTTCTGTTTTGATTTTCGCAGTACCACAGGACTATAGCTCGCGACGAGGATAGTTCGTGAAGGTTTTTAACAGCAAATCATCCATATCGTGTTCATAAATTTTTAATCAGCTGTTTCGCTGATGCACAAAACATATTCAGAGACCAAGCATACTGAAGCGCATTTTCTCCCCTGGGTACCCCTGAGTTAACAGGACCTTAATGTGCAACTTTCCAGACCCCTCTCCCCTAGTGCCGCTAATTTGACACGCCGACAATTTTGTGACGATTTGAAATTCATCTTCGCCGAAACTCGGAACAATTCCCTAAGCGCAATAAACAACAAAAGGCTTTTGTTTGGACTTGTGAAGACGAATTTGACTCACTACAATAGGCCATTTCTTGATACGAAATAATATTGCAGTCGGCAAGCCATTTATTTTGAGTTTTACTGAGACTGGTCTTTCTAGAGCTGATACATTTCTGATAAACTATTATGTTTGACTTTTTAGCACTTAAAAAGACGTCAATGAAGTTGTCATCATTTCCTTTTGAGGCGCGCTGCCTATTTACCGTATTCTTTAGGGCTTGTATAGAAGATACAGCACCATACACAGCGAGGAAGTTTGGTTTGATATCAAAAACGTTCCTTAAATTCTGAAAAGAAACTTGTTTTTGTCTCTCATCAAGTGCCCAACCTTTTGGATGCCTTTAGCAGACAATGATTTGTAATAAATTGGCTTGCTCCCAACTTTTGTAAGAGAATTGTGCCATAGGTTTAATGTGAAAAGGTGGTCAATAGATTTTATGGTATCATCAAAACTAATTATATTGCACAAACTCCGTTCGAAATATATGAGAAAACATCAGGTAGAATTCCGCTTATTTGTGCTTCGAACCACTTTTTAACGCATAAAAAAAGCCTGTCCCTGGTAGGGGCAGGAAAAGAATGACGTAGTCCCATATTGCCCCCGTACAAGCACGCGGTCCCATGATCTTCTGCATCTTTTTCTGCTGTGCTTCGAAACCACGAACCACTCTAAACTGAGTTAGCCTTTTCAATCGTCGAACACGATGCCAAATCGAAAAAGGTCTCACCGCTCGCGTTCGCCCGCTTCTTGCCATCATGATCGATCGCCGAGCGAAAGCCCGCCTAAAAGGCGAAAAACTCCAAGTCCTCCGCCTTCATCAGGAGGAAAATCCTTGGATTCGATCCTACAAACTTTGCAGCAATTGCAAACCGAAATGACAAAGACAAGCGAACGAATTTCTACTATGGAATCTCTCTTCGAACAACATTCGCGAATTTTCGCTCCATCACATCCTACTCCTGATGATCAAACCTCCGTTCTGGCCTATTCGGAAGGAGAATTGTTAGACTCAAAAGATGACGTCTCTTTGGCCATTGGACCCCAAGATCAGGTTATTAAGCCAAACTACAGGGCTATCAAGCCATCACACACGGCCACTAGGCCATCACACGAGACAAATGTCTCACAACCACCTGAGGAAACTCAACCAAATGGACAGGCTAGTAACAACGCTGCTTCTACCTCGTCGTTGTACGACCCCGATTCAACAAAGTCATCATGGGAACCTCAAAAGGAACTTTCCACGTTCCTAGAGAAACAGTTTCGCAGGAAACTCACCTATGACCAAGTATGTGAAATCCTTGACAATTATAGTG
>BLFK01000347.1:924043-936543 GCA_014634185.1 Astreopora myriophthalma | reverse complement strand
TTCAAAAGAGATGGCTTCAAAAGGGTGATCATTGCATGTGCCCTGGGAATGGGGGATCAATGTTCCCCATGTCAGATATGTTGTCCAGTACACCCCCCTAACACATTAGTTGACTTGATGCAGCAAACAGGTCGTGGAGGAAGAGATGGTTCTCAAGCACACAGTGTTGTGTACTACACTAGGCAGCAACTGTCCCACTGTCGCAAGGATGTGAAAACAGTGGTAAACCATGAGGGGTGCCAAAGGAAGGAGCTCTACAGTTACTTTAGTGAGTCCAATTCATCTGTAGAGCCAGGACATAAGTGCTGCTCAAACTGCAGAAAGTCATGCAAATGTGGAGGAGAACAATGTGACAGTGAACAACCTTTTCTCAGACAGTTAATGAAGCACCTCCGACCTCCGAACAAGTGAGAGAATTTAGTGAAACTGACCTAACAGACATAAAACTTGCCATGGAAGAGCTGCAGCAGCAGTATTCTGCATTTGGTTCATCACTGTTCCACCCAGAGTCTAGCCATGGATTTAGCGATCAACTGATTGAAAACATCATACTCCATGCACCTTTTATTTATTCTATTGAATACCTGTACAAACATTTATCAATGTTCTCTTCCAAACATGTTATGGATGTCCTTGAAGTTTTTCAGGAACTGTTTGAGGACATAAACAATTATGAGGAGCAAATCGAAGAACTAAACTTGGTTTATCAAGAAGTTTCCCTGGCTGAGGAATATCTACTTGGATTGTCTATTGGACTCGAACATCTGCAATTTTGAGGATTCAAATGAGGAACTTGATTATCAACTCCAAGAATTTGAATTTTTATTTTAAATGACATTTCAAGTTGACATAACTGTGGCTCAGATTTATAACATATATTTATTTCTAATATTAATATTTTTTAATGTTTACCACTTCAGAAACTTTCATTTACCCCAGCCTCCCCCATTCCCAAGGTTTTTTCACACTTACCCTAACCCTAAGGTAAGATAGCATGTAAATATGCAGGAAACAAATATTACGGTCAGATATATCTTCAGAAACCTCAAATGACATTTACACTTCAATAGTGTACTGTGTGTCCAAAATGGTGACCTAATTGTGTAAAATAAGTTGTGATTATGAATAAATGTTTCTTCAATTTTAGTCCTGTTGCTTGTTAGTATTATCATATAGACCTCAAGAAAGTCAACTGAAAAGTATACCAAAATCATAACTTATTTCTGAAGTTCCTACCCTAGGTTTCCATCCCCAGGGGGGTACTCCGGATTTCATGTGACAGGGATGATCGGAGGATTTTTTAAGGCTAAGAAATTCAGCATGGAATTTTTTTTTGGGGGGGGGGGGGTTAATTGTTGGCCTAGGGGTTTTTTTGGGTTTTGTTGGAAGCCCTAGGGATTGTTTTGGGTTCTGATTTTTGCCCCCATTTTGCGGACGGTACAACTGAAATTATAAAATAAATAATGATATTTCAATAAACGACTACAACGAAAGAAATGCGGAATTATAGATAAAGCGACTTCTAATAAAAAGGAAAAACAAACAAAAAAAATCTGACTTACATATTTTTGGGCATCTAATCCTACGCTCAACAACGACAGGTCAAAAGGGCAAAAAAACAGGTCAAAGGGCGAAATCAAACGGGTAATATAAAGCCTTCCACGGACAAACTTTCAACCGCCACCGAAGCCCAGAGCACATGGCCTCCAGATCATGTGACCCACACCAAGGGAGGTTAGGTGGGGAGCGCGGGATGACAAACTGTCCCTTACAGATATGTTGAGAGAATTCAGGGTTTCATGGAAATACAACTGACCTATAATGCTTTTACCATTAATTGCTACTTCAAAATAATATTGTAAAATCTCTACGTGCAGCATTCAAAAGCAGAAATCAGCAATTGTACAAAAAACTGATTCCAAATCTATAAAAAAAGCAGTACCTCCCTTATAAGCGACGAAAGATCTCTCTGGCAAAAGTAAAGTCTCTTTAAATCCCATTCAACAAAGTAACTGTCGGGTAAATAACCGTCTTTAGTACTTTCTACTTCAGGTATAGAGGGGTGATAAGTCAATCCGTGTATTCGTCTAGTACAGACCCATGCCGTTTTCTTGTCCTTCTCACATAAACGGTAAAACTCAATGTAAGGATCATAACGAAAAGATCTAAAATCCTTTCTCTCGAAATCACAATATCCATTTCCCTAACCGAGAAATCAACATCGAGTTCACGTGTCGAATCTTTGACGCAAAAACCCTCCAAATCTATGACGAGACAGACTTTGGTCAAATCCATCTGTGCAAATGTGATACTCGATCACCAACGAGTGACTTTATTATGGAAATTACGGCAGATGTAACGTGGAGACTGGGACACAACACAAGCCAGCAGCTGATGGACGATAGGGAAACCCAAAGTCACCATGACATCGTTCTCGATATCCATGACTTCTTCTTCAAAATGACAACATAACGTCATCTCGCGAGTAAGTGAATGGTTCGCCTGCTTCCTTACATAGTTCCTTGTCCTGTTCACGTATGTCACGTCGACGGACCTCTGAAATTCTCAAAAATTCTTCACGAAACCGTTGTCTCAAAAGTTCCATGTTCAGATAAATCTCTACCGCATCTTCATTATTCAGCATATTGAAAGAACCCAAGGTAAATGTGGCGTAGTCCAAACGAGACCAAACGATGATAACACAACGGTTTTAATCAAGCTTATAAAAGCCCACCATTACTAACCGTAATACAACAACAACTACATCCGGGATATATCTCATTCTACTGCGCAAGCCCGAAGGGCCTATGGCATCATGACATCGTTACATCTCCCTTCTTGAACAAACAAAACAAAGTGAAGGGACAGTAGGGTGGGCAATTGACGGAAAGGCAATTAACAAATCAAATTTAACAGTGTTCACTGTTCAGAACTGTTCGCAAAGCCTATACACTGGATTCCTAGGTGGTGAAGTCCCTGAGGTAAGCAGGTCTCCTAACAATCCTGCCACTTCTAGTACAAACTGGGGGAGGAACACCTGGCGAAGCTGGCTGTAAATCTGGCTGCGAGACATCTGGTAATTGCAATGCTGAACGTTCATGATCAGGGGGCACCTGGAGTGGCTCCTCAGTAGGTTTCCTGGAGGGGAATAGAGTTTGAGCATTGACCTTCGATTACACTATGTCTTCTTCTGACAACGCTTGAAAGTTCTCAGGAACTTTGTAAAGGTGTGAACGGTTTCGGCGATAGACTCTGCCATCCTCTGTGTGGACTTGATAGGAGCGTGGAGCTTCCTGACTACTCACTTGCGCTTTAAACCATCTTGAATGACCTGGTAATGGTCGGACCCGCACCACATCACCATCCTTTAACGGTTGCAGCTCTTTAGCACCTTTCTTGAAAGAGAGTGCTTGCTTGTTTTGCCTTTGTTGCAAATTCTGGTATACATTGGGAATGACTTTTGGCTGAAGCAAGTGGCCAGCCAAGGGTAGTGAGGTATGGGTTCTACGCGAGAAGAGACGTTGTGCAGGGGTGCTGTCCATTCCTTCTGATGGTGTATTTCGGAAGTCCAGTAGGGACAAGTGTGGGTCATGGGTTGCATCAGTAGCTTTTTTCAAGATATTCTTTGCTGTTTTGACACTGTTCTCAGCCTTCCCGTTGGACTGAGGATACCGTGGAGACGTTTTAACGTGTTCAGACTGGTAGTCGGCGGCAAACTTCTGAAACTCAGCACAGTCGTACTGTGGGCCGTTGCCTGTGGTGAGTCGGTCTGGAAGACCATATCTTGCCAGGTGAGGTTTCAGCTTGTTAATAACCGCTCTAGCTGTCGTAGACGTCAGTATATCCAACTCGAAGAAATTAGAATAGCGGTCCGTTGTAATCAATTACTGAGTACCATTGAACTCGAACAGGTCTGCTGAGATGCTCTGCCATGGTCGTTCAAGTATTTCTTGACATTTCAGAGGTTCTTTCTGCTGCTCTGGTTTGTAGCTGTTGCAAATGCTGCACCTTGAGATGAATTCTGTGATTTGCTTGTAGATGCCTGGCCAGTAGAAGGCTTCTTTGGCTCTCCTGAGGCACCCCTGAATGTCCAGGTGACTGGCATGTACTTTGTCAATCATGCATTGTCTGAGGCTAAATGGCACAACAATGCGCTCACCCTTGTACACAACACCATCCTGAATTGACAACTGTACTCTGGAATGTCTGTACTCTGGAATGTCTGGAATGTCTGTACTCTGGAATGTCTGTACTCTGAAGGGAAAATAGGCCTGCAACTGGGAGGGTACTTCAGCCCTTCTCTCTGGCCAGCCTTGTGTGATAATAGGAACCAATGCCTGGAGCTCTGCATCAACTTCAGTAGCACTGATTTCTTGCAAGGTTAGTTTCCGAATGGGTACAGACTCCGCCATGTCTACATACTCAGTCTCAACATCTGTTGATGATCTTGTGTTGGCAACATTCCATACTTCCGGGGTGTCCACCATGTCTTGGTTAGCGAGGGGAAGGCAAGCTCACCTAAGTGGATCAGCCATGTGCATCTCTGTACCCTTTCTGTAGCAAACATCCAGGTCAAATTTCTGTAGACGCAACAGCATTCTCTGCAATCACTTTGGTGCACACAATACACTTTTTTTTCTTCATAATAGACTCCAGGGGTTTGTGATCAGTGTCAATAAAGATCTTTCTGCCATAGACATAGCCCTCAAATCGCTCAACTCCAAAGACAATTGCTAATAGTTCCTTTTCTATCTGGGCGTAATTAGTCTCCGTAGGCGTCAGAGCCCTGGTGGCGTACGCGACAGGGTTCTCATCTTGTATCAAGCGGGCTCCAAGACCACTCATAGAGGCGTCGCACTGGACTACGGTCTTCTTTTCGGGGTCGAAGAACTTAAGTACTGGTGCCTGGGTTAAAACCTGCTTCACTTGATCTAGACACTGGTCATGAACTTCTTTTGTCCCAGACAAACTCATTGTCCTTCTTGACAAGCTCTCTGAGTGGTTTGGCCAAATCAGCTAGGTTGGGAGCAAACTTCTGCACGTAATTTATCATACCTAGTACTCTCTGGACACCTTCCTTGTCAGTAGGAGGCGAGATTTCATTGATAGCTTTCAGCTTGTTTGGATCAGCCCGGAGACCCTCCGATGATATCATGTGGCCCATGTAGCTGACCTGCTTCTGTCTGAACTGTATCTTCTCTGAGTTAAGCTTGATGCCCTTCTGTTGACAACAGCTGAACACCTCTCGCAGGTTTCGGTCATGATCTTTGAGTGCTTCCTCCTCAGTGTCTCCTGCTCCGAACACCAGGATGTCGTCTGCTATAGCCTTCTGCCCTGGTAGGCCTTCAAGTGCAATATCAATGCTCCTCTGAAACTCCTCTGGAGCTGGGGATACACCGAAGGGCAACCGAAGCCACCGATAGCGTCCCCAGGGTGTTCCAAAGGTAGTAGCAAAACTGCTTGGCTCATCCAGCTGTATGTGCCAGAACCCATTTTTCGCATCCAATACCGTGAACACACGGGCCTTTGATAACAAAGGCAGCACATCATCTATTGTAGGTAAAGGGTAATGATTTCTGTGTAAAGCTTCATTCAATGGTTTTGGGTCAATACATAGTACTACATGGGTTGTGATCGCGGTTTCTCACCCCCATTTTCCCAAGCTCCAAAATCCATATAATAAAATCATGAAAAGGTGCCATTTCAAGCCCTTCTAAAGCAAATAATTCCATAAAATCAAATCCATTTCACGTATTTCATGAAAAGGATCCATCCCTACCCCGTAAAAAGCATTCAATAAATGGGATCGGCGCGTGGTCATATGTGTTTTGGCGCGTGGTTGTTGTCATATGGCCGCGACCTTTGGGGCGCGTTTATTGTATTACACTTTACAATCATGTTTTATTCAAAGTAAATAGTTAATTCATCGATTATTTTTTGTTTTTTCTCATTTATCTGTTTCAATGCTTGGTCTTTTGGTTTTTTACCGTATCTTGCTTTAGTTTTATATCTTTTTCCTTCTATAAACGTGTCGAAAAAGAAATGTTTGTTATTTGTATCGTCTTTAATGGTTAATTTATTTTCTAATTTGGCTATTCTTTCCTGTAGTTGAGATTCATTTTCTATTTTAACTTCATAAGTCACCGTTTTAACCTTTTTTAATGGATTGGATTTTACATTTAGTAACTTTTTACCGTATTTATTCGCATATTCTTCAATATATCCATTTTCAACCTTCTCGAGACCCTTTTTGTCATTACAAGGTGCATTTACAATTAATTCTATTTTAGGGTTTTCATTTTTATGTTTAAACACTTGGCTTTTATTATTAGATATATGCCATTTCAGACGTGTTTTAAGTTCCTCACATGACGAACCTATATATACCTTATCGTTATCAAATGTTACTTTATAGATTTTACCGTTAGAGTATAAGCTGTTAAATTTAGAATTTGTTAGTTCTAAGACCGGTGATTTACGATTGAAGTATTTATTGTTTAACTCCTTGTTATTAATGTGTATATACTCAAAGTTTGTTGTACGGGACATAGCAGTATACAATTGTTTTTTATCCATACGATTGACGTCGTAAATGTTGTAATGTTCTTTGATATCACAACCTTGGTATTTGTATACAGTTACACAGAAACTTGGAATAAACGACTCGGAAAATTCCTTTAGATCAAACCATTCATTGTTTATCTTAAACCTTTCATTTAATATATCTTCTACAACGAATTCCATTGTATTAAATATGTCTTTGTCTTTGATATTTTGTGTCGCAAGTATAGGCATAACTTTACACACTTTGTAATTCTCTTTCTTGTTATTATATTTAAATTGGACCATTACGCAGTTTTTGTCCTTAGTAAATCTCTCACAGCATTCCGTGTTAACTTTTATTCTTGTAGAGTTCAAATAACATATGTTTTTATCAAGTTTGTTATTTATTGGATCAAAATATGTCGAGATTTTACCGTATTTCAGAAATTTGGTTAACATATCGTGTGTCAGTTTATCATATCGGCAAGATTTTTCTACGTATTGAAGAGTTTGCACCTTGGGACACATTTCTTTTACCGTTTTTGACTCGAGATAATCAGTATGTACTTCCCGCTTCAACAGGTTCACATTGATTTGGGTCTCCAAACATATAAACTTTGTTATTAAACATCGTATATGCTTCATAAATTTTTGTCATCCATTTGTTTGGTACCATACTAAATTCTTCAATAAATAATGTTTTATTTTCGAGACTATTAATATCTCTACCATTCCATTCACAAAAATAAGAATCAAAAGTATGGCACATAACTTTATTAACACCTTTTCGAACCAATTTGCTTTTTACGTTTTCAATAGCTTTGTTAGTAAAACTCAATACAAGAGGTTTAGTAGCAGCTTTTACCATTTCACATAACTTAGTAGTCTTTCCACTACCGGCCTGGCTGTTAAAAATACAACCTTTACCGCTCTTTACTTTATAATTATCGTAATCAAGGTTTTCTCTGTAATGTTTTTCAAAATATGTTAGTTTACTATCCGTAACGTACGCTTTACCTATCTTTTTGGTACTAAATTTCACGTCTTTTTTGTTTCTGAACATGATAGAAGGATTTGATAAAAATATACCATCTGTATTATACCCGTATAAAACACTATCTTCACCATGACATGTTTCTATCAATTGTAAAAGCTTCAATATAGCCTCAGAAACGATAAATCTGTTAATGCTGGTATTGTCTGAAAATATGCGCTGACATGTTTGTTCCTTGATTAAAAATATGTTGTTGAAATGATCAATTGTGACGTTTCTATTATCAGCCACTGCTCTCGTCCAACAACACATTGCTGTGTCATATTCTGTACATGTGAAACCTTGATTTGTTTTATTATATTTTCGTCCAAGTTCTCCAATAAAACTATTAGCAAGCTTTTTAGCCTCACCTTCTGGGAATTCATCAAAGATATACTCCACAAAACTCTTGAATGTATCTGGCTTTAATGCTTTTTTAGTCACGATTTTGTATTTAATATTGGTCAAGGGCATGTTCAAAGTATCGACAAGATAAGAAATCAAATTACTGGAATAAAACCCAGCTTCTAATTTTCGGAGATCACTTTTAACGGAGATCACTTTTACAATTAAACGGTTCTATGACGTCGTGAATACTATAAAGTGGGATAGGTGATGTATTATTCAACAAGATATTTGGATACGATTTGGAAATATCTATGCTAACAATATCTTCAGGAATGTCTTCTATTGTACACCATTGTAGTGCACGAGGATAAAAATCATCAAGCATCTCTCTTGTATGTATAAGTTGATTCGGGTAAATACCCACACATTTGTCTGAACAAAGCCGAACCAATACTTGTAAATGATTGATTGGTCCATTTAAAATCATGAGTTTTATAAGTAGCAAATAGTTTATCACATATTGATTTACGTGTGTCATACTCATCGTTTAATAGATACATATTTTTGTTGTGGTCAATGAACCCATCTAAGATACCGTTATTGTTCCAGTGTAAATATTCGATGTATAATTGCGAGGTATTAATATATATATCGATGGCTTCTTTCATTTTCACATCTTCGGGCAAAATAATAATGTTATTCTCTTTGTTAAGAGTGTATAAATCACGTGTTTGTTTGACTCGGTATACGAGTTCATGACGTCGCGTCCATTTCAGGTCCGACATATATTTTAACAGGTTCTCACATCCTCCCTGGTTGGCTTTGGAAGCTATTAATTTAAGTTTTTCATCAGTAATAGGAAAGCAATGATGATCCTTTACTACATAGACCAATGAAACATTTCGTTCTGTTTTACCTCTGTGTGTGTAACAAATTTCCTGTACATACTGTCAAAAGCGTGTATTGATACATTCGTATGACAATTCTTAACCCAATCTATCAACTCGTCTGTACAAATCATAGGTGGGTCACATGCAAAGCTGTATAATTCTGTCTTTAGTTTATCATAGTCATATGTTTTGAATCCTTTCTTTCCCCGTACTTGATCCCAAACATAATCTAACACACAAGTATTATCACCGTGAGATTTTATCTGTCGTTGATTGCTCAATAAATATGATTCTAATTTTAAACACCCCATTTGGTGCATTCTGAAGAATTTTTTGTTATGTGAGAGAATCTTGCAACCTATTTTCATGATTTCTTGTGCGGATAAAAGTGTAAAATTGTTATCCAATAATACATAAACCATAAATTTGTACATGTCGTGTTTATTCAATTGAGGTATATCTATTTCAAATGGACCATATGTACGATTGGTAATAGCATTGGCTAAACCATCTAGTATATCGACATAAAGGGTTATTGAAACGTCTTCCCTTTCTCCTTCGATCTTATTGAGTCTTTTTCTAAATAGTTCCACAAATGAGGAGTTCTTTTTTCTGACAACTCCTTTTAGCTTGGCCTCTTCGTGGCGGAATTGGTATAATGATACCGGTAGTTTCGGAAACATAACAACCTCTTCTTTTATTGAAGTTGTAATACGGTTTACTCTCTTTGGTTTCTTCACTACTATTTTTTCAGGTTTTTTCTCCTGCTTTTTGGCTTTATCGCCCCATTCTTTTAACAGCATATTCATCAATTGAAGTTTGCTGTATTTTTCGAGATTTAACTTATTCATACTATTTGATAATATATTATTTTTATTTTCCATTCTATATAATTATACTATAGGTATTCCTTTAAATAAAAATAGCGCGCGCGTTTAAGTATGAACAAGAATTTAAGGGGTCCATCCAATAGATCCATTAAACTGTATATTTTTTCACACTTATTCATCATTTTATGTTCTTAATATGTTTCTTTGTTTTCAAGTGACACCATTTTCCCGCAAGTTTATAGTTGATATTGTTATTACATATACTACAATACCATTCCTTATTCACCATATAACGAGTTTTTGATTCTTTAATAGCTTGTTTTTTCTCTTCTTGTGTTTTATATACAGGTGGTCTTCCGCGATTTCTATTAATTCTTTGATTTTCCATTACTATATATTAACTATAGACAATATTCTTTTATAACACTTTCATAGATCTTTTAAACCCAGCGCTTCGCGGGCTATTTTTACTTCTTTCTCGATTCTTTCCCAAAGTTTGACATAATAATCAGGATCGGGTGATTTTCCATCAATGAGAATGTTTGAAATGTTTTTAATTTGACTTTGCGTCATTATATTATTAAGACTATATAATATTAAATAAATGAATAGCCAGAAACAATTCATATTTTTGGCTATAATAGCAAAACACAGTATACACTGAAATCTAATTTATAATATATATTAGATAATATTCTTTTAAAACAATTTCATATATCTTTTAAATCCGTCATTGGTATCCAACTGTTAAATTCATCACTATATCCCTTCCACTTCACTAAAGCTTGTTTCTTCTTATAATCTCTCCAAACGACTTTATCAATACGGAAAACATCCTGTCTGGCTTTTAATAATTCAGGTTCATAAAAACTCCCTTGAATATCTTCACCTCTTAGATCTTTCAGTTTGTATGTTATTGGATTAGTGTATTGGATCTTATCAACTGTAAACACTTCTTCTGTCCAATTTGGTGTATAACCCTTGTCGAACACCGTCCGTTTATACTTAGATATTCGGACCTTGTCGCCTATTTTGAATTTTGGATTGGTGTATTTTGGTTTCTGTTTTATTGTATCTGTATTACCATATAAATTATAATAAACGGTTTTTTGATTCTTTTTATCAGATGCTTCAACTGGTGTCATCTTTATGCTTGAATGTTTTGTGTTGTTGTACTGTTTTAGTAGTTTGGGGAGCATATCGAGATACATTGTATTACCTTGAACAGTGAACTGCTTCCACATTTTGGACTGGATTGTTCGATTCCACCTTTCAACCACTGATGATTTTTCCTCATTCTCAGTGGAGTACATATATATCCCATTTTTCTCTAGAAAGTCTTTAAGTGTTTGTTATAGAACTCCTTTCCCTTATCAACCCATAGATATTGTGGTTTTCTGCCTTCTTTGAATATCGTTTGAAAAGCTATCATTACAGTTTCGCCTTTCTTATCCTTCAAAGGAACAATCCAACCGTATTTCGAGAATACATCAATAACTGTTAAAAGATATCGGTAACCCTTATTCCATTTACTAAACTGTTGCATCTCAACAAGGTCTGCCGCCCAAATCTCATCAACATGATTTACAATTATACGCCGCCGAGTGAAATTACGTTTTATGGGTGCATGTAACTCATCTGCTAATTTTTCTTCACTCTGCTGGGTGAATGGTAAAAGAGTAAAAGCATTTAGAGCAGCTACTTCTTCTGGATCAACACAAATGACCTTTGGAGATTTAGATCCAAATGGTATTGCGGGACTAGATGGAGATATTCAACTTTTTATTCTTTACAAAGGGTTTAATACGAACGATATTATAATCAAAGCACACCATAAAATGATATGTGAACGGTATGGAGTTGATCATGATCCTATTTTTTTTTCTTAAAACTCAAAACTATCAAACGATATAGTATATGCTTCAAGAGATAATAAAATATGTCAACCACTGTTTCAAAGAAACTAAACAACATCACAACAGTGTAAATGATGTCATACTAAAGTCAGCTTTGGTGTATCACATTACCAGAAATTCGGGACATTTCGCTCACGCGATGATTTGTGTCTGCGGTTACCCTTGAAACGAAGGGAGCATGCTCACTGGCGTCTAATTGCGAAAACAACAACTTTCTTTCCAGTGTATTTGTTCACAACTGCACCGGCTTCACGTCTCAATCTTCCTTGGATTCTTGATCCGTTTTCCTTACTTAATTTAAACCATCGACCAGGAATCCAAAAATTAAAAGGTCAATGTGGTTTAACTCATTTCCTCTCTCGTCTTTGATTCCACCAAGCTCATGCCATTTCATAAGAATTGGATATGGGATGTATATTGACAGAGCTATTTCAGATTCTAGACTACGCTGCTGGTTTATGTAAGACAGAGGGGATTCAGTGACTTTAAGCTTACAGACAAAGGCTTCCTTTTCGAAATCGAGCAAAACATCAGACATTTTTAGCGGTATTCAATTTTTTGACTGCAACTGCACCGACAAATCTACTATGTTTGTCATTCGTAATTGGTTCGAATTTTCGTATTTTGGGAGTCTATAGATATTTGAAACAGCGGTAGACAGCGTAAAAATGCTAGGCTGCTAAGCTGATAAACATGGCAGCTTTTTTGTGCGAAGAAAGCTATGGAAAGTGTTGTTCTTCGCGTTTTTTCACATATCCTGCAGGGCATTCGCGCCCAGATGAAGGTTACATCCATTCGTGAAAAAGCCTCCTTTTCGGTGCCGATGGGCGGCCTTCTGTTTTATCGTGGAAGGTTTTATTTAACTTATTTAAAAAGATCGTAATTTGAAGAAAATTTTGAGGGGTCGGCACCTATGGAAGCATGAAAGACACGGACAGCT
>BLFK01000347.1:902972-915472 GCA_014634185.1 Astreopora myriophthalma | reverse complement strand
GAGGCCCGAGAGACGCCCCCATTCCGAAAAATGGAGAGCCTGTGGGACGTGCTCCCACCCAAAATGCAAGAGAACGCGTGGGTCCGGCCGCTCAAGACCAAGACGGGGGCTGCTTTGGTCCGAGCCTTCGGCTCCATCTTGAAAGGAGACGGCCGATGCCCCCAAAAGTTGCAGACGGACAAGGGCAAAGAATTTTACACCCGCCCGTTTCAGACTTTGTTGAAACAGAAGGGCATCCATCATTTTTCCACGCACGGGGATGCCAAAGCGGCGGTGGTGGAACGGTTCAATCGCACGTTGAAAGGGCACATGTACCGCTATTTCACGGCCACCAACACGTTGTGGTTCGACGACGTGCTGCCCGCGTTGGTGAATGGTTACAACGCCAGCCGGCATCGGAGCATCGGCCGAGCGCATCGCGACGTGACCCCGAAAAACGAGAGCCAGGTGTGGCACGCGTTGTACGGCCAGAGACTGAAGAAGGGTCAACGGCCCCGCTGGAAGGTGGGCGATCGCGTGCAGTTGGGAAAACACCATCGCCCGCTCAAGAAAGGGTACTTGCCCGGCTGGACCGAAGAAGTATTCGTGGTGCACGCCATGCGCCCGGGACCCGTGCCCACGTACAAGGTGGAAGAGATGGACGGCACGCCATTGGAAGGCACGTTTTACGAGCAGGAGTTGCAGAAAGTGACGGCGAACGATGACGCCCTGTTCTGCATCAAGAAAGTACTTAAACGCAGTGGAGAGAAGGTCTTGGTGCGTTGGAAAGGCTGGCCGAGCAAGTACGACAGTTGGGTGGCCCAGAAGGACGTGCAGACCTTGGGATGAGCGAAGAATTTTTCGTGACGTTGCCCAGCAATGCCAGGCACGCCGAATTCACCAGCAACACGGCGGCCTGGTTCAAAGTCCGGTTGCCGTACCAGTTGCGTCTAAAAGGCCGTGGGTGGCAAGTGGGGTTGAGCAGCCTGTCCTTGCCAGACGCCCACATCGATCTGTACGACTTGGTGGGCGTGAGCAAGCACCTGCTCTACAGTCAATGGTACGTGGTGCCCGCGGATGGGTCGCAGGAACTGACCAAAGTGACGTGAGTCAAGATGGTCGACGTCGACCGTCTGGAATCGGTGGTGGACGGCGAATCGTTCGTGAAAGCCACGATCGACGCGGTCGATTGCGCAAGGTGGCCCGTTGACGCCCAAGGGTATGACCTGAAGGATGCCAACGGCAAATGCTTGTACGTGACGTTTCGCAGGGAGCAGCCGGGGACCACGTGCAGTACCATCCCATGCGCAACGACGTCATGGAAGTGTTGGAAACGCAAGTAGCAGAGACGGACGGCACGTGGGTCTGGTTCGGGCAAGGTCGCACCCTGTTAACCTTACACTTCCGACGGGATGTATAAAGTGCCTCGGGGATGCACGGGCCACAGACCATGGACGCCTTTTACGTGACCTTGCCCAGCGACGGCGACAGCGCCGGGTTCCCCAACAACACCAACGTGGCCTTCCGCACCCGCATGAGGCCACCCCTGTGGTTACGAGGTGGACGGTGGGTGGTGGGGGTGGTGGGTCTGAGCGTGGTCCGTCTGAGCATGCCGGACGATGATGCCCTGGAGGACGAGGAGAGTTGGCAAGACGCCTTGTTGCACGTGTACCCGCACGGCACGTTGCTCGCCTTCTTTTCGTTCAAAGAAGACTGGCAACGCATCCATCGCCCGGGCATCCGGGCCGAGATGCAGATCGAGGACATGGCCGGCCGTTGCCACGACAGGGCGTCGTTCGTGAAAGCGGTGGTGGACGATCTACGACGCAAGTACTGGAATAAGGTGCAAGTGGGGCAGAACTGGATGAAAGGCGAGGCCATCTTCGTGCCCGAGTTTCGTTGGCCCGAACCAGACATGCTGGTGATTGACAACGCCCGGGTGTTGTGCGACGGGGACATTGGGTTGGGTGTGCGTCAAGATCTGATGCGACGGATGGGCGGCACGGATGCCCAGGGTCGCGTGCCCGGGCCCCACTTGACCGTGCGACCGACCGTCAATCCCGTGACCCTGGAGAAAGATTGGGCCGGGCAAACCGTGCCGGCCTGGGAGATCGTCGGCAACAGCACGATCCTGTATCAACAATACTCGTGGGAACTGAGCGGATTGAACGACGGCTGGTTTGAGACGTCGGACGTCTTGGACATGGTACGTGCACAGCAACGTGTGCCAGAGTCGTCGCGTGGGGACGCGATCGACCGACATCTTGTGCGACGTGGACGTGCAGAGCACGGGGTGACGCGACGCTCTTCGAACCCCACCACGTGCAGTACGTGCCAGTGCGTCAACTCTTCTTCGACGTGGTGGACGTGCACCTGACCGACGGCGACGGGCGGCCGGCAGCCGTGGGACGGGGCGTGATGGTCGTCACCTTGCACTTCAAACGGAGCGACCTATAAAAAAGAGAGAGAGAGCCAAGCCGAGCACGAAAGCGCAGCATGCGAGGAGGCAGTCTGACGCGGTACATGCCCGATCACACCAGACGCGGTCTGGGGGGCATGGTCTGATTGGCCACCCGAACGCTTAAAAGACAAGCCCAACAGGCCGTGAAACGGAAAGCGCAGAGCGTGGTGGGTCGAGCCAAACAAACCGCCCAACAGAAAGCGCGAGGACTGGTGGCTCCAGCCCAACGAGCCTTGAAACGGAAAGCGCAGGGACCGGTGAGTGGCACGGCCAAGAAATGACGACGCGTGGCGGATCTGTTCAGTTGAAAGATGCAATCCGTGTGATCTCGACCGAGAACGCGGGTGGGCGAACGCATTTGGAGCGGGGCCACCGTCGACCCGGCCTTCGAGCTGGTGGCCCGACTGCATAAAAGAAGCACGTGCCGCAAACGTCGAACCATTCCTCAATGAGGCGGCGGGGTGAGACGCCGACGACGATCACGGCGACGATGACGGCCCTGCCTTTGCACGGGGCCTCGCAGCCCGCCTACGCCGACGACTTTCAATTGTTCGAGGTGCCGAGCACGGACACGTCGGCGGTGGCGTACCGCATGGTGGAACTGTCGCCGGTGACCACGGGCATCATTCCGGTGGAATTCGTGATGGCCACCTTGCCCGAGTACGTGGATCTTCAACGCCTTGGATTTTCCCACCCTCTTGACGGCCAACAAGCTGGACGATGACACCCCACACGCCAACTACACGGCCTTGAGTGAGAGCCAGAAAGCGGCGGTGTTGGAATCCAAAGCAGCTCAGAAACGGTACCAAGGGGGGCACATGGTCAAGTTGCAATTCGTGCTGCATTCGGAGATCTTTCACCTGGGCAAACCCTTGGTGCCCAACGTGGAACTCAAGATCCGGTTTTACTTCAATGCCCCCACCTTCTTCTTGAACGGGGTGGCCTTGAACGGCCGTTTGCAAGAAGACGACGTCAAACTGACCTTCCACGTCTGCCAGTTCAGGTTGTCGGACACGTTGTACCGGGAATTGGAAGGGGCCCGACACGATCCACGGAAACGGCAAGTGGCCAAGTACACGGTGGTGGGCAGCGAGATCCGGGTGTTTTTGCATCCGCAGAACCAATTGGATTTCAACGAGGGCAACCTGTTCCAAGGCCAGATCCCCGACCGCCTGATCGTGGGCTTGTTGCACAGCAACGCCTACAATGGGAACGTGGCCTACCATCCCTTCGCCTTCCAGAAATTCGGGTTGACCAGCATCAAGCAGATCGTGTGGGGTGAAGAGTACCCTTACCAGACCTTGGAATTGAACACGGGCGACACGTACAAAGATCTGGACGAGTACCATCGCTTCTTGCAAGCCAGCGAAGCCTTGATGAAGAGCCGATCCAGCATGATCGCCCCCGAGCAGTGGGGTGGCACGGCGGGGTGCACCTTGCTCATGTGGAACAACGTGCCCAGCGGGTCGGCGGATTGGGGCATGCTCAACCTGCGTCAAGAACCGGCGTGCACGTCCTCTTCCGTCTGGGGGCGGCCAAAGCCCACGTCATCAACGTGGTGTTGTACGCCGAATTCGAGAACGTGTTGGAGATCAACCCCGAAGGGGCCGTGCTGTACAACGTGTACCGGGTATAAAGCCCCCCAGACCCGAGAGAGAACCCAGTTGGACTTTTTGGCCTGCAGTGATCCCACCTTGGCGCGGTCGTTTGCCGGGGTGTTTGCCAGCGACACGCTGCCGACGCCGCCCAAGCGAGACCGATTGCTCGGGTACATCGTCAACACGGACCCGCACGACCGACTGGGCGCGCATTGGATCGCCCTGTGGACAGAAGACGACCGATGTGACGTGATGGACAGTTACGGGTTGCCGTTGGTGACCTACAACTGCCGCCCCTTGTTGCAGTGGATCGTGTGCCATTGGCGATGGGTGGACACAAATCGACAGAGTCTGCAGACCATCACCAGCCAGAGTTGCGGGCATTACACCTTGATATATTTGGCCGTTGCCACCTGCCGGCGCCGAAGGGGACGCGGGGAATGCCGACGCCGATCTGACCACCTCGGCTTTGGAGAAATGGATGCAGCGCATGGTCCGGGTGGCCGAAACCCCCCGAGGGCGCGCGGTGGTGGCCGAAGTGCAAGGTGCGGTCGTGGGGACCATCGGCCTGGCGCACAGCGTGGCCGTGGTCAAGAAGGACACGGGGGCCCGACCCAAGACGGTGCCGGGCGGACGACCTCGGCACATGAAAGAAGGGATCCTGGAAGAAATGCAAGCCACCGGGTTCATACCCAAGAGACGGAGCTGCCCGAGTGCCGACGAACTGCTCCGAGAAGCCTGGGACACTCGCGAGCGGATCGAGGAAGCTATAAAAACCCGGAAGACGCCGGCCGAAGTCCGACGATTGCATGACCTGCAAAACCAAGACACCACCCCCCAGTGTCGTTCCATCTCTCTCTGTCTCACGGGGAGGGAGGGAAGAAACGTTCAAAACTCGGCAAACAACTACTCACGGTGCCGTGGATCCGACAGCGGGGAAGCTCCTCCATTTCCTTGTGGACCCTGCTCCACCCTTGGTCCAGTTGCTCGCGCACAGTCACCCGGTCGGCCAGCCACTGGATCTGCTCTGTCATCTCTGGCGGCAACCAGTCCCAGTAACTAGGTGTGTCTTCTTCTTCCTCTCCTTCTTCCCCCCTGACGCAGGTGCACTTGACGGCCGGTGCGTCCACCTCTCCCTCATGCGGCAACACGTGTTTGCGAACCGTATCGTCCCCCGTTGCTGGTCTTTTGGGACACGGAGGCCATGCAGGACACGGGGCAGCACGTTCCCAATCTGATCGTGACGGTGTAGGACGACACCCCGCAGGTCTTTTGCGGCGACACATGTGTGGAACATTTCCTCCAATGGCTGGAAGACCTGACGGAGGACGAGACCTGGCATTGGCACACAATTTTTGCGGGTACGATGCGTACTTCTGACCGAACGCAGACAGATGTTCGAGCAGAAGTGCACGGGGGGCAAGTTGTTGCAACTGACGTACAAGGCAGGGTACGTCCGATTCATCGACTCGATGTCCTTCTTCGCCATGAAGTTGTCGGCCTTCCCCAAGACCTTTGGCCTGGATCCCACGCAGTTCAAGAAGGGGTATTTCCCGCACTTGTTCAATACCCCGGACCATGCCGACTACGTGGGTCCTCTGCCCCCGAGGGACACCTACGCGCCCGAGACCCTGTCAACCGCCGACTGAGCTGCCTTCGATGCGTGGTACGACGAGCAAGTGGCTGCCGGGACGGAGTTCAACCTGCAATGCGACCTGCTGGCGTACTGCATCTCTGACGTGCGTCTCCTCAAGCAAGAGGATGTTTGGTGTTCCGACGCGACTTCAAGGCTCACACGCGGTTCTGTCCCTTCGACAATTCGTCTTAATTGCATGGAACCCGACACCCTGGCGTGCGAACCCTTGCAGGGATGGTGCCTGGCACCCAAGCATTCCCAAGTGTCCATGGAGTGGCTGACCTGGCAAGAACACCAGCTACGCCGGGCTGCCTGGGCAACCTTGACGGAAGAGCAGCAGCAGCAGCAACACGAGCAACGGTTCCTGGACGACGGGTCGGAGGCCGATCACCCTCTCTTCCGCTCGCGGATCCAACACGCCCGCAACCAGGGCGAGTACCGGATCCCAGGCACGAACTGGACGGTGGACGGGTACGATCCGGACACGAACACCGTCTACGAGTTTTTGGGGTGTTTCTGGCACGGGTGCCCCAAGTGCTACCCGCAGCGGTCAGAGACCTTCCGACGCTTGGACGATCGCTCCATGGACGACGTGTACCGCTTCACCATGGAGCGGTTAGAGGACTTGCGTCGTCGAGGGTACCACGTCGAGGCCCTATGGGAGTGCGAATGGCGGACCCGTAAAGCGACCGAACCCGAGATCCGCACCTTCGTGGACGAGGCGAGCCTGCTGCCACCGCTCCAGCCCCGCGACGCCTTCTTCGGGGGACGTACCAATGCGGCTTGGCTGTACTACGCCGTTGACGCCCCACACGGGGAGGAGATCCGGTACGTGGATTATACCAGCCTGTACCCGTGGGTCAACAAGTATGGTCGGTACCCCGTCGGGCATCCGACGTTCCTGTACGAACCGGGGACCACAGACCTGTCATCGTACTTCGGGTTGGCGTTGTGTACGATCCTGCCACCGGACGCGTTGTTCCATCCCGTCCTGCCTTATCGGTGCGGCGGCAAACTCACGTTTCCGCTGTGCCGAACGTGCATGGAACGGGACCTGGACAAACCACTCCAGAGGCCCCTCGACTGCGACCACGCCGACCACGAACAGGCCCTGACGGGCACGTGGTGTACGCCAGAGCTCCTGAAAGCGGTAGAGATGGGGTACGTCATCCAACACGTGCACGACGTCTGCCATTTTGCCGAGACGCGCATCGGGTTGTTTGCGGACTACGTGAACACCTGGCTGCAAGTCAAGACCGAAGCGTCGGGGTGGCTGCCCGGATGCAACACGGAAGCCCAACGTCGAGCTTACGTCGAGGACTTTGCCCGACACGAAGGCATCCAGTTGGACGTGGCCAAGGTCGCCAAGAATCCGGGTCAGCAGTCTTTGTCCAAGCTCATGTTGAACTCCATGTGGGGCAAATTCGGGCAGCGGGACAACTTGATGCAAGTCAAGGAATTCGTCGACCCGCAGGCTTTCTGCCTTTTCATGGACAGTGACTAACACGACGTTCGCTACGTGAGCTGTCTGGACGAGCACCGCGTCGAAGTGCATTTCCGGGCCCAAGACCATTGTGCTGGCCTCAACGTCAACACCAACGTCTTCGTGGTGGCCTTCACCACCTGCTGGGCTCGCTTGCGGCTGTACGAGGCCCCGGAACTGTTGGGGGATCGGGTCCTCTACTACGACACAGAGTCGGTCCTCTACGTGCATCGCCTGGACCAACCCGACGTCACCCTCGGCACGCATCTCGGCGAATTCACCGACGAGCTGAAACCCGCGCAGCACATCATGGAATTCTGTTCCGGTGGGCCCAAGAATTACGGGTACGTCTGTAACAATGGCAAGACAGAGTGCAAGGTCTGGCTCAATGTCAGTCTCGCTCAATGCAGAAGGGTTGGCGCAACTGGACTACCAAGTGTTATGTCAAAACACTTTGGACGAACTGTGTCACCCCTTGGAGGCACCACACAAGAGCTGCTTTCACGAGGTGCGGAAAATCGTGCGGGAACCCAAGACCTACACGCTGCACACCCGGCCGGTGGATAAAGACTACCACTTGGTCTTTAGCAAATGCGTGCTGGATCCCGTCACCCAGGCCAAGACGTACCTGTACGGCTACCGAGACCCGGACCTCGACAACATCCATCTCCTCAGCGAACTGCTGTCGGATGACGATGAGGACTTGTTGTAAAAATCGTTTTGGGGTGTCGGAGGGGACCTGGGTCGGCACGGAGGGTCGGGTGTGTTGGAGACGATTGGCGTCGTGGCCTGTACTGTCGTGACGCACCCCTTCTCGGCGACCACCAGGTTTTCTCGCCTCCACCTTTCTTTGTCATTCGTTTTTCTTGCTTGGGACGAGGACTCGGTCGGGGTCCTCCCACGTTCCTGCTTGTAGTTAGGTTTCATTCATTAAAAAATTCGTTTTTATTCAAAAATGCGTTTTTTACTTTATTTGGGTGTGACTTCCGGTTTGTTCGTGACGTCATGTCCGGTCTCGAGCGCCCTGACGTCATCCCTGGTCTTAATTATTCAAAATGGCGGTGTTTTGAAATCCACCAATCAGCGTGCTCCGTTTGGGCGGGAAAATTTGAATGGGCCAATCAGAAGCCTCCCTTTCCAACTGCCAAAACCGATGCGAAGTCCCACCTACCACTACTCATTTCACTTTCTGACCTCGTGTAAGAGACTTAGGAGGGACTTGCATTCCCAATCTTCCGTTTTCCAACGTGTGAAATGCAGTGCGAAGGTTCTTAAAATAATTACCTCCCCTCTGCCACCTCTTTACATCCCTCGCATGTAACATCTTTCCAATACGCCGTGCGTCTAGGTCCCATATAGGCGGTCTTCCAGGTGTGGATAAATTAGGTCTTGGTGTGTAAATAGTCCCACCCGACTGCTTCCTTTTCCAAGGCAGAAAATAAACTCTTCTTGTTTCCACACTGTGTACACCTATAAATTTCGTATTGCCTCCCTTTAGAAGTCCGACTCGAGCGAACGAGATTTCCTTGTCTTTCGACGACATCTCAAACAATAATTCTTCATTCTATTGAAGATAAAAAACATGTCTATCTTCTAAGATGAAATAAAAAGTAAAACTTAAAACATATATAACGAAACAACTGTGACCCGACTGACCCGCCGCTTTTATAAGTCTCGAACGACACAAACACCACGGTCACCCACCCCTCCCCCGCGACCAACTCCACCCCCCTCCTCCGCGACCAACTCCACCCCCCACCCAAATCCAATACCCAAATCCACCCCCCGGAAAAAATTCGCCGAAAAAATTTGCCGCCCAAAAATTTTTACCCCCCTCAATTTTTTTCCATTCCCGACCCAAAGGGTGCGTTCCTTTGGGATCCAGATCAGGATCAGTGATCCAAGATCACTCGGATCATGGTGTGCCAAAGGAACGGACTTTGGTTCGTACGATCAGTTACCATGACAGTAAGCGCGAAATATTAAAATATTGAAAACAAACATAGCCAAACATGAATCCATAGCCAAACATGAATCCACAACAGCGAAAAGCGTTAAAACAACCTAAACGTACGGCGAAATAGCAAGAGGTCGCCATGACAAACAAACAAATTAATAGCCAGTAATAATATCTCGAGCAATGTTGTTACAAAACAAGAGGTTCCATCATGGAGGTTGCAGTTATACGACAATTTCGTGATAAAACCGAAAGGTTTTGCACAAGCCATTCAAATATTTGTATTTTACTGGCACTTCGTCGATTTTCTGATGAATTTCACTCAATAATAGGTTTAAATTACGACCACTTACCACACAACACAAATGCTAAGAACGGGAAAGTTCACCGAAGTGCATCTCAAATATGAAGTAGATATGCAATTCAAGGCCAAAACCGCTAGGCACAGTGATTAATTTCGGATCCATTACCCAAAGGAACGCGCCGGATCATTGATCCGATGATCCGTTTTCAGATCACTCAGATCAGTGATCCGATGAATCCTTGTTCAGAGTGGATTCGATAGATCACTGATCTGAAATAGGATTTGCTCGAAAGGAACGCTACAGATCAGAAATCCTGATCCGGATCCTCCCAAAGGAACGCACCCAAAAGTCTCCAAAATCGCCATCCGAAAATTTTGACTCGAAATTTTTCTAACGCCTGGGTCAAAGTGACTGTCGTATACTACCGCTGCTCCTCAAATATTAGCTTTAATCGCACTAAAGGGTTGTCGAGTTTGTCGCCTTTTTTCGTTTCGTATTGAAAAGGGACACAGGTTCTGGGATTTGGAACTCTTCTGTCATTTCGGGTTTGCCGAAATATGACTTCAGAAAACCATTGAAAATTGTCTCAAGAGCTTGGAAAAGCGGTGTTTCTCTATAGCGTGGCGGATATGTCGATTAATTGTGCAGGCTTTGGTTAAAAGCATGAAACTTCCAAAAAGTGGACAACTTTAGCCGCTTAAAAAATATGGATATGGAGCCTTGGCAACAAATTATGGGATAGGAAAATTTTCCTCTGTAGGCTCATATCTTTTCAGGAATAAAAAGGCCCGAAAGCTACAGAAGCATTCATATATCCTTGTTAAAATCCAAAACGTGCAAAGAATTGAAAATAGGAGTGTTACTTGTGCAGCATTCTAGAGTAAGCCTTGACGTAATCAAAGCAAACGTATTTACATTCGAGTTTCATTTATTCTGCATTTGCTTGTGTTTTGCAGTCAGAACCGCAAATACAGAGATTGTTGACGCAAGATAAAAACAGATTTTTAACTGAAGACTTTTTCAGCCGTGAGAGCATGTCATAAATTTAGAATCTCCGTATAACACTAACATTTCATTTCTTGCTTACTTGCATAATACCATTTCAGGAAAGCTTATCAAAATAAGTTTCACGCGTTATCACATTCTTCAGCACACGAGCAAAGGGCACTGCAGTGTAAATCTGCCTTTACACAGGAACATCTTGCCCGACCATCCACATCCACATCGGACGAGTTCACGACACGACTTTGCCACATCGGACTAAATACTCTCTCATAGCCTAAAGCTACTGAATTGCACACTTTGGAGTATTGATTCCCAGGAAAAACAAATCACTTTGTAGTTGTTAGACATCAATCAAACAGACTTAAAATGTTAAATCCTGCAACACTCTACAAAGATTTTAATTGAAAAAAATGGAATCTAATATTTTCAGTGTTTGAAGTGAGAACAATACTTGTGTTTTCAATTTACCAGCAGACTACAATAAGCTTCAGATTTTTACATTTCCAGATCAACCGTCAGATAAACTAATGATTAGATTGTTTTCGGAATTCTACACCACAAAAAAGTCCTTGTTCATCAAGTAAAAACAAACAAAAAAACAAACAAACAAACAAAATGGAGGAACAATTGTGCATCTCAAAGAGCCTTTTGTATTCTGGGTAACTTGCGCCAGATCAGCTCGGCTACATTTACGAATATTGTGAAAACAGAGCAAACAAATCAGCCTTCATAATTACCTTGTCAATAGGTTATTTCATTGTTTTTTTCAAAACCGAACTGCATCGAAGACAGCAGCAAAACCCATTTTGCTAAAGCAAGACTCATTTCTCGGATAATCTTTCTGTTCTATGACCAGGGCATGAACCGATCGCGACAATGCACTTGGAAGCTCTTGAAACAATTGAAAAACAGAAGATAAGATCGTCCTTTGTTATTACCTGAGTCTATTATTATTTTCTTTTACTGTTGCTCTATCAGTCATAATTAATCCTTTACTGTTATTGCACGGAGGAAGCACTAAACGTTTGAAACCTTTAGTTTTGTAAATGCTATCAGCATTTTTTGTAATCAATGAAACCCATTTATACTAATATTAAAAATGTTAAAATATAATTTTAATTGTAAAAGCAGCGTTAATTGTGAAAGCAGCGTTAGAGACAAGTTCCGCACCCGCTGGTTCAACAATCTTGGACTGTCTACTTCCGTTTGACTTGACTTTATTCTTCACTCTTCAACATTACACTTTCATTCTACGGTCTAACTAACTTTAGCTAAAATGCTGCGTTTTTTAGCCTAGGATATCCACACCCTGATACCGCAAGTCTGGTGTGGTCAGATAGTTAAATCAAGGCTTAGTTTTCTTCGTCACGTTCTACAACGATTCGTAGCCGCTAATTTCCCATTACGTGAGTTTATTTGACAATCATAGTACTCATCTTTACATGCGGCTTTACCAGTAATTGCTCAATTAAATACATCATTGTTCTTTCGAAACTCGGCTTACCTATTCTATGCCGCAATGTTTTCTGTGACGTTCAAAAAATCTCCATTAGGGCTAACGAAACAATGGCTTACTTTGACAAACTACTAAAATATAAAGAAACAAGAAAGAATAATTATGCGTGTATAAATGTACCACGACAATGAAAACGATACTTTTTTCCATCTTTGTTGACAAAAACATTGAAGAAGATTAAGATTATTGAAGAAGACTAGGCAAGAAATACTTGGGTTTATAAGCTCCTTGACCACGTTAATTTTCTCCTTGGGAAAAAATCAAACCCCTGGCTTTACATTCTTTTTTACAAGAATGATCGATTGACACTGTTTTTTCGAAACGTTCTTGCAACAGAAAACCCTAATTCCAAATTTTTTTCACGCATTATATATGACGGTCTACTGCGTACGTGAAAAGAAATTCACTCCTGATGTCACCGGAAGTGAAAAAGTTGTCGTGACAAAGAACAGCCACAACACGCTCAAGGTCATACGCCTCATGCAGCATTACTAAACTCGCTTCCGTCCAAAAAAACGTGTAGTGCCCCTCCAGGTGAGGGGTAATGTACATTCTCTTGA
>BLFK01000347.1:877972-897972 GCA_014634185.1 Astreopora myriophthalma | reverse complement strand
GTAGATGAAAGTGAAGAATGATCATCGCAGTTAATTTTCCAATTTAAGCAATTGGAAAGGAGAAGCCTGAAAAAATCAGGGCTTCAACGGGATTCGAACCCGTGACCTCCGCGATACCGGTGCGATGCTCTACCAATTGAGCTATGAAGCCACACATTGGGAGCGAGGTCAAAACTCACTCAAACTAACTCACTAAATTGACCTCGCTCCCAATGTGTGGCTTCATAGCTCACTTGGTAGAGCATCGCATCGGTATCGCGGAGGTCACGGGTTCGAATCCCGTTGAAGCCCTGATTTTTTCAGGCTTCTCCTTTCCAATTGCTTAAATTGGAAAATTAACTGCGATGATCATTCTTCACTTTAATATCATAGTAACAACTCACTGCCAAGATAACTGCTAAGCACAATAATAATACCCGCCAACCACTATAACACCAGCCGCGAGACGCAACAATAACGGCTAAAAGCGGTAATAAGAACTGCTAACCGCAAGACATGGAACTGCTAAACGCTATAATAAAGGCATAATAACTGCTCACCGCCAAAATAACAACTGCTAACACAGGCGTCCCAATCTCACGTTTAGAGAAAGCGAAGAATTAATTATCTATTTGTTCTGTATTCGAAATTTTTATATTTTAATTGAATAAATATGTAATAAAGGTTGAGGAGGAATTCTTAAAAAATATATCTATTTATTCATAGGGCGTCACGGCTGTGCGAGTTGGAACGTGACCTTTCATCTTTAATACGCGGTGTTAGTTTACACGAAAACCGTTGAGAATTTGAGCGCTTTATGAGCCATTGTATGGAGACTAAAATATCGTTGATTTACAAACCCTAAATACTTTAAAATATCCACGTTTTTTTAGTAAGATGACTAAAAAAACCTCACCTTTTGTGTGTCCGTTGTGCTTTTTCGGTATTTTCGCTGTTTTGGGCTTTTATGCCGCAGTGTCCTGTGTGGGTGGGTCTGGACAAGGCTTCTGCGTTGCTCCAGGCTTTGGAAGGGGGTGTGCATCCCGACATCAAGCAAGGCCCCTTCTTCTGCTACTGCGACCACCCCGCCTACGTGGCCGTGGTGCAACACGACACGCACTCTGACGACCAGGGGTGCGATTTCTTCCAGTGGCTGGACCGTCCGTGGGCACCTCAAGTGATGCGGTGACGCGTGGCCATGTTTGACCCACCGGCTCCTGCTCCTGCTCCTGCTCCGCTGGGGTGGCGTCAACCCCTGCAGCCCCAGCCCACGTTGCCGGTCCTCCACACGATCTTTCCGGCACCCGAAGACATGTGGAAGAAGATGCCGTCGCCGGTGGTGGAAAGAGCCCCGTCACCAGCCGAGTGGCCTATGGGATCCAAGATACCCGGTCGCAGTTCCCCCAAACTGGAGCGTGGGGGTTACAACCACAAAGGCAAGTGAGTGCGTGTGCGCGTGGGTGTGCGCGCGATTTGGGGGGTACATAAGAAAGCGGTCAGAACTTTTTCAATCAGTCGTGGATCAAACGATGTTGAACGAGGTGTGCTTGGTGATCGACCTGGACGGGTACAGTGTGCATCTCCTGAAGGACAGATGGGCCACCTTCGTCCCGCGGGAACTGGGGTGGTGTGATTGGACCGGCGAACATCGCGGGTCCAAACATTATGCTCACTCGTTCCTCTGGCATCGCCTGGACGTGGCCGATCGCAAGACGGCTCGGTACGTGCGAGAACGCGTGCACGGCCTGCCTTTCTACGCCCACGAGAGCGAACAGGCTGCCCCCTTGGGCGACTTGCCCGAAGACCTCCGGACCTTGTACGCTCGTTACAAGACGCCCGACCGACCTCGCGTGGCTTTCAAGGGGGTCATTACGAAAAGGACTTACTGAAAAGTTTGAACATTCCCTCCTTCGATCTGGAACAGGTCAAGTGCCCCAAGTTCGACGACCTGACGCGGTTGACCACCGTGGCGTCCTGTTGCCACCACGACGATCCCGAGCGCCATCATTGCCCTCACATCGAATGTTATCATTTCGAGCAGTGGATGCGCGGGGCGTTGGGACGGAAGAGAGACATGCGTTTTGTCAACGTCTAACGGGCACAGCGCTTGGCCCACCCTTGATTTTTGTTTGACCCTTGTAAAAAATGCAATAATTACGTTGTTCATTTTTTTCATAACTGTGTGGTCATGCCTTTCCTAGCATGTAAGGTGGGGTCTCAAGAGACCCCGAGGGCAAAATCCAGGGACGGTCCGGGTCGGGGACGAGGTAGGGCACGTCCAGCATGCGCGGCAGCGGCGCTATGTAGAGCCAGCGGCTCCCGACGGCATGGAACAACTGGCACCGGGTGCAGCGGACCATTCCGGGGTGGGCACGGCAGGGCGGGTTGGTCCTCTGGATCAGGGCCAACCTCTTGAAGGGGCACAGTGCCAGGCTACTCAGCTCTTGGACCACGGCAGCCATCTTCTCACGGTGCTCGATTGTAAATAGTGACGTTGTTTTTAAAAAAAATCCAGGGACGGGGACTCGGTCAGAGTCCCCCCACGTTCCCATCTGTACATAGTTTTGTTTTTTATTAAAAATTCGTTTTTTATTCATTTGGAGCGTAACTTCCGGTTTTGGATGACGTCATCCCCACCCCTCGGTTCCCCTCGGTTTGTCCTCGGTTCGTCCTCAGTTCGTTCTCGGCTTTTTCACGGCTTTTTTCCGGCAATGACCTTTGGACCATGACGTCATTGCACGTGCACAGGGCGTGATTTGGACCCTCTCGATGCCCATATAGGGTCATATAGTAGTAAAGCTGATCCCTCTCGACCAATCAGAGGGCTTAGGGACCCAAGTGGCCCCCTATACTACTTGTAACTACTTTGCTACCATAGCAGATGGGATTGGTGGTATTAAAGGCCTTAATGATTGTACCCTAGCCACCCATCCAGGTGTTCAAAGTATTAAAGATAAAGTGGTAGGACATCAAAGTTTTCAATTCCAGAATTTGGAGAGACGTGAGGTCGAAACTGCTTTGCAATGCGTTAACCATAGAAAGAGCACTGGCAAGGATGGTATTCCTCCTATGGCATTTAAGCTTGGCGCTGGCCTCACTATAATTCATGTATTAGAACCACAGTTGGTAAAAAGCCTTGTTATACACAAGGAGCTGAAGATAACCCAAAGGGAGGAATGGTAAATACATAAAATACTTCAACCCCTGAATCCCTGAAATTATACTGTCAGCAGGGAATTCTCACGTCCAAGGGGTGGGAAGAAAAGAGCGGTAACCCAAAGAGAAGTCGCGTTGGCCCGTCAGGAACTAAACTTAATGACTCACCTGGAAAGTTTCTCTGGCATACATGGTGAGCAACGGCTGTGCGCCGGTGTCGCGAAGTAAACAAAGTTCCCCATGTCATAGAAAGGTCATGGCAAGCAACGGGGGCAAAGACAAATGTTCGACTTGTAAAAATTATTTGTCGCGGGCAACAAAAAAGCTAAAAAAGAAAGAAAGGGATTGTTGGGCTAAGTCAAGATGAAGCGGCAACATTGTTCTAGGAAATATTTGTGCCACAGTATCTTGAAGCGCAGAACATTTTAGACAATGCTCTCAGGGAGGAAGACAAAGAAACCACAGAAATTGCTGAAAGGGCTTTGGACAATTTTGAAACTGAAGTCTCCATCGAGTTGGAGACTGCAGATCCGCCGTCGCAAGACAAACCGTAAACGAGAGCGAGAGCGGGTAAAGACGTCGTCATCTGGTCGCTCTGGTGATGGTGGGTCCACCGTCAATAGAGTCATACATGGTGAGCAACGGCTGTGCGCCGGTGTCGCGAAGTAAACAAAGTTCCCCATGTCATAGAAAGGTCATGGCAAGCAACGGGGGCAAAGACAAATGTTCGACTTGTAAAAATTATTTGTCGCGGGCAACAAAAAAGCTAAAAAAAAAAGAAAGGGATTGTTGGGCTAAGTCAAGATGAAGCGGCAACATTGTTCTAGGAAATATTTGTGCCACAGTATCTTGAAGCGCAGAACATTTTAGACAATGCTCTCAGGGAGGAAGACAAAGAAACCACAGAAATTGCTGAAAAGGCTTTGGACAATTTTGAAACTGAAGTCTCCATCGAGTTGGAGACTGCAGATCCGCCGTCGCAAGACAAACCGTAAACGAGAGCGAGAGCGGGTAAAGACGTCGTCATCTGGTCGCTCTGGTGATGGTGGGTCCACCGTCAATAGAGTCTTCACTGTCGGTTGAATTGTAATACTCGTTCCAAGAGTCATATTCCGAGGAGTCGTATGAATAATTTTGTTCTGCCATATAATTTTTGTCAAAAAACATATATTGCATATATCAGTGTTTGCATATATCATATTTGCATGTATCAGTGGTTATGCACAGCCGCCTATGTTTTCTGTCATGCAAATGTTCACTGCGCATGTGCAATGTACCACAAGTGTAGGAAATTGAGGGTTTAGAATTATATATCGCCAAATCGATGTATCTATTTCATGTGGCTAAATGTAATTTAGGCAAAGTTAATCTCGAGCCAATGCAGTCAGCGGTCGTCCCCTTTTGCGTATGTGACCTGCGGGGTGACCCCTTGCAGCTTGCTGGGCGCCTCGTGGTTTGCAGACGTTTCGGGTTGGAACGCCAATTGAGTGAGGCGCAAGAGGCATGCCACGACCACGAACGGGTCAGGGCCCAACTGCACGATCAGTTCTGGAGTCTCCGCGAGACCATGGAAGCGTGGAAGCAGGTCACCCAGCAAGTGCAAACGTGGCTGCGTCAACGAGCCGAAAGAGAAGCCGAGGAACGACGGCTGTGGCACGTGCGTTGCGACCGCGTGTTGGATCGCGTCTTGTGCGACAGCTGTAAAGAGGACAAAGATCTGGCCTACTTTGATGCCCTCGACAGTACGTACGCGAGGGCCCACGCATAGATGCCCGCCGACTTCATTCTCTGTGTGATCATGACGGAACTAGTGACGGGAGGCGCTCGAGGGACTGATACCCTGGCCGAGCAGGTGGCGAACCAGCTGGGCATCCCTTGCCGCGTGGTGGTGGGTCCGTTGCATGCCCGTGCCATGAAAGACGTGACACCCTTGACGGACGACGCCCTGGAAGAAGGGTGGCGAGCCTTATGCCAAGTACGGCCCCCACGTCCCAACGAACGGTTGTACCTGCCCGCGTGGGAACTCTTGAGCCGGAATCACCCCATCGTCAAGGACGCCGACATGGTGGTGGCGTTTGGCCACCTGGAGGAGGACGGGGTGTCGGTGTGCAGTGGGACGGGATGCAGCGTGGCCTTGGCGCGGCAGCAAGAAAAACCCATCTTCTTGTACGAGGTGAGCCGCGGCGTGTGGTTCGTGTTTGCGTACTTGGCTTACAGTCGTTCTCATTTCGTGCTGACCAGGACTATGAACGGCGATGACGACGGGATCCCGACGCTGTCGGGCTGCATCGCCGTGGTGGGGATGCACCACCTGGAGAAATTCCCTCGGGCCGTGCAACAATTGAAGACCCTGCTGCTAGGTGCCTCGCCCTATGCCGAGCAGTATAGTGACCTACCCGCTCGATTTGAAACGTGTTGTAAAATATGAATCAATAAAAGCAGGGAACGTCAAGCATGTGGGTTCATTTGTGAGGGAGATGTGGGGTGAAATGGGACAACGCTGGGTGCACTGGCGCTTGATGCGTTGGCTGTGCACCAGTCTGATCGACTCGGCGGGTGTGCCATGTCGATGGCTCGCCCTGGACGGTTCCGACGACGAGCTGGACCTCGAACCTCCCATGACCGTCTTCGAGGTCTTGCTCGAGCACCCGCTGTTTCGTTGGGGGCACTATGCCGCCTTCGTCACGTGGTTGGTGCGTCGGAACTCGGACCCCGAGCCCTGGTTCCACCTCGTCCATAAAACGTATCCCGACCGCATGCCGAGCGTGGGTCGGTTGCTCTGGATTCGTGTACGATGGTGGCTCTGTCCGGCCCCGGCCCGAAGAAGAAGAAGAAGACGTCTCGGACGCGGAAACGAAAAAGACCCCCTCCCCAGCACGTGACGGCCCGGTATGCGGATCCGTTGACGCCGGGCGCCTTGGGTGGGGTCCAACGGTTCACTGACGCTCAAGGTCTGTCGCTCGGTGACGCCCGAGCCGCCTTGGAAGGCGATCTGGCCTACACGTTGCACAAAGCTCAACGCCATCGATTTCCCACCGCGCCGGTGCTGGTGTTCAACATGGACGAACAGTGGGTGGCGGATCTGGTGGAAGCACAACGGTTGGCCCGTCACAACCGCAGCATCCGTTACTTGTTGACAGTGGTGGACGTCTTGTCCAAGTACGCGTGGGTCCGACCGCTCAAGACCAGTACGCGTGGGTCCGACTGCTCAAGACCAAGATGGGGCCGCCTTGGTCCTTGATCTTGAAAGGAGACGGCCGACGCCCCCAAAAGTTCCACGCACAGGGATGCCAAAGCGGCGGCGATCGCACGTTGAAAGGATGCATGTACCGCTATTTCACGGCCGCCAACACGTTGCGGTTCGACGACGTGCTGCCCGCGTTGGTGAACGGTTACAACGCCTGCCGGCATCGGAGCATCGGCCGAGCGCCTAGCGACGTGACCCCGAAAAATGAGAGCCAGGTGTGGCATGCGTTGTACGGCCAAAGACTGAAGAAGGGCAAGCGGCCCCGCTGGAAGGTGGGCGATCTCGTGCGGTTGGGCAAACATTATCGCCTGTTCAAGAAGGGGTACTTGCCCGGCTGGACCGAAGAAGTGTTCGTGGTGCACGCCATGCACCCAGGACCCGTGCCCACGTACAAGGTGGAAGAGATGGACGGCACGCCGTTGGAAGGCACGTTTTACGAGCAGGAGTTGCAGAAAGTGACGGTGAACGACGACGCCCTGTTCCGCATCGAGAAAGTAATTAAACGCAGTGGAGAGAAGGTCTTGGTGCGTTGGAAAGGCTGGCCGATCAAGTACGACAGTTGGGTGGCCCAGAAGGACGTGCAGACCTTGGGATGAGCGAAGAATTTTTCGTGACGTTGCCCAGCAATGCCAGGCGCGCCAAATTCACCAGCAACACGGCGGCCTGGTTCAAAGTACGGTTGCCTTACCCGTTGCTTCTGAAAGGCCGCGGGTGGCAAGTGGGGTTGAGCAGCCTGTCCTTGCCGGACGCCCGCGTCGATCTGTACGACTTGGTGGGCCCGAGCGAGCACCTGCTCTACAGTCAATGGTACGCGTTGCCAGGGGATGGGTCGGAGGAACTGACCAAAGTGACGTGAGTCAAGATGGTCGACGTCGACTGTCTGGAATCGGTGGTGGACGGCGAATCGTTCGTGAAAGCCATGATCGATGCGGTCGATGGCGCGAGGTGGCCCATCGACGCTTAAGGGTACAACCCGAAGGATGCCAACGGCAAACGCTTGTACGTGACGTTTTGCTGGGAGCAGCAGGGGACCGACCGCGATCTGATCGTCGACAATACCCACACCCGCATCCATGGGCCCCGTACGCCCATCTTGATCCTCAGTCACAAATTGGCCTACAAGATGGGGTGGCTGGCATTAACGAAAGAAGGCAAGGATGTCCTGGGCCCGAACCTGTGCATGGAGTTCCCGAACGACCAGGTACCGACCTTGAAGGGGTGGAGCAGAGACTTGCTCGATCACGAGACCCATCGGCCCATCTGGTGGTCGGTGACCAAAGATCAGTCCAGTTTCATCTACCTCACCCTGAGCATGAACTGCAATTGGCGGTTCCAGAACCTGAACAACGCGTTTCGTGCGGTGGTGGGCGACCCGACGCGGACCTTGCACGTCTACTGCAATGCCTGAGGAAGCACCATTGTGGGACGGCAAGTGACGGACGTGTTGCGCGAAGTCCAGTACCGATGTGGAGGGCGAGGCACGGACCGTGCACGTGCAGTACCATCCCGTGCGCAACGACGTCACGGAAGTGTTGGAAACGCAAGTGGCCGAAACGGATGGCACGTTGGTCCGGTTCGGGCAAGGTCGCACCCTGTTGACCTTGCACTTCCGACGGGATGTATAAAGTGCCTCGGGGACGCACGGACCCCAGACCATGGATGCCTTTTACGTGACCTTGCCCAGCGACGGCAACGACGCCGGGTTCCCCGACAACACCAACGTGGCCTTCCGCACCTGCATGAGGCAACCCCTGTGGTTACGAGGTGGACGCTGGGTGGTGGGGGTGGTCCGTCTGAGCGTGCCGGACGACGACGACGCCGCCGACGACTCCGAGGAACAGAGTTGGCAAGACGCCTTGTTTCGCGTGTACCCGTGCGGCACGTTGCTCGCCTACTTCTTTTCGTTTGAAGATGACCAACGCATCGATCGCCCGGCCATCCGGGCCGAGATGCACATGGAGGACGTGGCCGGCCGTTGCCACGACGGGGCATCGTTCGTGAAAGCGGTGGTGGACAATCTATGATGCAAGTACTGGAATAAGGTGCAAGTGGGGTGGAACTGGATGGAAGGGGACACCACCTTTGTGCCCGAGTTTCGTTGGCCCGAACCGGACACGTTGGTGATCGACAACGGCCGGGTGTTGCACGATGGGGACATTGGTTTGGGCGTGCGTCAAGATCTGATGTGACGGATGGGCGGCACGGACGCCCAGGGTCACATGCCCGGGCCCCACTTGACTGTGCGGCCGACCGTCAATCCCGTGACCCTGGTGAAAGATTGGGCCAGGCAAACCGTGCCGGCCTGGGAGATCGTTGGCAACAGCACAATCCTGTATCAACAATACTCGTGGGAACTGAGCGGATTGAACGACGGCTGGTTCGAGACGCTCTTCGAACGTCGCCGACGGCCGCGACCCCGTCGGACGTCCCAGACATGGTACGTGGACAGCAACGTGGGCCAGAGTCGTCGGGTGGGGACGCGATCAACCGACATCTTGTGCGACATGGACGTGCAGAGCATGGGGCAAGGCCGGACGCTCTTCGAACCCCGCCACTTGCAGTACGTGCTGGTGCGTCAACTCTTCTTCGACGTGGTGGACGTGCGCCTGACCGACGGCGACGGGTGGCCGGCGACCGTGGGACGGGGCGTGACGGTCGTCACCTTGCACTTCAAACGGAGGGACCTATAAACAAGAGAGAGAGCCGAACCGAGCACGAGACCCAAGCATGCGAGGGGGCAGTCTGACACAGTACACGCCCGATCACACCGGACGCGGTCTGGGGGGCATCTTATTGTCGGGTCGAGCGAAGAAAGCCGTGAAACGGAAAGTGCATTGACTGGCGAGTGGCGCGGCCAAGAAACGATGACGTGTGGCGGATCTGTTCGGTTGAAAGATGCGACCCGTGCGATCTCGACCGAGAATGCGGGTGGGCGAACGCGGTCTGTCGAGGCAGAGTGGAGGACGCATTTGGAGCGGGGCCTCCGTCGACCTGGCCTTCGAGCTGGCGGCCTGACTGCATAAAAGAAGCACGCGCCGTCAACGTCGAGCCATTCCTCAACGAGGTGGCGGGGTGAGACGCCGACAATGATGGCCCTGCCTTTGCACGGGGCCTTGCAGCCCACCTACGCCGACGACTTTCAATTGTTCGAGGTGCCGAGCACGGACACGTCGGCGGTGGCGTACCACATGGTGGAACTTTCACCGGTGACCACGGGCATCAATCCGGTGGAATTTGTGATGGCCGAGTATGTGGATCTGAGCCGCAGTTACTTTCGGATGCAACTCCGTTTGAAGAAGAGCGACGACGGCAACCTGGCCGACGCAGACACGTTGTTTCCGACGCCCAACCTGGCCCACACGTTGCTCAAGCAAGTGACGGTGCACGCCAACGGCACCTACACCAACGACGAAGGGGACACCATCTTGCAACCACAAGGGTGGTTCAAGAGCTACCGTCACGGCCTGAAAGCCTTCAACGCCTTGGATTTTCCCACCCCCTTGACGGCCAACGAGCTGAACGACGACGGCCCGCACGCCGACTACACGGCCTTGGACGGCCGTTTGCAAGAAGACGACGTCAAACTGACCTTCCACGTCTGCCAGTTGCGGTTGTCAGACACGTTGTACAGGGAATTGGAAGGAGCCCGACACGATCCGCGGAAACGGCAGGTGGCCAAGTACACGGTGGTGGGCAGCGAGATCCGGGTGTTTTGGCATCCGCAGAACCAATTGGATTTCGACGAGGGCAACCTGTTCCAAGGCCGGATCCCCGACCGGCTGATCGTGGGTTTGTTGCACACCAACGCCTACAACGGCAACGTGGCCTACCACCCCTTCGCCTTTCAGAAATTCGGGTTGACCAGCATCAAGCAGATCGTGCGGGGCGAAGAGTACCCTTACCAGACCTTGGAATTGAACACGGGCGACACGTACAAAGATCTGGACGGGTACCATTGCTTCTTGCAAGCCAGTGAAGCCTTGATGAAGAGCCGATCCAGCATGATCGCCCCCGAGCGGTGGGGTGACACGGCGGGGTGCACCATGTTCATGTGGAACAACGTGCCCAGCGGGTCGGCGGACCGTGGCATGCTGAACCCGCGTCAAGAGGGCGACGTGCGCATCCTCTTCCTTCTGGGGGCAGCCAAAGCCCACATCATCAACGTGGTGTTGTGCGCCGAATTCGAGAACGTGTTGGAGATCAACCCCGAAGGGGCCTTGCTGTACAACATGTACCGGGTATAAAGCCCCCCAGACCCGAGAGAGAGAACCCAGTTCGACGATGGAATTCGTGGCCACCACCGACCGGCAGTTGGACTTTTTGGCCCGCAGCAATCCCACCTTGGCGCGGTCGTTTGCCGGGGTGTTTGCCAGTGACACGTTGCCGACGGCGCCCGAACGAGACAGACCGCTCGGGTACATCGTCAACACGGACCCGCACGACCGACCGAGCACGCATTGGATCGCCCTGTGGACCGAAAAAATGTCAATAAAACCGTTGGAACAATGAAAAAAGTGTGTGTGTCTTGTTTCCCTGGTCGAACCAGAGCACCCTCCCATGGCTCAACGGCAGAGCGCGGGACTGTAGATCTCGAGGTTGTCGGTTCGACTCCGGCTGGGTGGAGGTCTTTTTCCCCCAAAAAAGCCCCTTGCACCGGTAGGATTCGAACCTATGTCCTTGGGCTTACGAGGCCCACGCACTGACCCCTGTACTACGGTGCCGTGAGAAGGAGCATTGGCCGGGTTCCCCTGGAGTGGAGTACCGTTGCAGCCCCGACCCTAGAGGAGGGTCGGTCGAACAGATATAAACGTCCGAATGTGCGGGGGCTTCCATGTGGGAGACATGTTGCGGCCGCCCAGCAGCCATCGGTGGTGGGTCCGTCGGGGTGTGGCAAGACGGTGTTTGTGACGCGTCTGTTGGTGCAGGCGTCCGAGCATTTCGCGTGCCCCCTCGGACCGTGCATTATTGTTACGGGGCCTGGCAAGACGGGTTCTGGGCGTGCAGCTGCATGAGGGGGTGCCGGATCCGTCCGACTTGACGGCCTGGTTCCCGTCCATGCATGGAACAGGGCAGCACGGCGTGTTGGTGTTGGATGACCTGATGGCCGAAGGAGGCAACAACAAGCGCGTGTTGGATCTCTTCACCAAACACTCGCACCATCGCGACATCATGGTGGTGTACCTGTGCCAAGACATGTTTCCGCCCGGCAAGTACACCAAGACCATTTCACGCAATGCACATTACGTGGTGCGGAATCTGTTGATGCAAGCGTTGGATTTGCATCCATCTTCCGAGGATCGGTACCGCGTCTTCGCGAACATATTAAAGGACGAAGGCTGGACGCGGACGTTCACTCGTCAGGTGGCTTAGAGACACCATGGCCACGCGGTATCCCGTGGGCGTGGGCTCCGCGGTCGGGCACACGGTCCCTGTGGCCGAACGCGACCGAGCGGCCACCGAACGACGCCTGGCCACCCCCCAACCCGACGTGAATCTGGCCTACGCGTTGCTCGGTCAACCCACCACGTTGGACGAATTGTTCGCGTCTGTGTCAACGCCGTCCCCTTTGACGTTGGGCACCCCGGTCGTGGCCAGGTGCACGCCGTCACCTCACCAGACGGCCGACACCACGGTGGGCGTGGGTTCCAGCTCCTCGGACACGCAAGCCGCCCGGATCGCTCGCATCAATGCTCGGTCGTCCGTGGGGCACAAACGGCCTCGAGCCTGACCCCTGCCTGCCCCCTCGCCCTCATCCAGCGGGAGCAGTAGCAGCAGCAGCCGCACCCCAAGAGGGCATCCCTGATGACGCATCGGGGACGGAGGCGGCGGCGGGGGTGACGGCAACAGCGGTGGCGGAGGTGGCGACGACGACGACGATCGTACGGGACCAGTGCGGACGACACTATAAAACGATCCTGGGACGCCCGGCAGGCCAAGACACCGGCCAAAGTCCGACGATTGCGTCCTCTGCCCGGGTGGGAAGCGTGGGCCGAAGGCAAAAAGACACGTCCGAAACTCAATGGCACCGACTACTAGAGCGCAGGCTCGACGACAACGAGCACCCCCTCCCAAGAAAAAGAGGCGACAGCACGGGTGGGGATTGGACGTGCAGAAATAGCTGGGCAAGACCGGCCTGGAATTTCATTGGCCGGGGTACCAGTACATGGGCCCCGGCACGCATCTCGCCAAACGCTTGAAACGCGGGGATCCGGGCATCAACCGGTTGGACAAGATCGCCAAAGTGCACGACGACATCGATTATTCGAAAGCCACGACACTGTGAGACAAGCACGCGGCCAATCGCAAGATGTTCCGGGCCATCACCGCCCTCCCGGGGAAAAAGACGTGGAGCGAAGCCATCGTCAAGAAAATAATGCAAGCCAAGACTCGTTTGAAATTGTAAAAAACTTTTAAATGGACAATAAACGTTCGAGTTCGTCCAGGACGTCGGGGGTGACGTGCACAGACGTGGCCACGTCCCCTGCGTCCCATGTCTGTAAACAAGTTTGATCGGCTTCGGCCACCCGTTCTAATAAAGTTTGACCAGGTCTCACCCTGTCTCGGCATCTTAAGTGGGCGTCGAACCGATCCAAGTGCCGGGTCTTGTCCCGGGACTGCACAGCTTGCAGGGTGCGGTCCACGCGTTTGGTCCACGTCCAGGTGTCGGCACGAGCCTTGTGCCGACAGATGCACGCTAGGACTTGCTGGGTGGGATCTTCTTCCACCTCGGACTCCAACGACGACACCGAGGCCACGTATGGGGGGCCGTGGACGTCGTCCTCCTCGGAGTTGGACGACTCGGCGTATGCCGGAGGGGTCCTCGGGGTCTGTGCGACGACACTCCTGCATCCGGCAAGTGTCGTCCAAGGCGGCGGCCATGGCCTCCAAATCCGAGTTGTCCTCTTCCTCCTCGACGGGCGGGTCTCGTAGCAGCGTCTGAGCGTGCAGGCTCGGCAGATTGCGCTCCCAGGCATGACGACTCACAATGGCATCCACCCGCGTGGCCGACCCTTAACACACCACCCTTCCACCCATCCCAAGCCGTCGTTTGGCCCACGTGGTCCAAAAGGGTCTGTTGGGGTGTACCCCCTATCCCCCCTCCGGGTGACTTTTTTCAAAAAGAGGTCTTGTCACGTGTCTCTCCAAATCTCTATAAAGCCGGAGTCCTCGTGAGTCGGAGTCATTCTCTCGCTCACTCGTCCACCCAGTGAGCGCGGACCCAGTGGACTCCCTTTGGAAGAGCAACGGGCTCTCTTGCAGCAACAGCGATGCGAGGCCCGAGAACGCGACGCAGTCTTGGCGCACGAGGACGTCTTGAACCCCGCGTGGCCCGTGGATTGGGACGAGGGCATCCCCGACGAGGCCTTGCTCGACATCGCCGACGATGACCCAGCCCGACTCTCTCAACGGGGGCGAGGGTTTGACATCCACCTCGCCCCTTTACGGCATCGGGAGAACAGTAAGTACGGCGTGACCCCCGACATCTTCCGGGTGCGCTGGATGGCGCCCAAGGATCCCGAGGCCTCTCTTCATCCCAGTCAAGTGCAGCAAGAGTTGCTGGAAGCGTTGGTGGACGGAGTGAACCGGCACGTGCGGGACTTTGGCCCGCAGGATTTCTTGCAAATCTACATGGGGTCCGATCGTTTGAACCGGAATTTCACCAGCCATCGCGTCCGGGTCTGTGACTGGCGTGCGTCCGAGGCTCCGGCCCTAGGGTTGTTGGAACATCTCCAGAACGTGCTCAACTCCAACGAGAATTTCGAGCCGGACGACACGTTCGTATTGGACGTCACGCGGATCCGGGACCCTTGAGGGTGTGGCAAACGGAAACTGGGGTCCCTGGACTTTGACCATCTCCTGGCCAAGAAACGGTGCGTCCTCTGCACCCGGAACAACGACGAACTGTGCTGTGTGTGCGTGCTCGTAACCGCCAAAGCCCGCCACGAACAAGACCAGAGCGTCGACACCTTGAGGGAATACGAGAGCTTGTGTAAGGGTGGACCCATCCAAGAACGCAGGGCCAGGGCACTGCACGAAGCGGCCCGTGTCCCGCTCGGCTCTTGCGGTCTCGAGGAAATACGGCTCTTAGAAATCGCCTTGGCATCGTACCAAGTGGTGGTGGTCTCGGCGGTTCACGGCAACAGTATCGTCCACAAAGGCCCCGACTACGAGAAACAGCTCGTCCTGTTGATGCATGACGGTCATTTCGACGTGCTCACGTCTTTGCCAGCCTACTTTGCCAAGAACTATTTTTGCCTCCGGTGCGAAAAAGGGTTCAAGACGGACGATTTCCGCCATCACGTCTGCCCGGGGCAAAAATGTTTCTGTTGCCACCAGAGCACCTGCGAGGCATTCAAGCAGCACGGGGGTGCCTCCGCCGAAACCCCTTGTCAAAGTTGTGGGCGACGGTTCTTCGGGGTGACCTGTCATCTCAACCATCTCTTCTACAACAACAAGGGGGAAGCCACCCAACCTTCGCAACAGGACAGCGTCTGTGAGACGCACCGTAAATGTGCGGACTGTGGACGTGTCTTGATCGGTCGCCAGGAAGTCCAGAAGCATCTCTGCGGCCATCAACCCTGCCCCTGTTGCGGCCAGGTGGTGAACTTATGGTAGCACAAGTGCTACATCCAGCCGGTGACGGAGCCCAAGAAGAAGAAGAAGAAGAGGAGGAGGGGGCGACGACGATCCACCCTTGCTACCTCTGGCCTTCGTGTTCTTCGACATCGAGGCCCGTCAAGACGAGGGACAGCATGTGGCCAACCTCCTCTGCGCCAAGACCAGTCTGAACGACCGACAACACACTTTTCCGGGCGAATCGTGTGTTCGCGATTTCCTGGTCTGGTTGTTTCGCCTCGTGGACCTGGACGTGGAGGACGACACCCGCCCGTGGATTGTGGTGGCTCACAATTTCCAGAGCTACGACGGGTACATGATCATCGAGGAACTGTACGCCCAACACTGTGCCCCGCAACAGATCGTCAATGGCACCAAACTCCTCACTCTCAGCCTCCCGGGGACCCGCATCAAGTTCATCGATTCGTTGAACTTTTTCCCCATGCGGTTTGGATGCCTTTCCGAAAACCTTCGGGTTGACGGAATTGAAGAAAGGCTTCTTCCCGCATTTCTTCAACCGGCGGGAAAACCAACGTTACGTGGGCTACATGCCCCCCGAGGTGAGTAACGATCCCGACGGGATGCCCACGGCACGTCGCACCGAGTTCCATATGTGGTATGCCCAGCAAGTGGCCGATCGGTACGTGTTCCATTTCGAGCACGAACTGTTGGCCTATTGTCGCTCGGACGTGTGATTGCTGAAAGAGGGGTGTATGAATTTCATGCGGGATTTCGAGTCCGTCTGTGGATTCAATCCCATTGCATCACACTCCCCTCTGCCTGCAGTGTGGCCTACCGGCGCAATTGGATGCCCAAAGACACCATTGCCGTCGAACCTCTCCATGGGTGGGCTCCTCCCCACGGCAACCAGTCCCGTCAAGCTCTGGAATGGCTCCACTGGCTCCAACGCGACCGGCCGGCCCTGCTCCACGCCGACCACGACGGAGAACAGACCTTCCAGGTTGGGCGGCATCGGTACTGCGTCGACGGCTATGATCCGACCGACGACCACATCTTCGAGTTCCTCGGGTGTTTCTGGCACGGCTGTGCCCGTTGCTTCCACCACCGTACGCAACATCACGCCCAACTGGACAATGCGTCGGCCCACGAAGTTCGCGAACGCACCAGTCAGCAGCTTCAGGCCTTGCGCGACACGGGGCGGAGCGTCACCTTCCTCTGGGGTTGCGAATGGGAAGCCCAAAAGAAAGCCGACCCGGACCTCCGTGCTTTCGTCGAACGGTTGGAAGCCAGTACCCCCCTGGATCCTCGCGACGCCTTCTTCGGAGGGCGGACCAAAGCCATCCAACTCCTGCGGGAGACGGCAGGGGACGAACAGATCCATTACGACCATTTCTGTTCGCTCTACCCCTCCGTCAACAAGTACAGCCACTACCCGGTGGGGCACCCCGAGGTCCAGCGGAACCCGGACACTCCCACCAAACAGTCTCGGGTGGAGTACCTTCAACGCACTTTCGGCATGATCAAGTGCAAGGTCCTGCGCCCCGTCACCTCTACCATCCCGTCTTGCCCTGCCGGGCCCACGGGAAACTGACCTTCGCCTTGTGCCGGACCTGCGTGGAGACGGAGATGCCCAAACCTCTGGTGGAACGCTCGTTTGCCTGCGGTCACTCGGACGAGGCACGTGCTTTCGTCGGGACGTGGTGTACGCCCGAAGTGCAGGTGGCCCTGGAGCAGGGGTACCGTTTGCTCCACATCTACGAGGTGTACCATTTCCCCCAGACTTCCACCGATCTCTTCAGGCCTTACGTCGATACGTTCCTGAAGATCAAGCAGGAAGCGCCCGGTTGGCCTGGTGACGTGGGAGACGACGAGACGCGACGTCAAGCGTACCTGGTCCGGTACCAAGAGCACAAAGGCATCAGCCTCGAGTACGCCAAGATCCAAAAGAACCCGGGTTTCTGGCCAAGGGCATGTTGAATTCCTTCTGGGGCAAGTTCGGACAACAACCCAACAAGACCCAAGTCACCACCTGTAACACGCCCGAACAATTCTTCACCCTCTTCTTGAATGACACCCAGGTCATTCACCGCCTCGAATTCGCCGGCACGGAGATGATCGACGTGTACCATTCTCACACGTTCGACACCTTCCCCGTGCAGACGAACACCAACATCTTCGTGGCGGCTTTCACCACCTGCTGGGCCCACCTCAAGTTGTACCGGGAGTGTCTCCACCCCTTGGACACACATGGACACGGACTCGGTCATCTACGTGTGCGAGTCTCGACAGGAACCTCCGTTACCCCGGGGAGATTACTTGGGCGACCTGACCAACGAGTTGGACGAGGGGAACTGGATCCAAGATTTCGTGTCGGCGGGGGTCAAGAATTACGGGTACGCGACCCACCGAGGCAAGACGACCAGCAAAGTCCGAGGGTTCAGCCACAACCAATGTACCGAGGATGTCGTGAATTTCGATTCCATGAAGACCTTGGTGACGGGTGAACTGATCGACCCTCCTTAGGCCCCACGCACCCTCGTGACCCACAACCCTCACAAGATCATCCAGGACAGTGTCTGGAAGGTCCTCTCGTCCGAGCCCCAGGACAAGAAGTACAAACTGGTCTACGACAAGCGCGTCCCAGACCCAGACAGTACCCAGACCTTCCCTTACGGCTACGGTGAGGCGGATGACGACGACGAGGCCATGGCGGATTTGTAAAGTAGCGTTGGAAGGGAACCTGGGTCGGCACCGAGGGGGCGGGTCTGTCGGAGACGGTCGACGTCGTGGTCTGTACTGTCGTGACCGACCCCCTTCTTGGCGACCACCAGGTTTACTTTTCATCTTTGTTCTTTGTACCTCGTTTTCTTGCTGGCTTGGGACGGGAGCGTCCCTCGGACCTCCCCCACGTTCCCGTTTGTACCTAGTTTTTGTTTTTATTAAAAATTCGTTTTTTATTCATTTGGAACGTGACTTCCGGTTTGATGACGTCATCCCCACCCCTCGGTTCCCCTCGGTTCGTCCTCGGCTCGTTCTCGGCTTTTTCTCGACTTTTTTCCGGCAATGACCTTTGGACCATGACGTCATTGCACGTGCACAGTGCGTGATTTGGACCCTCTCGATGCCCATATATGGGCCTCCTAGTAGTAGCATGGGGCCTTCGACCAATCAGAGGGCTTAGGGACCCAAGTGGCCCCCTATACTACTGTTACATACGTGATTTGATATCTTATACTGATCACAACATACTGTCAATCAATATTTAAACTCACTTCATTGCTATTGTCCTTTCTTTTATCAGACAGAAAGGGCATAATTCAACTTACCCGATTGTTCTTTCCAATTCTCCCTGAGTTGCCTTTCTCCCTAGCCTAGTGGCTTCATTTCATGCTTGCTTTTTAGCTTCCCAGTTTTACCTGCTCTGTTCATTTAAGTATTTCCTTGCAGCCCTTCTCTTAGCTCTTATCGCATATTTCCATTCCTTAGTTATTTATATAGGGGACATCCTTTGACGTAACACGCATGCTTTTTATTGGTAGCCAATAAATTGGTCAATTTATTGGTGGCCAGTGCTTCTAGGAAATCATCAGCGGAGTCAAATATCTCACTCACATGCCACGGAGCATGTGCTAACTCCTCTTTGTACTTCTCAACATCAAAATCTTTTATAGATCAAAACTTGACTATCTTGCCTTGCTGAAGTTTCACCGTCTGTTTCAGAAAGCCAGACACGAGTGCATGGTCAGTTATCTCTGGATAATAAACCCCACAGTTATGAAATAATTCTGGTCGACTGGTAAGGATGACATCAATTAAACTCTTAGTAGTAAGGCACCTTCGCATTTGAATCCTTGTAGGGGAAGTGATTAAACACTCAAACTCCTGTTCAACTTCAAGATCAAGCTAGAGCTTTCCCTCTGGGCTGTCTGGTCGAGGCCTACCGAGATTTGAATCTCCAGTCATTATTATAGTTGGTTACTGTAGTCCAGCCCAATAAGAAATGTGGCTCAATTCTTCTAACAGTAATCGATAACTTCCAAGTAAGTTTTTTGGGAGGCCTATAGATGGCCAGGCCGGCACCATTGCATTACTGGATTTAAGACCAATCTCTAAGGCCAGGGGCTCAATGGCCTTGTACTTCCTGTCAATGGTGACTCTTCTTGATTGAATCTTGGATGAGACAAACAGAGGGACCTCCCTTTTTTCTGTCCTGACGATGTAAATAGCACCCTGGGGAGTGGGATCAAGAACTGGGAATCTGGGTACGAACCATCTATTTTAGTCTCGCTGACAGCCATAATTTGGACCCTTGACTTTGTCATAATATCCTTCAATTCTTCAAATTTGCTTTGGATACTGTTTATATCCAAGTGGCAGAGTAATAGGTCCTTGTCAGTCCTCTGTCTTGTAACCTAAAGTACATCAAAATCCATAGAGTGCCTTGTCAGTGCCTCATCATCCCATTCACGTTCGACCGCCACTTTAGAACTTTCATCCATAAGACAAAACGGTAGTTGTTCCACGAATTCTTTCAAATACATCGGGCACGTCCACTGCAGAACATTCCATGTGATACCAGTTTGCACACGAAGCACAGCATAAATCACGGTGGTTGGAAGCAATGGTCCTCCAGCAAATGTCACATTTGCAGGCGGCCCGAAGAAAGTCGGTTCTTGTTCATAAATGCGAGCCATGGCTTCTCTGACAGCCTCGTACTGTTTAACCTTGTCTGCATTGAAGTCGATGTTCATATACTTCATTTGAGCTTTGAAATTTCCGAGGCAAAGGATGAGATTCCCTATTTTGTCTCCTTTATTCCAATGAAATCGCTTCTCCTTCGTACTAGCTGCAGCCATCTTGTAATCACTGCGCACTCATTCAGCCCGGGCTGAAATAGGCCATTTCCGAATTGCTGTTTGCCTCTGGTTCAAAGCGAGTCTTGGTGCTAAACCATTCAAATGATAATGAAATTGATTTGCATGAAAATACACAACTCATTTGCATTTGAATGGTTGTGCACCAAGACTCGCTTTGAACCAGA
>BLFK01000347.1:870472-875472 GCA_014634185.1 Astreopora myriophthalma | reverse complement strand
GAAACACCATATCAAGATGGGATTTATCATAATCCACCACTATCTCAGATTATAACATTACTCAGTTATAATTTACCATTTTTCTGTTCATGTTTTCTTCTCAGAATTGAAATAAAGTGATCTTGTGTTAACTTCAATTATTAATGTCAATGTGGCAATATTAAAATAACCACACAACATTACAACGCACCTTTCTAATCCTAACACACTGTTGACGTTTTTATGTAACAGGGATGCTCCTTCAAAACAGGGGAGATGGACCAAAAAATAGGTTCTGAATAGGCAATTACCCCCACATAATTACTATAAAGTATACTATAATGTATGAATAATGATCCAAGGTATCCCATTACCCTCAGAATACCATTTCTCACTATTTGAAAATTTAAATTTTTCCCACACAGCGTGCCCATTAACCCCCCCCCCCCCCCCCGGCCTGTAGTTTGTTACTTGAATACAGTTAACTCACACTATCATAATCCCCGTTCATAACATACATAACAAAAAAACCAGTACCCCATTACAATATTATGACAATAGTTCCTTTCTTTGCCCTTTAGTTCAGATGACCAGCAATAACAGACACAATGAAAATTGTCCATTAAAAGAATGAGCTGGCTCACAGGGCCCTTTGATTTTTAATCCCTGGTTCCAAAAGTGATGAGAATTTTGATCCCTGATCCCGCAAACTTTTGTTGATCCAGAACGCCTGATCCTTGATCCAATGAAAAACACCACTGATCCCGATACCGGGGGTTGTGATCCTGGATCCCACCCTTTTTTTGGCCTTTGATCCCTGATCCCATATACCTCGTTACGACCCTGTTTTTCGGTGGCTTCATCTTGGTAAATTTGATACAATTTTTTTGCGAGAGACACAGTGATCCTGGTTTGGAGGGATTTTGACGTGCAGAATGGGGCGGCGAAATCCTCTTTGCGCATGGCTCCAAGCACAGTAAAGGCGTGATGATATTGTTTAAGCCGTCTTTAAGCGTCGATGTCCTGAAAACCACCGCAGATAAAAACGGCCGTTTTCTTGTCGCGAATGTAAACATCAATGAAGACGAGTTGTGTTTGGTTAACATCTACGCTCCTAATGACCAAAACCAGCAAATCAATTTTTTTATTAAGATCCAAGATCCGATTCGTTGTAATATTACCAGCAAGATCTTGGTAGGTGGCGACTTTAACTTTCCATTGTCGGCTTTCGATAAAGTGGGTGGCAAAGACATCCTCCATAAGAAAAAAGTGATCCAAACGATCCAAGATTCTTGTAACAACTTTGAGCTGGTCGACGTTTGGCGAACTCAACACCCGGATGAGAGGCGCTTTTCCTGGGCAAATTGCTCAGGAAAAATCAAATGTCGACTTGATTTTTGGTTGATTTCGAAACAACTTTTAAACCGTGTTATCAAAACTGATATTAACGCCTACTATGACTCGGATCACTCACCTGTCACCATCTTAATCGGTCCACAAGAAAAGCAAAAACAAAGAGGGCCAGGTTTTTGGAAGTTTAATAATTCACTTCTACAAAGCGAAGAGTTTGTTGCAAAAATGAAGTTTATTATTAAAATCGCTAAGGAAAAGCATAAGGATGTTACCGACAAAAGGCTCTTTTGGGAAATGGTGAAAATGGAGATCAGGATTTTCTCAATTCGATTCGCTAAGAAAAAAGCTAGAGAAAAAAGAAATACAGAACTGGAACTTCTTCGAAAACTTGAGAATCTGACCTCTCGTATTGACGCGGCCTAGCAAGAAAGTCATCTTCTAGACGAAGCTCGAATGCTAAAAATTAAATTAGACCAAATTGCCGTTCAGAAAACTAAAAGTTCTATTGTGCGAAGCAGAGCCAGATGGTATGAATCGGGTGAAAAATGTAACAAATATTTTCTCAACCTATCGAAAAGGAGCTATTACAAAAATCATATAACAAAACTGAAATGTGTTGAAGGTTCCTCTACAGAGTACCCCAAAATCATATTGCATGAAATGAGAAACTTTTACCAGCAACTATACACTTCCCAGAGTCACTCCCCCGCTCGCTTTTCAAACTTTCTCAACTCCGAATCGTTGCCAAAACTAGACAATGTAAGGCAAAGCCTCTGTGAAGGTCCGATTACAGGAGTAGAATGTCTGTCTGCCCTGAAAACATTTCAACGTAATAAGACCCCCGGTACCGATGGTTTATCAGCTGAGTTCTATCTTTGTTTCTGGAATGAGATCGCCAGCCCTTTGATTGATTGTCTCAATCATGGGGCGCTATCGGGTGAACTCTCCATCTCCCAAAGACGAGGGATTATTTCTTTGATTCCAAAAAAGAATAAGGATCCTCTGCTCCTTAAGAATTGGCGCCCCATCTCACTCTTAAACACGGATTACAAACTTGCAACTAAATGTATCGCAAAACGGCTCGAGCAAGTTCTCACGCATCAAACAGGGATCAAACAGGATACATTATAAAAGGTAGATTCATAGGTGAAAACATCCGTCTAATTTCTGATATCATCAATCAATATGAAAAAGAAGGAATGATTCTTTTCCTGGATTTTGAAAAGGCTTTTAACTCCTTGGAATGGGAATACCTCTTCGAAGTGCTCGATGCAATGAACTTTGGCCCAAGCTTCCGTAACTGGGTCCGCACGTTTTATCATAATATCTCGAGTTGTGTTATAAATAATGGGATACGCATCAGATTTCTTTTTCCTTCAAAGAGGGTTGAGACAGGAGTGTCCTCTCACAGGGTTTCTTTTCGTTCTTGCCGTAGAACCCCTTGCTAATCAGATCAGAACAAATGACTAGATTAAGGGTCTCAGGAATGCGAATAAGGTAACTAAACTCAGTTTGTACGCTGATGATACTACCGCATTTATTCGCGACGACTCCTCGGCTGTATCCTTATTTTCTTTCCTTGATCAATTTGGTAGCTTTTCCGGGCTGAAAATAAACAACTCAAAAACCGAAGGGCTGTGGCTAGGATCGTGGAAAATTCGATTAGGAAAAGATGAGCCTTTTGGCATTTCTTGGCCGAAGCAGTGTCTCTACCCTTGGGGTAGTGTTTGCCTATGAAAGGAGCGTTGGCGATAAAATCAACTTTGACGAACGGCTTGATAAGCTGAAAAAGGTTTTAAACCTTTGGTCCGGTCGACACTTAACGATTTTGGGAAGAATCGCCATTGTCAAAACCCTAGCGCTCTCAAAACTTGTTTATAATTGTTCCGTCCTTGAAGTACCTGTCGATTTTGCCAAAAAGGTCAATAGCATAACCTTTCCATTTATATGGAACTTCAAACCAGACAAAATCAAAAGAAATACGCTGACTGGTCCCATATCAAAAGGGGGCCTTAATATGATTAATTTGTAGAAAAAAATTAATATGATTAATTTGTAGAATTTGTATGTGAAGGTTTGTATTATACTGTAAGAAATGAAATGTTAAGAAATGTTAACAAATAGTGTAAGTGTTACAGTGTCTATAATGCAGAAGTCTTGTACGTAATGAACGTATTATATTGTGAGTAGTGTTAGGTTTTATATTGTAATAATTAAAATATAAATAAAAATAAAATTAAATTAAATTTAAAAAAAAAGTGTGTCCCAGCTATTTTGTATATTCCGACGCGAGCGCTTCCGGTTGCGGTTCGGTTATTGGTTTTAATGACGATTTTGTGTGCCACAAATTGTGGGATATTTGAACGTTTGCAACGCTCTACCTGTTCCATGCAATCGAATTTTCTCTGCAATCTTTCACTGTCCTTCAGCCTCTTGTCTCAAATGGTTCACTGATAATCAAGCTGCCGCCAGAATGGTTGAGGTCGGTAACATGAAACTGGATTTACACAAAATGGCAAGAAAAATGGAAAGAAATCACAGTGAGACTAAATTATTGTGGCTGACCACCTTAAGGATAGCCAATAGCAAAGGGAAAGGGAGAGAGGAGAAGAGAGAACAAAGAGATGTCACTACGGAGATGGCTCATTGCAGGTGTAACTGATGTTCCTTTATTCAATGGTAAGATATGGCAGAGTTTTCACTTTATATATACTATCAATTGGATAGAATAAGAACTGTAATGATAATCTATGGCTCCGTTAATACTATTCTTCATCAGATTCATCTGACGCATCCGCTTCTTCACTGCAGATATCAGGCATTGGAAATCGCAAGATGGCTGCTACACCAGATAACTGAGCAAGCTCTGAATGTAAAAGTAAAATACGAAAATGAATTTCCTTAAATAAATAGCTTAAAAATTATGGGAAAATGTTTGGCCCGATGTTAAAGCGTACAGACTGCGCACAGGTCCACGCACCACGACAGAGAGCCAAGCAATTTCTCACCTTAGCCCAACCCTAACTCACTCAAAAAGCACTTTCCTATATGACAGCTACACTTGTTCTTCCATTACCTTTCAGGGGCTGCATTTGCCTTCTTTTGCGCAAACATTAAAAATAAACGAAAACAAAAAACAAACAAAACAACAAACAATTATATCAAGGCATTTATCGGAGACGCCAGTAAAATATATTTGAAAACTCACAGTGGAAACGACAATACAAATTTGAATATTTCTGACACTGGCGACCAAAAGTTCGTATTTTCGCCAACATGTAATCCAAAGTAGTAATGGTAATAGGACTGAGTGGAGTGCAATTCAGGGAGTAGCCGGGCGAGTAATTTCAAAATTCAAAATTTGAAATGAAGACCACGATTACTCCCTGAATTGTACTCCACTCAGTCCTATTACCATTACTACTTTGGATTACATGTTGGCGAAAATACGAACTTTTGGTCGCCAATGTCAGAAATATTGAAATTTGTATTGTCGTTTCCACTTTGAGTTTTCAAAGTCCTATTAGAGAGCTTACGAATCGACGACTTCCCTGAGGACGACGACTGCTGGCCACTAAAAACAACTTTAGCGCATGCGCTACCGGATGTCACGTCATTTCGCGCGTCGTCTTGAGGAAGGCGACGACTTCAAAAGAGCTGTTTTGCAG
>BLFK01000347.1:853932-868932 GCA_014634185.1 Astreopora myriophthalma | reverse complement strand
ACTTCACCGAAATTTGCTCCTAAAAAAAAAAGTCTGGTCTGGAGTCTGGATGGATTCTTGAAGCGACCTAGAAAAAATATTACACCAGCCCCCGCCCCACCCCAACCCTCTAATAAATGACAGGTCCCTAATTCCAAGTTTCCGTGTTTTAAAACGTCGTATGTCTCAAGATACCGAGGGAATTATGGCACCAGAAATATGCCCAACGAAATATGCCCGAGTTTTGGGGGTTTCGAGAAACGGGCTCCTCGTTCACTGGCTGAAGTGGAGAATAAACAAGAACTACACCGTGCGTGAAATTACAACGGTATCATGGATATCAAACTGGTGCAAATAAACTGGTGCAAGTAAAGATGACCTTGACATTTTCGTTTGACAAAGCTTTCTCGTTGCTTTCGAGGTCTCCGCGCTTGGACTTTTGGACTTCTGTGGAGACCTCAAATTGTCCACCTTTAAGAGATTTATTTATCTTAGCATTGTTTGGCCTCCGTAGCAAGCGTTTCCGTGGGATTTCATGGAAAGAAAGACCAAGGGACAGCCTGAAGAACGAGATTTTTGATGTTTTAGCTGCGTGAAAATTCGAGCGAGAACAAACATTGAGATAATTGTTTGCTCTCGCTCCAATTTTCGTGCGTCCAAAACATCGAAGATCTCGTTCCTCTGTGTTTTTGTGTACACGAAAGTTTGCTACCCAGGCTACAACCTCGAACCCAGGCTCCCTCTCTTTTCTTCTCACCCAAACTCTGGGTGGTAAAAAAAATTGCCGTTAAGGAGGGGTGGTGAAGTGTGTAGTGGTTACTTTCCCAGGAAGATCAGGAAGCTCGCCAGTGAAGTTTGTCACAACAAGACCGGGGTTGTGAAAACGACTGGAGGGTTTCTACATCACACATGCAGTTTTGGCTTGGAGAAGGTCGAGCAGAGCGTTGATAATCTAAAAGGTTGGTCATTTTCGAACGCCGGCGATACGGTCTCTTACTTAGAGGGATGACAGATAAACGAGCAGGATTCTACACTAAGGCTCTACACTAAGATGGAGCTTGGAATGGAATGAAACGGCTAAGAAGATCATTCAGATTCTTATCCTTAAAGAACAGAACATCAAGAAATTTAGGTGGCAGAAAATACGTACTTCAATGCAGTTTTTTAGCATACCAACGGACCTGCATGAAGACGGTGATCGATGAAAGATAACGCTCGACAATCTATATCTTGAAATTCCGAGAATTCTACAAGTATTGCTAAATGCTTTGCGAGATGGAGGACATCATGCTCGTTTTCAGTTCTATTTCGTCATTGGTCTAAGTCGCTAGTGAGTCACGTGAGATAGAGCGCGGGAACCTGAGCATTCAGTTCGAGCGTTGACCTTTGAGCAGTCAGTCGTATGATTGAATTATCCTTCGATAATTCTTCAAAAAATGGATAAAAGCGATCCTTCTTCGATGCATGAGGAAGTATTGCTGAGTGAGGAATCTGACGGTTTTTCTGGAGCGACTTTTGGTACCAACGACGCTATACTAGCGGTCCTCCAGTCGTTGAATAAGAACATGACCGAAATGGGCGCATCGCTCAGGTCATTGAAAGAAAAAGGGGAAACTCAGATCCCCACAACGGCAGAACTTGCCACAAAACGAAAATCCCCGTCAATAGGGGATAGGTCTGACACAGAGGAATTAGATGCAGACGCACTCTTGGCTGCAAATAAACGACCTAAAGTTGTCGCCGGCGAGAGCAACGGCTCCACGTGCGAAACCAGTGCAGATGACGAAAGCGATTCTTTACTCGACGACATCACGCAGTCTCTCACCGATACGGAGAAAACTGCCCCGAAAGTGTCTGAGAAGCTTGCCAAGATCGTAAACTTGAGGTGGCTTACTAAGCTTGACGAGACAAACCTCAAAGAAAAATCGGATAAATACCTTCGGCCGATAAACTGTGATCGGCTAATCATCCCGAAGGTAAACCCTGAAATCTGGGGGCGCCTCGATCGGCAAACAAGGGGCAAGGACCTGAAGTTGTCAAACTTGCAAACCACACTTAAGAAGGTCGGTCATGTAACCGCGCAAACGACCGATATGTTGTTGAAGGCTCGCGCCGAGGACGGAAAAGTTGATGTTGACAACATGGTCCGAATGAATGCCGATGCACTAGCACTTCTTGGGCATCTCAGCTTTGAAATATCCCAAAGGAGGCGTGAGTCCATTCGCCCAACACTGCACAAAGATTATTCCACGCTGTGTGCTTCACACGTGCTTATTACAGATTTTTTGTTTGGCGATGAACTGCAAACGCAGCTTAATCACATCCGTGCTTCAAACAAGATCAGTAGCACGGCAAGCCTCTCTAACTCCGCCAATAGGCGATCCTATGGCAAATCGCACACACCAGGTAATAACCAGCAGTGGAAGCCTTTTTTAGGCAAAACGCCTCCGGGCAACCAGTCGTACAAGAAGTCGACTCCATATCAACACCACTGGAAGAAACAGACCGGCCAAACGGTCCGAAAGTAACCACTAACATTATTGCGACTCTTAGCACCACCCCGGTAAGCGAATTTAAAACTATTTTACCATCACTTTTGAAGTATTTTCAGAGGAGAACACAAACGTTTCAAGCAGGCAGTTTAGCCGCTTATACCCACATATGGCAAGAGCTAACTTCAGATCCTGAAGTTTTAGAAACTGTTACTGGTCAATATATTGAATTTGATTCCCTGCCAATGCAGGTCAAACCCTTTATGCAACCTAAGTTATCAGAAATACAAGCAGCATCGGTTGATTTGGAAATTACTCAGCTCCTCAAGAAAGGAGTTATTCAACCTTGCCAACACGAGGCAGGAGAATTTGTATCACCTATCTTTACCAGACCCAAAAAGGATGGCTCCTTTCGAATGATTTTAAACTTGAAAAGTTTTAATGGAAATGTAACTCACTACCATTTTAAAATGGACAACATCTGGTCTGCCATCAGGCTAATGAAGCCTGGGTGCTACATGGCATCCGTAGATCTGAAGGACGCCTATTACTCAGTGCCAATATGTAAGGACCATCAAAAATTTCTTAAGTTTGAATGGAAAGGAGTCTTGTACCAATTTGTGTGCTTTCCGAATGGATTAGCACTTTGCCCTAGAAAGTTTACAAAACTTCTAAAGCCGGTGTTCTCAAATTTGAGACAACAAGGGCACATTTCAGTTACATATATAGATGATTCATGGTTGACAGCAGATACTCTCAGCCTATGCACCAAAAATGTCATTGATACAACCAGTTTGCTTGACAACGTAGGGTTTGTAATTCACCATGAAAAGTTTGTCCTACTTCCGACACAGATTATAACTTTCCTTGGGTTTGTTCTTAACTCCATTTTGATGCAGGTTTCACTGACACCAGAAAGAGCCCTAAAATTAAAAGATGCATGTGAACATCTGCTTGCTACTGCCTTCCCTTCTAAAAGGGATGTGGCCCAAGTACTTGGGCTTATGACCTCTAGTTTTCCAGGGGTGATGTATGGCCCATTACACCATAAGTTTCTTGAAATGGACAAAACACAAGCTCTAAAACTACACAAAGGAAATTTTGATAAGAACATGAACTTATCCCAGGAAGCCATAATTGACCTAAAATGGTGGGTCACTGCACTGCCCACAGCCTATAACCTTATCAACCATGGAGAGCCCCAGGTTATTATGACAACAGACGCTTCTCTGATTGGATGGGGGTGCTGTATTGATACAGTCACCTCTGGGGGGAATTGGTCTCCAGAAGAAGCACAGCATGACATTAATTATTTGGAAATGCTTGCTGTTTCCCTTGCCTTGAAATCTTTCTCAAGTGTAGTCCAGGGTAAACATGTGAAACTCCTGGTTGATAACACTACTGCAGTAACTACTATTAACCAAATGGGCACATGCCATTCTTGCGTAAACAATCAACTTTCACACCAAATCTGGTTGTGGTGCATAGACCATAGTGTTTGGCTATCAGTTGCACATATTCCTGGAAAACAAAATACTGAGGCAGATAGAGAGTCACAGCTTCCCCGGAAAGAAACAGAATGGGCTTTACAGAAGCCATTTTTTGATGCTGCTACTAAAAACTGACTCCTAATGTGGATTTGTTTGCCTCTAGATTAAATTTCCAGTTAAAGCCCTATGTTGCATACCAGCCTGACCCAGAGGCCCATGCCATCAATGCCTTTCACATTTCGTGGAAGGGGTATACCTTTTATGCATTTCCCCCATTTAGTGTCATACAGCGGGTGTTGCAAAAGATTTCTGTCGAGGAGGCCACAGGCTTACTAGTAGTTCCACACTGGCCAACTCAGACTTGGTGGCCATATTTAATGAATATGCTCATTGATTTTCCTCTCATGCTACCTAGGAAGGAAGACACACTGTACCTACCAGCACATCCCCACCTGCTGCACCCACTACACAAGAAACTTCAACTACTGGTCTGCCACTTGTCAGGGATCTCCTTACAAGCAGAGGAATTTCGGCTGGGGCTGCAAAGATCATCATGCAATCCTGGCGAACAGGTACACAAAAGCAGTACCAGATTTATCACCAGCGATGGCAGGAGTTCTGTCGTTCAAGGGGTATTAATCCCATTTCAGCTCCTATAGAGGATGGTCTGGAATTTCTTTACCAGCAGTATGAACATGGCCTATCGTATAGTGGTATTAACACAGCCAGAAGTGCTTTATCCACAGTTATCGTCCTTCCAGATGGTGGCTCCTTTGGAAATCACCCTTTGGTTTCCCGGTTCCTTAAAGGTGTCTTTGAGTCAAGGCCTTCCCTTCCACGTTACAAGGACATATGGGATGTTTCTGTTGTTTTAGACTATTTAAAGACACAGTCTCCTCTTGAGGAATTAAGCCTTAAAGACGTCACACATAAAACTGTTGTGTTAGTTGCGTTGTTATCAGGCCAGCATTGCCAAACTGTTCATGCACTTACAGTTAGTGGCATGAGGATTACAAATGATACAGTTCACTTTGAGATTGCTAAACTTTTGAAGACATCCAAACCTGGCAAGCATCAAGGACACTTGGCGTTAAAATCGTACCCAGTTGAAGAATGTCTTTGTGTTGTTACTTGCCTTAAGCAATATGTAAAACTTACAGAACCAATCAGAGCTGGTCATGACCCTCTGTGGTTAAGTTATAGTAAACCCTTCAAACCCGTAAGTCGTGACACTGTTAGTCGCTGGGTTAAGAATGTTTTGGAAAAGGCTGGAGTAAACACAAAGGTTTTTTCTGCTCATAGTACCCGGACCACTGCCACTTCAGCTGCACGCTCAAATAATGTTTCTATTAATACTATCATGGATGCAGCTGGATGGTCTAGAGAAAGCACTTATAGAAGTTTTATGACAAGCCAGTAAAAGCAGTTGTCAATTTTGGAGATCAACTTGTCTCCACGCATGACTGTTCCAGTAAGCAGTAAAAATGGTTTTCTGTTTACATGTTCATGGCCACATTGCTTTAAAGTCTCACATGACTCACAAGCGACTTAGACCAATGACGAAATAGAATTTACAAATTAAACGATACTTACCTGTAAGGTGAAGTTTGATTGGAATTCTATGAGTCATTGGTCAGGAGCTAGGGAGTCACGTGCCCACCCTATTCTTACACAGTCTTGGGCATATGTGTTTCAGCCCACCCTAAACTCGTGAGAAATTGTGTCCACTCACAGGATTTAAAGACTGAATGCTCAGGTTCCCGCGCTCTATCTCAAGTGACTCCCTAGCTCCTGACCAATGACTCATAGAATTCCAATCAAACTTCACCTTACAGGTAAGTCTCGTTTAATTTGTAAATTTTCTGACAAAGAAAAAAGTGTGGGATATTCACGGTATACCACGAGAAAGCTTTGCATAACTAATTTATCCCATCCCACTCATTGAATTAGCACAAAACGTCACTCTTCAACGCTTTAACAGCAAATAAATAAAGTTAAAAAATATTCAACAGAACGGCAACGTTTCTTGAAAGTACATAATTCTGATTTTAAAAAAATATATATATAAAAAGGTACTGCTCATTAAATGTATAAAAGCCTTTGTAGGCCGCGAGAAACGCCGGGATTTTTTCGTGGAATACTACCAGTTGCATACCGCAGAATATGCAACGGGTTTCTAGCTTTCTGATTGGCTGTATTCTCTATGGCATGGGATAAAAGCTAGTCCAACGAAACCCGATCGCAACAAAGTCAAGACTGGGCTGGCTCCTGAGTGGTCCCGTCCTTGGGTCTCGGACAGGCGAGAGTACGACAGCCATGTTGACAGTGACAAGAATGGAAAACCCAAACGATCAATTGAAGCGATTCTGGGAGCTTGACGCCATTGGAGTGATAGATGAGCAGAACAACGTCAGATCCATTGAGGAAGAAGATGCAGTTAGCCAGTTCAACGTTTCCTGTAACTTCGATGGTGATAGATGTGGAGTTGGTCTCCCGTGGAAGAAAGACCACCCATCTCTAGTTGATAACTATCAACAAGCTTATTAGAGGCTCACCTTCATTGAAAGAAACCTAGCCAAGCATCCGGAAAAATGTTATTTCTGACGACTGAGCTAGCGAAGAAGGCTGAAATAGCTATTTTGTCGGCACGAGATACAACAGGGCCTGGGTTCCAGGCCGGTAAAATCATGGGTAGTGACACAGGGGTATATAAGGCCAAGTATAACACCTGGTGGTCATCTAGGCTTCAGAACCAACCGCGTTCTGCACCTCGTTAATTTTTTGGTTTCTTAGTTTTTTCTCTCCATCTACGATGTCTGCTACCAAAGAACAAGTCTCCGATATCATCCAGGCCAACAATTCTCAGCTCATGTCTTCTTTTAAAGAACTACTCGCAGATACTGCCAGCCAGATCAAGCCCGCTAACGAGTCGTCGGCCGAGCAGCAAATGACAAATTAAGAAACTGAAATACAACGAGCCGCACAAGTTCCGACAGCGGGCTAACGAGGACCAATACAAGTTCAACCGTAAGCTCACAGAGACAGTTGTTAACCACCTACTTTATTCCGACCTCATCGAAGAAATATTTTGCCCGCCGGACATTAATCCGCTTTCTGTTTCCACTCGCAGTTCTGGGAAACAAATATTAATTTTGGATCTTAGGGATGTAAACGCTTTCATTTACAAGCAAAAGTTAAAGTGCAAAGATTTGTCCGTGGCAATGCAGATATTCGACAAGGGATATTATTTATTCAAATTCGAGTTGAAGTCTGATTACCACCATATCGAAATTTTTCCAGAGCACCATAAATTTCTTGCATTCGCGTCGGACTTTTGCACTGGGGTTTTCAGATACTTCCAATTTTGCATTCTCCCGTTTGGGTTGTCTTCTGCGCCATTTATATTCACCAAGATCCTCAAAGCCCTTCAAAAATCCTGGAGAAGTCAGGGTATTCTGATTGCTATTTTCCTCGACCATGGTCTAGGAGGGGGAACAGATCACGTTTCTGCCAAAATTAATAGTTTGATCGTTCATTCTACTTTGCTCAAGTCTGGTTTCGTCCCCAATGAGGAAAAATCCCTGTGGGATCCCGTTCAGGTTATCACTTGGCTAGGAGTCATTCTTAACACACTTGACGGCTCCATTAAAGCTACCGCTGCATGTATTGCCAAGTTGTCTTCCGATCTCGCGTTTTTGTCTGCACTACAGCCTCCGCGCTCAGTTCACGTTAAAAGTGTTGTCAGTGTAGCAGGCCAGATTATTTCTCTTTCCAGTTGCGTGGGGTCAGTCTCCCGCATCATGACCAGGCATCTCTTTTCAGTAGTTAATTCTGCCTTGTCCTGGGATAGTGAAGTCTTCCTGTCGGAAGAATCTATCTCCGAAATTAATTTTTGGTCGAATAATGTCGACTCCCTGAACGGTAGAGTTTATTGGGGGGTTCGATCCCTTCCAGTCAAACAAGTTTTTCAGATGCTTCCGATACAGCTTGCGGTGCGTTTGTCCAGCCTGACTCTGAATTGGTATTTCATCAGAATTGGTCTCCAACAGAAAGTGTTCAAAGCTCAACTTGGAGAGAGCTGAAGGCTGTTGCACTCGCCTCACACGCCTTTGCAGCTCATTTGTCCGATTCTAAAGTCATCTGGTATTCTGACAATCAAAACGTGTCATCCATTCTTCTCAATGGCAGCAAGAAATCTGATTTGCAGGTGCTGGCTCTTGAAGTCTTTGGGAAGTGTCTCGAATATCGCATATCCCTTGACGTGAAATGGATCCCAAGGGATCTCAATGTCAGAGCCGATTTTATCAGCAAGCTTATTGATTTTGACGACTACGCTCTTAATGATGTCATTTTTCAAGGGATTAATAGTTTGTGGGGCCCACATACTGTTGACAGGTTCGCCTGTTCTTACGATACCAAGTTACCTAGATTTAACTCGCAGTTTTTTCAGCCAGGCTGTGAGGCAGTCGACGACTTTTCTCAGGATTGGGGGAATGATAATAATTGACTCTGCCCTCCAGTTTGCCTTATTGTCAGAGTTTTTGAAGCACATGGAGTTGTCCCAGGCGGAGGGATCCTTAGTTATTCCGGTTTGGACATCGTCCTTCTTCTGGAACGCATGCACCAGAGATGGTGTGCACTGGAATAACTTTATTATTGACTGGCTTTACCTGCCCAAGTTTCAGGGGTTATTTGTGAAAGGGAAAGCCTGCAATTCTCTTTTCGGCACCAGATCTTTAGATTTTGATGTCGTGGCCCTGCAGGTGGACTTTCGTCACCCCAGGCCCCCTTCACGTCTAGCAGGATTTTGTACTAAGCTCCCTGGGAAATGTGGTTCCTGTTCTTAGATGCTGCCTATGTTCAGTTTATCATGCTGATACTTCTACTTGTCGACGTTTTCATATAGATCAACTTTGTGTGCCTATGTATCATTACATTGCTCGAAACAAATAATTTATTCTTTTTCATGTTTTCAGTGCTCCTCACTTATTTTCCGTTTTGTCCTAGATGTTTTCTGCTCCGGGTTCTGGGACCTCAACCGAAAAGTACTGCCGGACGCCTCAATTCGGGTGTACCGAGCATATCGCAAGTGGAGGATCTTCGCCGTCAGTAAGCTTAACGAGAGTGGTTTCCCTGCTAATCCCTTTCATGTTGCTTTGTATTTACAACACCTCGTTGAAGAGTCTCATTCTCGCAGTGCTATAGATTCTGCCTTTTATAGCATAAGGTGGGCCCATAGTGTGGCCAGTATTCCCTCCCCTACAGATAATCCCATTGTCGAGGCAGCTAAGTCTGCCTCAAAAAGGATTTTTGGTACCGCTTTCATTAACTGCAAAGAGCCCGTTTCGTCTTGCTTGATTCATGACTATTAGCCAAGCAAACCTCCATAACACCCTTGAATTGCGCAATATCACTATGTATGTCCTGTCATTTGCTGGTTTCTAGGTTTCACGACGTTTCGAGAATTCAAAGAAATTACATTTTCTTTAATGAAGGGTTAATGATCATTAAAGTTCTCAAAAGCAAGAACGACCAACTTCGCAAGGGGGATGAGGTTATTATTTCTGAGCTTCCTGGCTGCACTTGTCCTGTCAAACTGCTTAAAAGGTATCTCACTAAATTCCACATTCCTCCTGATTCCAGGGATCTGATTTTTAGGCCCATTTCCTGAGGGAAGGGCTCTTGTAAGTTGGTGGCTCTCGATAAGCCTACCAGTTATGGCACTATTCGAGGAGCGTTCAAACGGGACGTCAGATCCATTGGGGTTGATTCCTCCAAGTTTGGGCTCCACTCTCTGCGTTCGGGAGGCGCCTCCATGGCAGCCAACAATGCAGTCAGCGATAGGCTGTTTCAGCGACATGGTCGCTGGAAGTCGGTGCGAGCCAAAAACACTCATGTTTATGATGATTTGTCACTTGGAGAGGAGAGGCTCGAAGTCTCTCAATTTCTCGGACTACGAGGGACCATGTTACACTCTGCTTTTCCCAATTCTTTGTCACTCTATATAGGGTTTGGGTTGGTTCTCGCCAGGCCCTCCCAAAATAAACTTATTTGGTTCAAGTTTGCGTTGTTCTTTGTTGTGGAGTGGAGACAAAATGAAGAGAATGTATTGTGAAGCAGTAAATCAATAAATCAATGATGGTCATGCCCGAGGGATAGTCAAAGGAGATGGCAAAGCGGACAAGATACGATATCTCCCTCACCATGCAGTGTTCCGAGAAGAGAGGACCACCACTAAGTGCCGGGTTGTATTCGATAGAAGTGCCAAAATGGCTGATGGGGTTTCTCTAAATTCATGTCTTCTGAAGGGAACAAAGCTACAACCAGACCTCGGTCACAGGATCGGTCTCATGGCGGATATCAAGAACATGTTTCTCCAAATCAAGCTGAAACGAGAAGATCAGAACACTCACAGATTCTGTGGAGAAATTTTCAAGCCGACCAGATGCCAGATGTTTATTGTATGACCAAAGTAACATTTGTTGAGACGCCCTCACCCTTCCTGTCCATCGCTCGTGGTGATGGTACGCATCGGAACGTTCGTAGCGAGAATTGTAGGAACGAAGACATTAAACCCTCTGAGAGTTTATTTTGTTATTTGGTGTTGAGCATGAGGAAACCTTTTCCCACACCACTTCCTTATTTTAGCTCATAAGGTTACTGGGAACTTTACATTACGATGGATGCTCTAGGCGATGAAAATAATTACTGTAAGTTATGTTTTTTGCTGTGAAAGGAGCTTCCTGCAAAGGAGCTGGTCCCTAGTGGATTGCCCTTTTTTGGCTTCCACTGTCACTCCTTCCAAAACAGGTAACAAGGATATATTTCAAGTGTTGGACTTTATGTCACCTTGGGAAGTTGTATATTATTACGTATTATTATTACGGGTCACTGCATGGGTCACCCTTATCTTCAATTGTAGGAAGACGTTGGTCAAAGCAAGTAATAGAATGATATCGGCACCAAAAAGCTAACACTGGACTTAGTAACTTGGCAGAGAAAACCCTAGACCTAGATGACACCAAATACACATGGATTCAAGAAGCCCACAAAGATCGCTTTTCAGAAGCGTTGACGTTTCTAAATTCAGGACGCAACATTTCGCTCAGTAGCCATTTGTGGAGATTAACGCCCATTGTAGGCACGCGTGTGCTTGCTGGAAGATTAGAAATGTCCAGTTTGCCTTACAACGGAAAGCACCCCACTATCCTGCTGAAGAAACATCACATTTCAAGGCTTGTCGTGTCAGCCTCGGACAAACCTCTACTCTCGCAGAATAAAGGAAAAAATACTGGATTTTCAATGGGAGAAAAGTCAATCGGTAGTAAAGGGACTGCAACACCTGAAGAAATTGTCTACTAAACATTATATTTGCCTGTTCACTTGTGCAAGCAAACACCCAGTCTTGAAGTAGCTTTATCTTTACACTGGCCGTATTACCTTTGGATAAAACGTTGATTAAAGGTCCTTATAAAATCTGCAAAGAAAACATTAAGTGCCACATTAGGAGAGTCTAAGACTACAGAATATCTGATGAAGAATTGTTGACGGCAATCGTTGTAGTACAAGGAATTCTGAATTCTCGACTGTTTACAAACTGGAGCAGTGATCCAAACAAGGAGCATGTTGTAACTTCCAACAATTCCCTAACGGCTAGATAAGAGGTCATCTCGTGCCAAGACTCAATGATGACATCACGTTTAACCCAAGAAATGTTGCCATTTTGTTCAAGATCTTGTCTCTAAATTCTGGATACGATGGATGAAATAATTTTTAGCAACTCTCAAAACACGCAACAAATGGGTCGAACAAAAGCGAAACTTTGCACCTCGATATGCTTTCTTCTTGCTGATCCTATGCACCTGCGAAGCAAATGGCCTTGAAATATTTCCAGGTTCTGTCGGACATGTCGGAGTCGTGCGTGTAATGTCTGGCGGAAAGGATTACGGGAGACCAATAACAAAGTTATGCCCATTGGAACTTTAAGGGCCTTCGAGGCCCATTCAGTCCTGTTTGAGAGGGGAGAATGTTGCAGTGCAGTGCAGTGCATAAGCATGAAGGTCTGCTGGGAACAAACTGTCCCTCTGAGGATGGCCAAACAATGCATAATTAGGGCATACTTGTGAGACAATAAAAACGCTTATTATTATTGGAGAGTCAGAAGTCATAATTTTTTTAATGGAAGGCGAAGTTTTGCGTTTCATTAGTTTTGCTCACTTCATACTCCTTTCAGTTCCTTCATTGGTAGTTTAGTCGATCATCGTAACAGTTGGTGACCTTAACTAGTACTGAATGGAAGAGTGTCTATTAGATCAGACAGGCCCAAGGCCGACACCAAACACAAAGAATTGGAAATATTTTGAAGAAATCGAGGAGGCATGTGAAAGCTTGAAATGAAACGCAGTACAGATGCAGATGTTGTTCACATTATGCAAGGAAACAAACAACACACAACACAGATTTAATACAGTTTCCAAACCGTGTTTATTTCAAGTGCAAGAAAAAAATATTGAGCAAAACCTCAGGAAAAGTATTAAGAATCCAAATGTGAAAGCTGTACTTAGCGAGTTATCGAAGAGCTCTAAATGTAAATACGATTCATTTCATTGTTTTGTCCCTTTCCAAGGAGTTATAATGGCTCGCATTGATTACTGTAACGGCCTATTGTATAGCATACCTGCAGTGCATTTGTCAAAGCTACAGCGCCTTCTGGACACTGCCACGTGTCTGATCACATATACACCTAGATTTCGCCTGTACCTTTTGCCCTCCATGGGCTGCCCGTTAAGTATGGAATTAGCTATAAAATAGCGATATTAAGTTTTAAGGCAATTCCTTTTCCTACACCAGCATATTTGCGTAATCGTACACAATTTACAAACAATGAACGCTATTCATTACGCTCAATGCATTCAGGGGTAAAGCTACAAGATCTTTCAGATTCAAGTGTACATTAGCTTTTTCAGGGTCTGCCCCTAAGACTTGGAATGCCCTGCCGGCAAACATTAGAAGTCACACTGACTTCAACACCTTCAAAACTATGTTGAAGACTTACTATTTTAGAGAGGCATTCAGTAGTATGTTATAGTTTGGTTAGTAGCTTTTTCCTTTCTTTCGTAATTAACTACTAGATGTATATAATGTAATCTTAGGGTTTCATTTTTCATATAGTCGCTATTCATTTATTATTATTATTATTACATTATTAATGTATAATTTCATTAATGTGATGCACTTTTGATCATATTTAGATGTAAAAAGTGCAATATAAGCATTAAAAACTATTATTATTCGTACTTCTGAAACTTGCACCTCTCATACTTCTAAAATCAAAATCTATGAACTGTTTTCGGGATTTTCCGAGGTTAAAATGTCTCTAAAAATCGACGTTTCGACCAGTTTTACTGGTCTTTATCAGGTTGTTAAAAAGTTATCAATATGGCGGATCGTTTTTTCCCAATGTTCAACTTGGTAACCGCACATGTCGTTTTCGTGACCATTACACGACGTAAATGATGCGGGAAATGCGCGGGAAATGCCACCTATCAAGTACTTTTACGTTCTGTGGTAACTCATCGTCTCTTGCAATTTTTTTTCACCATCAAAGAAGGTGTTTAGCATTGGTTTCCATGTATCAACATGGTCAAAATTGTTAAGGACCCTCATTCCGTAATGTCTCTGTCGTAGTGACTCAATTCCTTCAAGAACTTTCCTTTGCTTTAATCCTCTCTCCCTTGCTACGGTCTCTGCGTGCTCCCAGTCAACACCACTTTGGCACTCCACAGTGTGTCGTGCTAGGCCTCCATGCTCTTTTCCCACTTGTTTTTTGGCTGACAGAGCGTTTCCTTTACGAAGGTCCTCATTTGTTAGTCTGACTAGACCCTGATCCTAATCTTAAGAACTGTACAAGGGAGAAGTGGCCTCTAAGTCAAGAATTCCAGGGAGCTTAGAGAGAAAATCAAGAATTGGAGAGTTGAGAGAAATGAGATCCTGGTCAGCTACGATGTTAAGAACTTGTACCCTTCGATACCTATTGACAAGGTGTTGTAGTTAGTGGAAAAATTGTTAAATGAGAATGAAGATCTCGGAGAAACAACCACAATGAGTGTAACATCAATAATGGAGTTGTTAAAGTGGACGTTTGATCTGACTTATTGTGAATACGGAGGAAGCCATTTTGTTTTGGACAGTGGACCAATAGGCCTTGGTGCCACTGGGGAAATTGCAATCATATACATGGAGGACTTCCAACTGAGAGCTATGGAAATGTCTCCATATCCCCTAAATGAGTGGTTCTGGTACGTGGATGATAGTGACACCAAGTGCAAGGAAGGGGAAGCTCAAAAGATACTAGATCATCTCAATACTATTGAACCAGGAGTAATTGTATTTACAAAGGAAAACCAGGAAGGAGATGTTTTACCGGGACTTGACTTAAAGCAGACTGTAGACAGAAATACCAAGAGGATAATGTACTCTGTCCATTACAAGAAGACTCACACAAACATAAATGTGAAGAAGAGATCTAATCACCCAGAAAGTATGAAAAGAGCTACTATAAAAGGTTTTGCCGACAGAGCGAGGGCTTTATGTGATGATAAACATCTAGCGGAGGAACTACAAAACATCGAGGATGTGTTTGTAGTGAATGGGTACCCCAGAGAAACCGTGAGAAGGTTTATGGAACCGAGACCTCAACAGATACGTAGACAAAAGAGAGCAAGAAGAACAAGAAAGTCGTGGAGTCGTGACTGTACCATATTTAAAAGGGTTGTCTGAACAGTTCAGGAGAACTGCTAACCGGCACTCCTTTTGAGTTGCTTTCAAACCTGAAAGAAAGATAAAGAGATTAAACGCACATGTCAAGAACTGCTTGGTGAAAGGCAGAAATGCGTTGTATATAAGATTCCTTGTGCTTCTTCCAGAATACTGTGTATGTGGGAGAAACATGGCGCCTCTTCCAGACGAGGAAGAAAGAACACATGGATAAAGTCAGACTAACAAATGAGGACCTTCGTAAAGGAAACACTCTGTCAGCC
>BLFK01000347.1:834397-836897 GCA_014634185.1 Astreopora myriophthalma | reverse complement strand
TTAATACATTCGAGAACACCTGGTAGTGATCCTCGGACGCCGGATGCAGATCTAACAACATGTAGCCGTATGGCCATTGCGTTTTGCATTCGTAGACGTCCATCATGTCCCGCCAATGTGTGGGAAACGGTTGCAACAGGAAGTTTCTCACCCCCAACCGATCCCGCGGGTTCTTGAAGGCCACCACATAATGCGCATTGCACAAAATGGTCTTGGCATACTTGCCCGGCGGAAACATGTCTTGGCACAGGTACAACACTATGATGCTGCGATCATGCGAGTCTTTGGTGAAGAGATCCAACACGTGCCTGTCATTGCCCCCTTCAGCCATCAGATCGTCCAAGACCAACATGATCCCTGCGGGAACCATGTCCTCACAGAACTCCTGACAGAACTGTTGCAAGTCAAGCCTGCAGGTCGCTATGCCTTGTGTAGTAGCAACAAGGTGATTCTTGCGGTCCCGAAAAATCAGATGCAAAACCTTTGGTGATCGTGCTTTGGCCCATGGAGGGTCAAGGATCTGGAACGCTTTTCCATCAGCTGTCTGTGCGAGTTACTAACTTGAATCCTTTAAGTCGAGGTGTAAGACTTAACCTTTTAAATGTGCTTTCATTTATTTTTATAGAATCTTTGAAACACAACACACTTGGACTAGTACTGTAAAGCACTTTAGAATATGTATATATAATGTAAGCGCTATAGAAATCTTATATTATTTGTACTATGAAAATAATGAACTATTTCTTAACGGCCTATTTTACCTAAAAAGTTCGTCTGTGACAAGAAGGGTCTCCACTGCAATGGCTTCACTGGCCTTTTCTATGTGATTAATCCTGCAAGTATCAAACAAGGAATAGCAAACACTTCAACTACAAAAAATGTCTTATTTCCTCAAGAAACGTTTCATGTATCAGTTATAAGATAAGATGACTGATGGCCATGGCCTTATCAAGTTTGTAGGCTCGAATGAGCATTACACCATCATGTGTCTTTATAATATGAAAAGTCAAAGTCAAAGTCAAAGTTACCAAATTTACTTACTGTACAACTGTTTTTGACGGGTAAAACTCAACTGCCTGGTATGAACAAATACCAGTACTATTAAAGCAAAATTTAACTTAATTAAGCAGAAGTAAATTTGAGCAACACAGTATTACTTCATGAAGCAATTTGTGCGAGTATTTTAATTTGTCTACTGCAAACGGCAGTACATTGCAAGATGTGTTCAAGATTCCACGTTACTGTTGATCCATAGTTCACTACACGTATGAACCATGAACCATGAAATGGTCAATCTTTACCCCCTTTTCATGCGAGACAGTCACAATTTGAAATGGGCTGAAATGAAATACGAAGCACAAGCAGCTTAGGGTGGGTCAGCCATTTCCAAAGACCAAATTAAGAGTCAAGGATAATCACGCCCATCTAATACATAAACCAAAATAATAAAGGGATTCTTTACTGACTGAACAGGTCCAAAATGAATTTAAGTAAGCTGGTAAAAACCATCAAGTTGAGAAATCAAAACCTGCAAAAATCATTGTGAAGACGGAAAGAGATGAGGAATAAATCCAACCATGTAACTATGGCAGAATCCACCACAAATAGACCACAAGTAACATAGGACTAGGAGCCTGCCCCATGCAAGGTGGTCAACCAATACAGTACACCTCAAGAGCACTCATTGAAATTTGACATATCGAGAACGAGAGGCTGAGCATTCTGTATGGACTCTTCAGATTCCATACCTACACGTATGGTAGAAAAGGGACAATGTGCAATGATCACAAGCCCCTTGCTGCCATTCTGAGGAAACCTACTGTAGATAATCTCGTCAGACTTCGGAGAATGCTTTGCTGAATCATGAGATACATGGTCTGGTTGTTCAAAAGAGGGTTAATTTAACCTTGGTTTAGAGTTGACCCAGAGGTTAAATTTCTTAACTGCAGGTTTGTTAACTTGGGTGTTCGTAGGCAGGTGGATGAGGGTTAAGAATGGGAATCGACTCGCACACTATTGATGGCTGCAGTAATGGAAGAGACATATGTTGAAGTCACTGTAAAATATCTCTTTCTTTTTCTTTTTAAGCCCTAAGTCCCACCCACTGAGGAAGCCATGGAATTTGAAAATAATTCTTTGCAATAAGTCGTGTTTGCCCAAAGTGTCAAAAACAAGATGTAACATTTCTCCCAATAGCGGAAACTCCAAAGAAAAACCTTAAGAGAAAGATCACCCATGAAGATGTTCTTGAACAACAGGACAAAGCATTGATTGCAAAGCAAGAGAACTTACAGTTAAAAAAAAAGAAAGAAAATAGCGTTCAATTCCCGCGCAAGTGTCAATAAATTTAAGTCCATAAAATTTGTGGAATTGAATTTTCTTGCATTTTATGGACTTAAATTCAGGGACACACTTTTGACAGTATATTTCAACATAATTTGTGTCTTTGGATAAAAGGACCCAGAGAGAAATGGATAAGAAAGTATTCATTCTTTTGATA
>BLFK01000347.1:824397-826897 GCA_014634185.1 Astreopora myriophthalma | reverse complement strand
CTAACAAAGCTAACAATTCCAGGCATTTGTTGAGAAAGTGCCATTCAAAACTATCAAAGGCCTTTCCAAAGTCAATAAGTAAAAGAAAACCTGCAATGTCATTAGTTTTGGTATAATCCATGTCCTAAACTGAGCTAATATTCTCCCCAATGTACCTCCCTGTAATACAACCAGACTGATTTGTATGTTTCATTTTTGGCAGGACTTTTTGTCATTCTTGTGGCAATAGCTTAAGGAGCAATCTTTGCGGCAACATTTTAGACAGAGTGTCTGCAGTTGTGTTAAATTGCCACAAACCTGGTCCCAAAATGATTAATTTACTAGTAATGACATAGGCATACTCAGAAAAATAGCAGTGCTTCTAATTACTAGTGCAGATGCTCCACCACTGAGCTAGAGGAGACTGATGGGAGCTACAACTGTAGTCCATTCAACTAGCTTCTGGTTAGAAATGTCGTGCATAATGCTTAGACCAAAATGTGCAAATGATGGCTTTCATGCAACAGTTGTAAAAAAATGGTGAGTTTTTTAAAAGCTTGTTTTCAATAAGTGTGATTAATGTCTGTCTTTGTGATGGGCTCATTTTGCCTTCTTCAAATGACTTGTGATAGCATGTGACCAATACTTTGTGTACTGTACTCCAATTCACTTTGTCCACTTCTACTGGTAGTTCATCCTTTCCAGATACTTTGTTCAGTAGAAAAGACTTTAAAGCTTCTGCACACACCTGTAAAATAATCAGTCCTTTGGCAAGCTCTCTAAAATTTGGTGACAGTGTTGGTATTGGCAGATCATCATGACACCAAAGAGAAGAAATTTGCTGAGAAACTCATGATCTACTTTTATAGAGGTCTTCAGAGCCATCCTTTTCACCATTCAGAATTTTGAAAGGACTTGTCATGACCATACCACTTACGTAAAATTTACCATGTGTTTCTTGACACTATTTTGCTTCTGTAAATTATAAAATTACTTAGTATTCAAACAACAGCTTACGTAACTGTCACCTTGAACAAAAACATGTCATGCACCTTGTCTAGCAGAGGTAGTGCCATTCATTTATTTAATTGCAGCCAAAAAGCAATGGGTTTGGATGAAGATCGGTAGTTGCCCCTGAGGAGGCAACATAGGAATCCCCGCATATAAAGAAGTAAGAAATACTGGTACCAAAACTTACCAAAGCACGATCGTCCCGGTGAGTGTAGTCCTGAGAAGGACTGTCATTGATGGTAGTGACTGATGTTTCGACAACATGAGCAGAAGTCTTATTCAGAGTCAAGATGGTACTGTGGTAATGTGTGAAGCAATCCTGACTTCAAGAAACTAGGCACACAAAGTGGTATCAAGTAATTTTTCAGCAAACTCACAGAGTGGTACCTGGTACATGTAATCAACCTTTTCAACAATTGTAAAATTTGGTAACTTTGAGATTCCATATTTCTGCAAATTTGCAACATGTTCGTATAAAACTCCAGTATTATAAACCAATCCACGAAGCTGGGTTCTTTTGTTCAAATGAAGAATACAAAAATTTGAATTTTGGCTGACATGTTAGAAAAGGTCCATTCTAGCAGACCAAGGTCACAACATTTGGAATTCAAAGGTGAGTACCTTGCAACACAGTGATTTCTTTGACCTCAGATATATTCAGCAGTATTAGAAAGAAAACAAGAAAATCTATTGACCAACCAAATCGCTCACCAGGGTTTTTGAATTTTCAACTGACTAAAATCGATCACTTGACTCTGAAGATGCCTTCTGCACAGGTTGTCAAAATGTCAGTCACCAACAACAGTCCTCCTCAGGACTCCAGTTACCCAGATGATAATTTTCAATCGAAGTATTGGAAAAAATTTATCGTTACAGAACTTCATTTGTTGGAAAATGAAATCAGCCATGGGGTGATACAAAAACCAGATGCAAACAGATCAGAATCTCAGCATTTCATCAAAGGCAGCCAAAGATCACAACCTGAGTGCTCAGTTACTGTACTGATTTATAGGGTTTACATGGGAAAGATAAAATAACATTAAAAAAATTGGCTAATCCTAGCTTCAAATTGACACAATGACATACATGTAGGATACAGCAAAAGCAAGTTTATTTTATTTATTTCTTTATTTTTTTGCTAAGAGCTAAGATTAGGTATCTTTCCCATATAAACCCTATAAATTGGTACAAAATTGGTAACAACAACTGACAACTCATTGTGAGTCTGGGCTGGCTGTGATTTCATGAGAGTTTTGGCTGCGCACTCAGTTTAAAGACTGAATGCTTTGGCAATGCATTATAACTTACCAACCCTTTCGTGTAACCATCCTCTGTTACAAATGCAAATAGAGCAACACATTTCATTAGAGCCTTTTTGGCCTATTAGAGTTTCCTGTGTTAAAAACTGTCTGGTAGAAAAGGCCTGATTGCAATATGGCAAGCTGAGAAATGTTTCAAATGCTAAAGCTCATAAGAAACCACTACCAGCAACAAACAACAACCCCCCCCC
>BLFK01000347.1:807126-815636 GCA_014634185.1 Astreopora myriophthalma | reverse complement strand
CCCCCCCCCCCCTTAAGCCATGCACAAAAAATGGTGGCCCCCCTATTTGCACCAGCCCCCCATCCCGATAAATAATGACCAGTCTCTAATGTTAGTATTGTAAGAAGTGTTAGTAGTGTAAGCAATGTTAGTATTGTATGTAATTAAGTTATGATTGAAAAAATAAAAAAGATATCGAGTAAGGAGTCTACGAAAGAAGTAGTTAAAGGTAAAGCTCAAAAAATTCCATTCATCTACAAGTTGATAATTTGAATTGATGTTCAGCTTTAAAAAAAACTTCAACCATTGTAAAGCTCTTCAGTTGCAGCATACGGTTTTTATGGTCGAACAAAGAAATCTTTAACTTTGGTGACATGGGTTTACTTGTGCTTGCGTGGCTATGACAGGACACTTGACCTTTCCGTATTTTCACCATCATTAGTGTTTGCTCGTCGCTAGATAAAAGATATCGATAATTTGAATTCATGTTCAGCTCTGACCCATGTTTCAGCTCCTTTCCCGTGTTAACACAAAAAAAATCGCCTTCAAAAATGCCCCATTTTTCGGGTTTTTTCAAAGCGCAAAAACTAGCAATCTTCGGGCGCTTCTAATCCGAAGTGAAAGTGCACTTGGCAAAATTTTTTAGAGATTTGTGTTGTAATTGTGATACCAAACATACATGCAAAATATAATTTAAGTACACTGAGTCGTCTCTCTCCGAGAGCAATTTGAATATGCACAAGTTTTCGGCTGAATTTAATGGCGGCCACAGTGTGAAAACCTTAATTCTAATTTTGTTGGATTTCTCAAAATCAAAAACTCTCTGTCAAGTTTTAGTCTTATTTTCAAAAATAGTTTACCAAAGGGTTTCACCTAGCAAAATATGAAGAAATCGGTAATTTCAGTTTTGAAAATAAATTCTCGATATTTACAGTCCCATCGCCTTAATCACATTTGTAATTGGGCGTCACTCCAAAGAGATGCAGTGACTGTTGTTGGCGACCTTGACCTAAGCAGGCTAAGGCCCCAGAGAAAAGAGGGCAAATTACTTCTAGATCTAGAAATGGTGCAAGGCTTTCAATGCCTCATAAAGCAGCCAAATAGATTGGGTAGAAAAGGAAGTATAACAGCCACGCTTATCAATGTACTTCTAACCAACAGACCAGACCTGTTCATTACAGGTGGAGTTTTTAACCCTGCCCTAAGTGACCATGTGCTCATCTATTGTATCATGAAAGAAAAAGTGAAAAAAACTTCCATGCAAAATTATCTACTTCAGGAGCTATAACATTTTTGATCTGGTGAATTATGAAAATCTCCTAATGACGGCACCTTGGCATGTAGCAAACCTGTTTGGTGATGACAACGACCAGCTGTATTATTGGAATACAATCATGCAAGACATTGTGGATAATTGATTCCTTGTTGTCACAACAACCCTACTCCACCACGACCGCTGAATTTCTGTTTATGGAATTGCCAGTCCGTAGGCAATAAGACTGCAGTTTTCCAAGAATATCTGTGCAGTAATAAGATCGATGTATGTGCATTAACCAAGACTTGGCTATCTTCGGATGATGAGGCGGTTAGAGCTGAATGCACTCCTGCTGGATACATGTTTCATGATCAAATTTGCTCTCAGCGAGGTGGGGGTGGTCTTGCCCTGTGGTCCGTGACCTTTCACACTGCTGGGGAAAAGACCTCGTCTGAGTTTGCTGAATATATTGTCATCTCAGGAAACAACATTGTCAAGGTAGCCATTATCTATCGGACACCGTACTTGGAAAACAACGGTATCCACCTTTCTCGGTGAATTTCCTGAATACCTAGAATCAATTGTGCTGTCATCTGAACATCTCCTCATTGTAGGAGACATGAATATTTACGTGGACGTCCCAGATGATCCCGACGCTTTTAAGTTTTTAGATCTCCTGGAGTGCATGGGGCTTACACAACACGTGATTGCACCGACTCACTGTTCTGGACGTACTTTAGACTTGATCATTACACTGGACTTGGATGGCCTTGTTCAGACCACGCCCATCTCTGACAGTTTCTTGTCAGATGATTGTACTGTTCTATCTGAACTAACTCTCCATATGCCAGCTACAACTGTTGAGGAGATCTGCTACCAGAAGACTAAGGCTATAGACATTGAATTGTTCAAGGATGATCTCAGGGAATCGAAGCTATGCCAGGATCCGCCCGATGCACTTTCTGACCTTGTTTCCTGTTACGGTTCTACCATGACTAGGAGCGCTTTTTTTCATCTACACAATATTAGACACATCAGAAAATATCTAAGCATAGAATCTGCCAAGAAATTACCGGTAATCCACGCTTTCATCACAAGCAGATTGGACTATTGTAATTCACTTTTATACGGATTACCCTACTGCGCTCTTACTAAACTGCAGTGTGTTCAAAACGCAGCTGCAAGAGTCCTATATCTAGCACCATGGTACTGCCATATCACACCAATATTACAGTGGAAGCCCGATACAATGATCCTCGATATAACGATATCCCCGGTATAACGATAAATATGCTATGTCCCGGCAAAAGTTACAGTAAAATGTATCGGACAGAACCCCGATATAACGATCTTCGATATAATGATATTCCCGATATAACGATGAGTTTTTAGCGCACCAAGCGTAAAATCTTCCCCGATATAACGATATTACAGCATCAGTACACAGATACAACTTCAAATGTTTAAGTTTTGTTTTGTTTTGTTTCCCTTTTACGATTCATACCACAGACTTTGTTGTGTAACCTTGATAACGTCTAATGCTTTGCAAATTGTGAATCATTTGATACTCATTACAAGTTTAATTAAACTATGTACAGTAGTAAAAAAAAGTACATAATATTTTCGGTTATTTTACGGCAATATCGTTATATCGGGAGTCTCTATGTAACGATACCTCGATATAACTATCTAATTCCACTGCTCCCTTGGCATATCGTTATATCGGGGTTCCACTGTATACAAATTACACTGGCTACCTGTAACGTTTAGAATAGATTATAAGATTATTACAATTACTCATAAAGCAATCCATGGTACAGCTCCTAATTATTTATCATCTCTTGTAAATTTTAGACCTAATTCTTCCTACAGCCACAGATCAAATAACAAATATTTGCTTTCAAATCCAAATTTCAGGAATCTCTCTACTCTTGGCAATCGAGCCTTTGTAGCTGCCGCACCAAAACTGTGGAATAATCTTCCATTAGATCTTAGATGCACTTCGATTTTAAACTGTTTAAACATAATTTGAAGACTAATCTTTTTAAAAAAGCTTTTTCTGATATAGTACTGTAATTCATAGACTAGATAATTACTCATTCGTGTAATTTTTGACTATACATTGTTATATTTTATATACTGGTAATATATTGCTCTTCTATTGTAAGTCGTATTTCAAAACTGCATAGCTGAATTTGCGTGGTATAAATAAATGCTATTACTATTGTTATTATGATAACTGCTTCCCATAGAGGAAGAAGCGCGTAAGGGTAAAAATATACCCTATACGATGACAGCATGGAAAAATGCAATTCAAGCAAAGAAAGTCTTTACAAAGTAGATAAGTGATAGAATACAACAAAACTGGGAAGGAAAACAAAAATGTCGTAATGAGGCAGTTAGACAAAGAATAGGTTCATTTTTTATTTTACATGGAAAGGTAAAGACAAAGTAAAACAGGTATCCCTTATTAGCGAGATAAAAAACAGGCTCCACAACTAGAATCTATAATTAAGAATCAAAGAATAATGTTTTGCTGGAGACTTGTGGAAAAGGAAATTGAATGTGATTGGAAAATTATTTTACTACACTACCTGAGACCGGTTGGGGATAAGCTTATTTTCTGTTGTACTTTTGATGTAAGAAAGCTTCCGATTAATCTTTCAAAGTTCTACAAGTAATGTTGTACCTGAGCTGTCACACGAAGAAATTTCCAACACTGTTTGGAAAAATTTTCATTAATGGTGTATCCATCTTATCAGAATAGAGAATTTGGTAAGAAATGCAATCAAAGTTAGTTGGATTTTTCTCCAAAAGACGTTTCTGATTTGATGTCCCCAATCGACGATATCCCTGTACCGTAGCGACAATCCCTGGAAATAAAATAATGGGTATGTGAATAGTCCAATTTCAACTTGTCCTAGACAACCAAGAAGTCTTGATCATTGAGGTGATCTCTAAAAAGGTGTGTTGGGAATTAATTTCTGGACTTTTGACTAAGCCAACAGCTCAGTCGAAGTACAATGAAAGCTTTCATGACTTCTGTTTGGAATGGGCGGAAATTTAAAGCTTGCCTTCCAAAGTTGCTTTAGGCACAAAATGGCGATAATTTCAATGCAACATTCTGAACACACATTTAGTGACGAATAGGTTTTTGTTGAAAATAGGTAAAATGGATTCATCAGCCTGCCACTTTTGTGGTGTGATGGACAGATCTCTCAAACACCTCTTTGTGACTTGTCATTTCACTGCAACACTGTGGAAAGCACTTTTAATCTTGTGCAACAGTAGAAATATCAAAGTTGGATCACCATCTGGGGAACATATCATATTTGGTGACTGGCAAAGAAAAGATTTGTTTTTGTTGTTCCATCACATTATTCTTATCGCAAAGCAGTACATATATTATTGTACGATCAATAATTCAACACCACTCTTAAATGTTCTATTACCCTAAATCAAGTCAGTCTACTATTAGAATGCACGATTGCTAAACGGAAAAACAAGCAGCAGGCTCACTCTTTGAAATGGGACAAGTGTGGCTTCAAACATGAATAACTTGTTGAAACATGAACATTCTTTCTTTTAATATATCTTAACACATAAATTATCTTAATTCCTGTCTTTGCATCTTTGTCATCTGTGTGGGTGTCACATGACGTCTCTTTTATGTGAGTGGGTGGGGGGGGCTCACTCTAGATATAATCAGGAATTGAAATATTCGTCAATTGCTGTAAGTTTGAGACAGGAAATATATAAAAAGGAAACAAAGATATTTTGAAACTGGGCATGTCACACAGCATTAGTTTTCATTGACCTCTCTTGCGAACTAGAAAAAGGCTCTCACCATCCCAGTAACTTACAGAAGTTCTTCAACATTCTGAAGAGAACTAAGGACAAAATTAATCATGAGGCTTCCAAAGGAAAAATATGACTAAAATAAATAAATGCAACAAGTGCCCTAGTGCTTACATTGGCCAGACCTCACACATACTTTAAATAAGCTTTAGAAACATTCCAAAGCAATTATGTTTATCTTACAAACCATGTTTATCTTACAAACCATCTCACCTTCAAAGTTAATGTGCCTGAGGATGCCTTGAATGATAGCATCGTAAAACTTAAGCAAACCCTGTAAAAGAAAATTTATATATACTAAGTAAGTAACATAACCAACAAAGTTAATTCAAATTTGAATGGTGCACTAGAAGATATGACCCAGAGACATTGAGTAATTTTATATGTATAAGAAATTTGAACTTTGGTTGCTGTATTTGTAGTTAAACTTGAAGACCATATAATTAGCTTTACTGCTACAGCTCAGCTAATTTTGGCCACATTACAACCTCTTTTCTCACACTCTGCATTTTATTCTGTTTTTATTTCCACACTGCATTACAAAACATATTTGTATGAAGCAAACAACACTACATTTCAGGGAAACACCTAGAACCCAGAGTAAAGCAAGAGGGGAAAATTGGATAAACTACAAAGATGTGATTTTCAGTGACTAACAAGCATTAATAATGAAACTGACATCTCTAGACAGACCTATGAAGATAAATAATTTTGATCTTCTACCAATGAACTACTGCAGCTGCATGGGTGCTCCACCATTCAACAAGATACAGGTGGCACAAAACCTGCAGAGACTTGTGCTATGTCATGTCCATATCAGTCATGGGGAGCTGCTAAGACACTGAGAACTATGGTTGGCATTACAAAGAATTGTTGAAGAGCTGTTGCCAGTAATTATCAAGAATCCGTGGCCAGTTGTAAAATTCAAATTTTTTTTTCTTTCACCAAGAAATCCCTTTTGGTAAACTATTTTCACAAATAATACAAAAAAGTTCCAGCGAGTCTCCAGTTTAACGAAAAATTGAAAAGTTCGAAATTGCAGTAAAACTGGCCCAAAGGCGGGTGAAAATGATGCAAATTAGCGCATTTTCAAAACGCTCGTACAAAACAATGGAAGATTATCTTTACCTCAATTTTACACGATCTGTTACACTTTTCTTAAGGTTACTTTCAACCTACATTTTATTTATATCTAAGTTTTCTTTCCATTCCTCCTGCCCGCACGCAGAAGGCAATGCTTAATACTTTGTTGGCACTGTGAATTTTACAGTATTCTAGAAGGCTGTAACATCGGGGCATATAAAATTAGTGCCTGTAAAATAACTCTTTTGAAAGAGACACTCTTTCTGTTTGTCATGCTATTTTTTCTTTTTTTGGCCCTCTAAAAGGAATGCACAAGATAATGATCTATGTGGTGACCCTTGACACAGTTTGAAATTTTAACCACTGTTCTATTTATATGTATTGTGCATTGTATTTGGTCAAAACTCAACGTTTTGGTCTCAAATGCTGCTTTTATTAATCTAAATTGACTATTTTTAACGTAATAACTTCCTGGTCGTACTTTTTCAGCAACCTATTGGCTCTAAAGTACAAACGTTAAACGACAAATTTACAATATGTCAGCGAGATCACAACAAACTCCTGCCTGAGGCATGAGGAAAGCCTAAACGATTCCATAAAGTTTAAAATTTACCCATTAGATCACTCATATTGTCTCCTATCAACCTTCCTATTGCAGATTCTTTTTTTTTTTAAATAATGTTAACTAGTGTCCAAAAGGTTTGCACAAATTTTCTGCAAAGTACTTACTAAAGCTAAATGATGTGCGACAATATAAAGTAATGCAAATTTGTGGCCATTCAGGAACCTGTGGATATGTTGCCTTAGCTGACGTACTGATAAATAACTGTGTTGTTACAAAATGTAGAAAAACGTTGTTAGTTGTTTGCATTCACTATACATTTGAGACAATTTGCATCTAAATACTAAAGAATTTTTCCATCAAAATATATTTTCGTGAATGATTGATCAAGTTCTTGTTGCGTGACAATTCTTGAAATGACGTAGCACAAGCATGAAGTGCGAGCTGGGAGAAGTGGAAGGCGCTTTAGTTCAATTCAAAGGGGCTCTGTCACGGTTCTTTTGTTCCCCAAAACACAGAAATCCTTCTTTATGACCTTTACTTGTGCCCAAACCATTCTTTCAAATTTAGGAGGAGAATATCAAACGACTTTTTGCAGGAAGAGTCATCCATAATACATTTTTTTCCTGTGTCTTCAAGATCACGTGCAAAAACTTGAAAAATTTAGGCTACATTTTTCAAAATGCAATCCGTTTCCATCCTTGCCATCCATAACAACAGAATACAGTAAATAATCTCAGTGCAGTAACATGGTCTTCAATAAAGAAACTGCATTATTATTTTGGGGTTTTCACTGATTTAAAGACATCTTTTAGCATTCCACAGTGAGGCCGAAACAGCGTGAGCCCCTTTAAAAACAAGCTTTGTTAGAAAGGGGGTCAAATAGCCAAAACAATGCCACTAAATTTAAGTTTGATATCTTGGAACTGAAAGAATGTTGATTGGTACATGTGAGTATTTCTAACTAAGTAATCCAACTTTCTCGGTTGGCTTAAGAAGCGAAGTGCCTAGAGAAGCATGACCTGGGTCCAACGTTAAGTTTCTTTAGATGTGTGGAAACATCTTTATTGCACTCGTCAAGCATGACACATTGCAGATCTTGTGGCTCTCGTGAACATGATCCACATGGTGAAGTTACATGAACTAATGACGCAAAGCCACAAGTTGCCATGAAGAAGTTTACATACTCGCTCGCAAACCGACTTTTATAGGTGTCGCATTTCACCAGAAAAATTATATGTTGTGCTTGAGAAATGCAGCGTCAGAGTTTCAAAACTGCCTTAGTCTATTCAGTTTTCATTAAAGCCGGTTTAGTTTCACTGAGAGATTTCAGTTATTGGCAGGCTACATCTGAAACAGATTGAAAGCTGGTCGCCGAAATTAACTCAAAGGGCAAGTGTGCATATACCACACATGCAACTATGTTGATTTAAACTAATCGGGTTTGCCTTTGGGGCAACAAACCAGTCAATGTTCCCTATGCATTTATGTGATACAGTTTACTTTATATACAGTCAACTTTTACTTTTCTACAGTCAACTTTTACTTTTCTACAGTCAACTTTTACTTTTCTACAGTCAATTCGACTTTTTATGAGGTCAACTTTCTAGGCCCCAGAATGCATTGCACTCAAACTGGAAAAAAAGGGCAGCCAACAACGAAGGCATGCAGCACATCTCCTCAGCATGTGCCATAGCCAAGCAGGCCCTCGAAGCCATTGGCAATCTTCAAAATAATGATATTCAAAATGTGGCAGTGTTGACAGGCACCAAC
>BLFK01000347.1:784626-802126 GCA_014634185.1 Astreopora myriophthalma | reverse complement strand
TTCCTTCAAGAAACATAGTACTCCAGAAGTGGAAAAGATTTGGAAAAAACAATGGAAAGGTGAAATGTTCTTTTCGCATGGAACTGGCCATAGTAAGGGCATTCTTATTCTTGTAAAAGACCAGTTGGACTTCAAATTGCAATCGGTTAAGGTTGATTCGCATGGTCGCTATATTCTTCTTAAAGCCATAATCCAGGATTCTCCTTTTTTACTTTTAAACATCTGTGCACCGAATAAATGTTCTGAGCAGTGCGATTTTTTTCATAACAATTTCTCAGGAGCTTAATAGTTCGTTTACTCTCTCTGACTTTTCTGTGATCACTGGTGGAGATTTCAATGTGATTTTTGATCAAGAATTAGACCGGAGCGGTGGTCTTAAGAAAACGAAAGATTCTGTCAGGGTTTTAGAGGATATTTGTTTGGAGCATGATTTGTTAGATATCTGGCGTGTCAGGCATCCCAAAGGGAAACGTTTTACTTGGCGTCAAAAAACTCCAATTATCCAGAGACGTTTAGAGTTTTGGTTGATAAGCGACGGTTTACAAGATGACGTAGTTTCGATAGATATAAAACCACCTACTTAATTGGATCACTCTGCGATAACATTACTAATTAATGGCTTGGAGGATAGTGAATGCGGCCCAAGTTTTTAGAAATTCAATTCTACCTTAGCGAATGACGGTGATTATTGCTTTCTTCTTGATGAAAATATTAAAAATTGGCTTGAAGAATTTAAAGAGGTTGTTGATAAGCGGGTTCTTTGGGATTTGTTAAAATATAAAATTAGACAGTTCACTATCAAGTACAGCAAAGAAAAAGCTCACAGTAGGAAAGCCAAGGTCAAAGATTTGGAAGAAAAAATACAGAACTGTACCAAAAATTGTGAAGATGACCCGTTGAAAGAAAATGTTGAAGAACTGGAATGTTTACAAGCAGAATACGATGATCTCTATTATTATATGACTCAGGGTGCTATTATCCGTTCCCATGCAAATTGGTATGAAAAAGGTGAAAAGAATAACAAGTATTTCTCAAATTTAAAAAAATCAAATAAGAAAAAAGCTGTGTACGGAAGATTGTTACGGGTGACGGAACAACTACAGCTAATCCCAAAACAATTATGAATGAGTTAGAATCCTTTTACTCCAATCTTTACAGTGAGGAAAATAGTGGTCATTCGTCATATTTTTGAGATGACCTAAAAGAATTTCCAACTTTGAAGAATTATGAAACTTATGTGTAGGCAAGATAGAGTATAATGAATGTTTTAAAGTTCTCCAATCCTTTCAAAAGAATAAAACTCCTGGTAACGATGGACTAACAATTGAATTTTATGTGGCTTTTTGGCCTTTGATCGGAAAACATTTAGTAGAGTGTGCTAACTACTCTTCTGAGTTTGGAGAACTCTCCAATTCCCCAAAACAGGCTATAATTACACTAATTGAAAAAAAAAGGAAAGGACAAGAGATTAATTAAAAATTGGCAACCTATATCGCTGATAAATGTCGATACCAAAATAATTTCTAAAGTTTTATCAAACCACCTGGAAAAAGTTTTACCTAATTTAATTCATTCAAATCAAAATGCATTTGTCAAAGGTAGGTCCATTTTTGATGCAGTTAGATCAATCGACGATATTGTTGATTACTCTAAACAAAATGGATGGTCGCGAATTTTGGTACCAATCGACTTTCAAAAAGCGTTTGATACCTGCATAAATTTAATTTCGGCCCATCTTTTATTCAGTGGATACGTGTTCTTTAAAAACATTTATCCAGTTCTGTAATGAATAATGGCTTTATGACCAGTCCTTTTTCATTAGGTAGGAGTCAGACAAGGGGACCCACTCTCTCCTTACCTGTTTACGGTATCTTAGCACTTTAGACTTGAGCTATTAGAATAAGAGAGGATAGCAGTACACAGGGTCTTAAAATAGGAGATGAAGAAAGATGCAGATGATATGACCTGCATCTTAAAAGACAAAATTTCCTATTTAAATTTGTTTTGTGTTCTTGAATCTTTTGGTGAGTGTTCTGGATTAAAAGTGAACGACAAAAAAACTGAAATCTTGGCTTTAGGGAATAATTTCTTGCAAGAGTCAGATTTTCCAAAACACAATTTTTGCAAAGTTATCAATATTCTGGGAATGTATTTTGGTTATGACGTAAGACAATGGGACGACCTTAATTTTAGGGAAACTTTAAAAAGTATAAAAAAATCAGTCAGTCTATGGAAATGGAGAGGCCTCTCCCTTTTAGTAAAAATACAAATAGTCAAAGCTTTTGCTATCCCAAAGTTTCTGTTTAGAGCATGTTATACCGACATCTAAGGAACTAATTCAGGAGGTGAACTCAATTCTTTACAGCTTTATTTGGAACGGGAAAGATAAAGATAAAGTGAAGTGCCATGCACTAATTTCTGACATTGGAATGGGTGGACTCAAAGATGCTGGACATTGACTCGATGATTAGCGCAAAACGAATAGCATGTATAAAGAAATTTTTGGAAGATTATCAAATTACTTGGAAAACAATTTTAGACAAGCTTCTTTCACCAGTTGGAGGACGTTTTGTGTTACATTGTAATTTTCACTCTTCTAAATTAAAAATCAGTTACTGGAATATTGCAAGGAATGTTTTGATCCGTGGTCAGATTTAAACGGAATAAAGCCAAGTTGTTATCGAGAAATTATCAATTGAGCTCATCTGGAATAACCGATTTCTCTGTTACAATTAAAAAAAAATCAATGTACAGAAGGGACATAGTAAATTTAGGCTTTGTAAAGATTCCTTCTCGTATGCTATTAACCCACTAGTAAATCCAGAACAAAGATTTTTCTCTCATGAGTATTATCAATTCAATCACTGCAGAATGGCGTTCTGTCGTGAAAGTTTCTACTGATGTGTCAGTGATTGACCCTCTTCCAAATACCCCAATTATAAGGATGGAAAGCGACAACTTAGTACCAATTCTTGATGCCTCTTTTAAACAGATCTACCAACTCTTTCTGCAAAAAAAACAGATTCCACCCACTGCTAAACAAAACCTAACCAACAAGTACACAAACACTGCAATCACTTAGCAGAAGGTTTATTCATTAGCCTTCCAAACCACTTTGGAATCTAAGATCAGGGAATTTCAATACAAAATTCTAAATTGCATTGTCTTTATAAAAGAGAAACTCAGTCGCATTGGTCTGGTTGAGTCACCAAGCTGTACTTTCTGTCAAGAGGTTGCGGAATCCGTCGAGCATTTACTTTTCTCCTGTAAGATATCTTCAGATTTTTGGAAACATGTCTTGTCCTGGCTAAGAGATAATAACGTTCTTGTTGGAACAATTGATGGGTCAGATTTGATTCTTGGAAAGTTTAATGTTGTAAATGACTTCATTTTAATCAATCACATTTTGTTATTAGGTAAGTATTATATCTACAGTAGGAGATGTCTGAATAGTGTACCTACACTCGGAGGTTTTATAGCGAGAACAAGGCGTGTTTACAATATCGAGCTCCATATTGCTAGGGAGAAAAACAAGCTCCTTGCGCATTTAATTAATGCATTAATATAATAATAATTTGATAGCTTTGACTAGCATAGCCTTAATTTTATTTAATTTACTCAATAGCATCACATTTGTCTATTTTTTCCCTGAGTATTTGGTATTTGTTGCTGTCATTGTCTGTAAAGTTGTAACAATTGTAATTTGTAATTTAGTTGTAGTTTAATTATCTCATATTGAAAATCAATAAAAACTATTAAAAAAAAAAACTTGTTTGGTTAAGACGCCACCTTACACCCCTTCCTCTCTTCTCACGGGTAGCTTCTTTTATGCTTGCTGAACTATATTCATCCCAAACAACGTAGATTCTTGTGGTGCTCTTTAACTGGTTTTCCAGAAAAAGCAAGAACGTGGAATTTGCGTATTCTGAAAACGTTGAGATGGATGAAACTGGGAGTGCATGCATGATTGCTGCTCCATCAAAAACTTTAACATCGTAAGATGCTGGTGGAAGTGGTGGTGTTTCTTTACTGAAGCATACAATCAGGTCAGACTTTTTCCCAATCAGAGGTTCACAGGGAAGGTGGATATGGCTGGAAATGTACAAGCGACTGAACAGGTAACGGTCACTTCTTACTGCTATCAACTGCAATGGGGCTTTGGAGATTTGCTTCGGCTGCTGGAGCTTCTGATACACTATCGTCATTAGTGATGGTTTCAGTTCTACTGTAGCTCATAACAGAGGTCGTCTATTTGTGTCTAAATGAAAGTATAGACTTCGAGTGATATTTGGCTTCTATTGCAACCATATCCCCTGCTGTTAATTTCGCTATCAACTTAGAATCCTGCATTTCAACTGCCATCTCTCTTATTTAGTCGATACGACGGCTTTGTTTTCCTACAGCAGGAATTAAATTGTCAATGTTGACATAGTTTTAGATTTTTACCTTTTTCGATTTCTGCAAATTTGACCCTAAGCAACCGGACCAATAGCACTTATTTTAATTAATGACTTACTGTGTCTTTCAGTAATATGCAGACTGTAGACTTTAATACTAATTTAAGTTTTTGTTTTTTATTGCCATCAATCTTATTTATGATGACAGCTGACCAACCATTTAATAACAGAAACGGACAAAGTGGATTGCAATCCACCAACCACAAAGCATGATGTGGTCTTTGACCTGGTCGGCTACAGTGATTGATGACAGTGAAAAACAAAGCCTTGAAATCTGAACTTGTGAGTCCACATGTTCTTCAAGTGTAAGTGTACCTTGTCATGCTGGCTGCAGAATCCTTTCCTCTTCCTTGGAATATTCATGTCAATCTTGGCTCTTACTATTGTCATACTTGAAGTTACCAGGAAGATATGACCCAGACCTTCAGCAAAGATGTATCATTAAAGGGAGGGCCTTGCTAAACTAATGGAAAAAGTCTGAATGCTACTTTGCCTAATCATTTAATGAAATGGCAGGAAAACCAGCCTGCTGATTTCAGCTTTTAAATTAAGGTCGCTCAAACCATTTTCAACACTTTCAAGAGACTTACATGGAAACAACAATTATTGCTAAAAAGATGCAGTCGTTATTGAAATGTAATAAGTTACTGTGGCAACAGGAAAGTACTGCAAAAACGCTATATTTTGGATTTAGTTGCTCATATCTCTAAAATGAACTCAGTGAGCCCATTTTTCATTGCTGGAAGGTGATAAGCAGCCAAAAAGGACAAGGAAAAAAATAAAACCTCTTGAATTTTTGACAATTTAAGATGGCTCCATATCTGCTCCAAAGAATGTTTTTTTTAAACTTTGCAGAGACTTTCCTACTGGTTTTCATGCCATCTCAGCTTGGACACTATGCACTGTTCTCATTACCTTCATGAAGCAATACAGCTCCAAGATCAGCATGCTGTACTGGGTCACAAGCCATTTCTGAAACACAGTATTAAGAAAGTCACAGTGGGCCATCAGTCAAAGAGAAAATCTCACCAATAGTTTAAAGAATACCAGTATATAATTTATCACAGTTGAATGACATGGAAACAAGTTACTCAGAAAATGAACATTATGATGGCATGATTATTAAGATTCTGTTGGCACATATTTGTTACTGTGACCATCAGTTGCTTCATCAAGCACATTTCTAGATAAGTTGTGTTTTGGATAAATTCAAAAATTAACGTAACAATGTACAACAGTATTCCCCTCTTCCCACATGATACTCTCCCTCTTTCTAATTATGAATATATGCACAAGGACTATTTTCAAACACTACAAGGTTCCTTTCCTTCTCTACACTCAATCTAAAAATATCGTTTTTTCTACTCTGCTTGAAACCACACTATTATCTGTTCAGAGGGAATGTTCCCAAAGACCAGGTATGAGGCATGATGAAAAACTGAAAATTGTTCATCTTTCATCAATAGATAGCCTATCGGTGTAGGAAATGCGGTGTGATTTTTTTCCTGGAAATGTTACTTCTTGAGATGGTCAGGGGCCATTCGACTTAGCACTCAGCAATTGCACTAACTCCAACGTAACATGTTGTCATTGGTAAATATCTAAGAACAAAGTTAAATTACGAAACGTTTACAAACATGGAATAAAAGGATATCTAAACCCGAAAGAAGCATTAAAAAACCATAAAACCAGGACAAACTCTTACCAATTGCTGGATCAGCCAGGACGGCGTGGAACCAAGTGAAACTGTTGTTTGAACTTGACTTATAAAGAAACTTAGGTGAAAATGTACATACGGCAAAACTTAAGTGTTAATGAAAGGGTGATAACAATGGGACTTACAAAAAGGAAAATAAAGGATGCTGAAACGGACTAATGAACAAGTGTAAATTACAAGGGAATGCAAATACTAACGAGAACACAAACTATACAAGAAAAATAGGCTCTTAAAGAGGCATTACACTTCTAATTCCTAAAAATAATGAAATTCTGCAGCACAAATTTTGGCAGATTTTTTGGGAGTGCATAAAATTATTCAGTTCCGGTAAAATAATCTGACAAGAGCACAAAAGCCAAGTGTTGTGGTTGCTCTTCAATTTTTCAGTATTTTGCTCACTTTGAATTGCTGAAGTATCAAATACCATTACTTGGCATAACGATTTGTATGTTTCACAGTTTGGGTGCAATATAGGTGCTGTTGCAATTTTGGTAACATGGTCGCATTAAACGAAGATGGGATTTTCCTTTTTAATTTGCAGGCACTGTGTGATTCCAAAAAATATCCATACCCCTGCCATGGAGGGAACTTCACACAGTAACCTCCTTTAGATTTTCCTATTTCAGAGGAAATGGTAATCCCCCACCCTTCTGGAATTTCTTGTTAAATATAACCCAGGCTTCATATCCTCTGGAAAGCATATTCCTATTTTAAAAAAGCCTTTGAAGGTTTGAAACATCAAACCAGAGGCCGTGTGTTGTTAGGCATGCATTTGTTAATTTATTGAATTTGAAGTTCATCAAAAGGCTGCATAAAATCAAAGTTGTGATTTAGCTTAAATATAACCTTGACGCCATTACTACATACAAAATGCACATAAACACCACATTTCCAACACTTGAAGAGAGCTCTTATAAGCTTAATCACAGTTTCTCAATTGATCAATTAATCAATAAGGTGAATGAAATTGACTTCACATACCTTGAAATGAAAACTATTGGCAACAAACATAGCGACATACATATGCATAATTCTCTTGAATGCAAAAACAAGTAATGAGTAGCCAGTCTTCTGCACTTGCTATAATCCAGCTTCTTGTCGAGACTTTACAACCAGAATTAATGCTTCGTGCTTAGTGGGCATTGACCTCAAACCCAGGCTCTCTCTTTTCCTTGCTTGTTGTCAAGAAATGACTAGGGACGAAAAGAGAGAGCCTGGGAGCAAGGTTTAGCATGTGCCTATTGAGTTATGGATGTATGCAGGACATTTGGAGTACAAAGTCCAAAATGGTGAAAGCTTCTTGAACTGAATGGCAATAGCCTGCAGCAGAGTTTTGATTCATGATGCTGTTGATGATGTGACCCACTGTGAAGTAGTTGAAAATCATTGCTTGATACTTGTCCTTATTTTTCTTTGTGTTCGTTTGTTTGTTTGTTTGTTTTTTTTTAATGGATGATGAGCCAATGGAGACCTGTTCATTATCTATGCTGTGTATATTAATAGTTGAAGACTCAGGGAAACTGGTAAAGAAAGATGCTTGAAATTTGAAGGACATTAGATTAAGTATCTAGTAGCTATATATCCCTTTTTACGTAACTGCAATTTTGCAGCTGTGGTGTGCTGTAATGTAAACTCGTGAACCTAAGTTAGTACAGATGCCGCGAAGGAAAACGTGAGTTAGCTGAGAAATACAGAAAAAGAAGATACTTCAGTGTCAGAATAGCCTAAACTGGTCAATTCAACACATACTTCGCAGGATCAATCAATCAATCAATCGATCAATCGTTTATTCAACCCTATTGCAGTAACAACTGAATTACAGGGGGCGGTCGCGACACACATTTTGAAATTTGACAGTCACAAAATCATTAAATCTTTTGCATTTGCCAGTAGAGGCATGGTACGATTGTGAGCCTGAGGAACCCAAAAAAGACTACTAAGTGTTCCTGACACATAACAGTTCGTGGCAAAGTTCACACATGCTTGATGTCGCCTAACGCTAAGAAGTTCAAGGTCAGCGAGATGTAGTGCGTCGCTATAGCAACGATCAGGGAAGACGATATACAGAGCTCTTCGCTGGACTTGTTCTAAAAGGTCACTTAAGTAGGCTGGAAGTGCCACCCATACAGGAGATGCATATTTGAGCACAGAGCGGATCGTACTGCAATATACCATTTTGCTACAGTCAGATGTTGTTGAGGTGGCTGGAGATTCAAAACGTCAAGCTTTTTAACTATTCGACAGTGGATCTCAGCACACATTTATTTCTCAAGATTTAGCTAACAAAATTGGTGCCCAACAACTAAGAAAGAAGAACTGTTGGTGAGCACGTTTGGTCCTGACAAGGGTACCAAAAGCAGAGTTTCAACTAGTAAAACTCTGTCTGATTGCTGATTGTTGCATCTGCAATGATTATGGGTCCTCAGTGACTGGAGAAATAATCAAGGGAGATAGGCCTATGGCCATGAATAGCAAGTTTGGTTTGCTGTTATCAGGACCAGTGTGTTGAATTGAAATAGAGTTGCTAAGATGCATTGCCATAGAACTGAAATACTGCCAGCTGACACATTAAATGATGACACAATAAACACTATTCTTCCCAGATTCTGGGAGTTGAATTTGCTGGGCATCGCTGACTCTGCTATTAGAGATGAAGATGAAGTTCTAGTGCACTCTAAGGAAACAGTGAGCTTCAATGAGAGTGAAGGGAGATATACAGTCCACTCGCCATGGAAACAAGATAGACTGCTACTTCCCTGAAACCTGGGGCTCTGCAAGAAAAGACTGCGTACATTGGCAGGCCACCTGCCAAAGAATCCAGAACTACGAACTATGATCAAATTATCCATCGCCAGCTAAGGGAACAATTAGCATCATTTTGGAACCCTGCATTACACCCCTCATCACCCTGTAATCAGAGATGACAGAGCCACAACCAAAATGAGGATCATCTATGATGCCTCCCTGACAACCTCGAGTGATGCTCCAAGTCTTAATGACTGTCTTAATCCCCGACCATCACTGCCACCCAAACTTGTGTGGGATGTTACTGAAGTTTCGAGTACCTAGAATAGCCGTGATAGCAGATATAAAAAAGGCCTTTCTTCAAGCTGAATTGTGTTTGAAGTTGACCGAGATGTGCAGTGATCCATCTACCTGTGCGTCCCGCGTCTCAGACTCATAAATTTCCCTAAAGATGCACAAATAACATCCCCGATGCGTCCCTTTGGACGCATAGATTCTCTTTTCTCAAATATCTTATTGACTTGATGACTTTTCTCCTCCACAAAATATTTCACAAAGTATTAAAGCAGTGTGTGGTCCTAGCACATTCCACCACTATAGTCGTTCATCAATGGTCAGCGGTCTTTTAAGGAAGTGACTTAGATACTTCATATAACGGTACTTAATAAATGTCGTACCGCAATACACACGTGCTCTTTGTTTTCGGAAGCCAGACTCATTAGGTCTGTCTTGTCTGTACCATTATTTAAATTTAACAATGCCACCGAAAAACAAAAACTTAAAACCCCTGGAGGGACAAACAAAGCTCTCATTTGCGAAATGGAACAGAGAGAGTCAACAAGAGCAACAAGCAGTAACTGCAGTAGACAAAGCCGATGCAACTGCGAACGTAGAAAAAGCACAAGGAAAATAAAAAGAACAAAGACTTTTTTTGAGCCGTGCCCTAAAAAGTACTCTTGGTTAGCCTACGAAAAGATGGCAATTTCATGTATTGTAAAGTATGTACTAAAAAAAACAAAATGGATTCAGCAAGGATGCCCAAGGACTTATCCTCCTGTGTCTGGGACTCATAGATTTTAGGCTGTGTGAGTCCCAGAACTCACTAGTGCCTGATTCTAGATGGATCACTGATTGTGACAAGGTTTCCAATGGATTAAGGATCTTCAAAGACCACAATGAAGAAGAAAACAGTGATTCGCCTGAGACACTCAATGAAGGTGACCAAAGGTACCTAATGAGAGAGCTATCTCAGATAAACATGTATGGTGAAGCAATAGCATGGTTGGCTGATTTTATGATTCTTAAAGTACACTTACCAACTCTTTCAACAGCTATTACATCCCAATATTCCTTGATAAGGGTAAATTTTCGATTTAACTCCAAGTCTATTGTATGGTAAGCACCCATCTGTTGAAACAGAGATACACAGGAATTTAGTAGGATGCAGTATTCACTGCACTATTACAATTCGTATAATTACTATTTGTTTCAGCCATTAGAACTATGGCCAAATGGGAATAAAATTGGTATTATTATTAAGTTGTTTTTTCAGTCTTCTCCGGAGTACTGGTATACTACTTGATTTAATTCGTTAATACTTCATGAAGAAAACACATAAGAAATGCTTTATTGATCGATGGTCATATATCTGATTCGAAATTCTTCTAATGTACAGAAACATTTCGTTTGACTTTCTTTTTGTTAATTAAAAATGACTCATACAACAAAAATAATGGAAGAACAATACTAAATGCTGACATTGTTGTGTCACATCAACAGATTCTCGGCTTTGCCTTCAGTAAACGTGATACAACACCACCGTTTATATTGTAAACATTACTTGTACAAAGTGGAGACGTCTAGAGCAAACAGACTTTCTGATGGCAACATCACTGCTCAAAACTATTACAAGTGTTACTTGAAGTCAACTACCATGAACAAGCAACAGTGGAGAAATAATCCAAAATGCTCAGCTACTTTGCCCCAATCCATCACTATTGTTATCTAGTATGTCATTTGAACTTTTGTCCAGATATATTTTGTAGATATATACATTGAACTGAAGAAATGATCCTCACACTTTCTGGACAATTTAGGCAATTGTCTCATATATGCACTTGAAAAATTCAAGTGACTCCAACAGGATTCGGACCCACGACCTCTGCGATGCCGGTGCAGTGCTCTTACCAACTGAGCTATGAAGCCACGCAGTCAAGAGCAGGTCAATTTGTCGTGGGTTCAAATCTCGTTGGAGTCACTTGAATTTTTCAAGTGCATATATGAGAATCGCTTAAATTGTCCAGAAAGTGTGAGGATCATTTCTTCAGTTCCTTTGTAACCGACACTTCATAATCATTTCTTTCAATATATACATTCTTTGGATTTTGGCACAGGTCACCTGATACATCTCCCAAATATATTAATTCCTTACTCTACCAATCTTGCTCTCATGACTTCACAGTCATGACATTTCCTCTGCCATTTAAAATCATTCAGAAAGGCAACATTTCACTGCCATAGCAGAATTCCACACAGAGATCATTTAGGGAATGTCACTCACCATTCATTGTAAATGGTTCATCAAGAATGTATAGTAGTGCTTTTAATTTCAAGAAATCCACTACTTAGGCCCTTCTTGCCCTTGGCTCTTCATATCATGAGAAATTGTTCTCATGCACTGTCAGTTAAGAGGGTATCATCATACCATCAAAGGTAATTTGCAGAGTTTAGTACCTGAATAGACTACTTCTACAGTACCTTAACATATTGATTCTCTTCCACATTGCGCCCTTTTATTCTCAGCATACACGCTTGGGTATCAAATTCAACTCCCTCCACTGCTATGGTTAAAGTGGTTCTCACTTTACTGCTACTAACTGAGCCAGTAGTTGATTCAGTTTGGACACGCCTAATTGAAACCATAACACTGTTCAATTGTGTACATATAACCAAAGCTTTAGAATACATCCTAAAGGGACTGAGATAGATGTTGCAGGTAAAAACTACATCCGGTAAAAATAATTTCAACCTAGTTTGATTTGAAATTTCCTTTGATTGGTATTCAATATCATTAATAAGAAAAAAAATTACAAATGAACCTAGGTTGAAACTATTTTTACCTACGATTAAACATTCCTACAACATAGGCAACAAGTATAACAATACAATTCTGGTTCTGGTCTTCAACCTAATAGTTGTGGATTTCAGACGGTCACCAGCAGCAATAAGATTGTATGCATGCCACATGTCTTCAGCTTCTTCTGGGACAAGGGCAACTGACCTGCAAAATGTTGAAAAGTATTAGCATAGCTGTATACGGTACTTGCTTCCTCATAACATCTTAATTTAACTGCTGTTAAAATTCAGCAGCTAAGAATTGCATTATATGAACACTGGGATATTATCACAGTGATGCTACATGTTTGGCTATGGGAAACTCACCCAAAATTAATAAAAAAGGGAAAATTTCCACTTTTGCTAGCAAAAGCCCTTGTACATATTTTCTGCCAAGAAGGTTGGGTTTTTGTTTGAAAGAAGAGGTCAACTGATGATAGAACTTCAAGTGTTGCTCATCCCAAATTACTATTATTACTTTTCAAATTGTAATCATCTTTTTATTCCAGAGCATTCAATATGTTGCAAACACAAAATGAAATACTGAAAACTTAAAGCTTCAAAGAGCAAGACAACTAATGAGTTGATTGGAGATGACTAGCCAATTCAAGTCAATTTGTTTTGAACTCCCACACAAATACTATAACAGTGATCCAGTATAGAATGATTTTTAATGGCTCATTGTGAAACCAAAACAAAAGTAATTACAGAGCAAATCACAAATTCTGAAGGATAAACAGTCTTCAGCTGACCATATATCAATGTAATTCTCTCTTAGGTTTCACTGGCCAATCAGAATGCAAAGAGAGTAAAAGCAGCTGGTGGCAAGTGCAGAAAATGAGAGCAAATTGCAATAGGCCAATTTCGACATATTGAAAGTCAGTCCTACACAAAATTCATCATCTTGAGGATCCAGGGAAAAAACTCATACAAATCCTTACTTTATTCCCTGGAGCCTTGATGTCATATTTATTGTTTGAAGTTGAATTTTAAAGTATCGAAATTGGTCTATTGGTTCTACGTTTGCACCTTATTGAGCAAAAAACCTAAGAATCGCCTTTTATCAACTTTTTCACCTGATTTCACATGAAATAGATCGATTTGGTTGTTTCATGCTGAAAAGTGAATTTTTCACAAAAAGCTTGGTACTTTGCTTAAACATGGACTGAGTATTTTACACCATGGAAAAAAGCTGAACACTGAGTGATGAAATGATGACAGGTTTATTGAAGGCACTGATGGAACCTGCTCAACCAACATGGCAATGATGGGGAATGTTGTTCACTTGATGAAGTGCAGTCCATGCATAGCACCTGAAATATAGGCCTGAGAGTTTTGGCTAATGAGAAACGCACACCTGAACTCTATGGATGGTTGAGCTATGTCACCCATGACTTTCATGAAATAAACAATCAAATTCCTTAGTGGTCTTCCAACATTTGCAAGAAATCTTGAGGATTTTTGAAAATTTCTACGAAAAATGGATAACAGCAATAATTGTTGGTCAAAGCAAACAGTTAATGTTCAAATGCTGTTTATTTTTGGATAAAACAAAATTTCATAGCTTTCTCACGAGGGTTCAGAAACTAGGGAGCAAAGTTTAAAACTGGCACTCTGAATTGAATACTCGATTTCAAAGATACTGTCGCGTGACTAAGCTCATGAGAACAATCAGAGACAGCTTTAATCAGCAGAAGAGCTGAATTGCTCTTGTTAGCCTGACATGGCTAAAATGTTTCCATTCTTCCACGTGATAATTCTTTTGATTTCCTGTTAGTGATAAACTATGAAGAAAAGTACAGTTTGGGATAAAATCTCTGCTCTTAGTTAACTTCATATAGTCCAGCCCTTTCTATTAAAAACCATCCGAGCAGCCATGCACTAGTGACTTATTTTGTTGGTACACATATTGTGATCTTAACTTGATTGACATTATTTTATAGTGTTGACTGACTTTTAATATTAAGTCCATAAATGTTTTAAAGAACCTTTTGATTGAACTTGAGCAAATGAATTCAATCAAAAGAGAATGCATTTATAGAGAAAATTTCATGGCAATATTAGACATTAAATTACATGACAAAATCCCAAACGTCTGTAGGACCCTATGCCGAAACACCCCTATCAACTTACTAAGTGAGTAATATCCCAGTTTAGTTAAATACACTGTTATCCTCAGTCTTCATTTTGTACTGAGCCGTGTTTTATGTCCAGTCCGCAGTTCAAAGTCCATCTTTTATACTGACTGGTTATCAATATGTCACTAAGCAGTTTTTTCCCCTTTTTTTGTCATTTCGGCATTTTTTACAGTGGCCCATAGGGTGGGCCATGGCCTAGCCCAGGTTTTGTATACACCCTTTTTCAACAACCAAACATTAATACTACGACTGACAGTAATAGGACTTAATCAAACTCAATCCAACTTAATTGAAAGACTGGGTTCCACTGAGTTCAGCAATCCAACTATCACAAAACTTTGTGCTTTATTCTTTGTTTTCTAGACTACCAACAGCTGGCCGGTACTGTGCTACAAAAGCCAACATTCACTTCTTTGTCTTAGTTTGCTGGGGAAGGGACCTCTTTCTATCTTCAAATGACACTTTGGAACCTGCGTGTTCTCAGTAAAATTCTTCAGGCACAACCATTGCTTATGTCTTCTTTAAGCATTTTCTTTGTAGACTTTGCTCTATGGCCTCTTACTACAGAAAAACTTGAACTAGAATATCTCTATTGGCTTGAAGTGATCGGGTTCTGGGCATGAGAATCAAATCTTTCGTCAGTCCTTTACCCTTGTGGATTGTACTGGTGTCTAGGAAAGTCATTTTGTAGTTGGCACTTCAGCCATAAGTTTGATTTTGGGGTGATGTCTGTTCACAAGTTCAATGAACTGTTCAATGAACTGTTCTATGACCTCTCTGTTGGTGTGCCAGAGGTAGAATGTTGTTTAACAATGCTGCGTTTCCTAACGAGTGGTTTTATAGTGCTTTTATTAGTATTTGTGCCTACTTTCACCATAAAATGGCAGTACTAAGAAAGCTGAAGCATATGGCTCCATATCACGTGAGGAAGCAGCTGGCAGACTGCCTTGTGATTTCCAAGCTTGACTACGCCTCTGTAGTATTTGATCCACAGCCAGCCTATCAGTTGCGACGCCTCCAGAGAGTACAAAATGCATCTGCAGGGTTTGTGTTAAGGAAATATGCTAATGAGTCTGACCTAGTGACAATAAACTGGCTAGATATTGCTAAGAGATGCAAACTTTCTGTTCTTAAACTGACTTTTAAATCTCTGAATGATACAAATTTTCCTGAATACCTTCAACTTAGTACTAATGCAGTGTCTGCACACAACTTTACATCCTCTGTTGCCCTTCTGTTACATATCCCCAAGGAATCTGGCACTTTTCAGGATAATGCCCCAACTTTTTTCAACAGTCTACCTTCCCATGTTAGAAACATCAATGTTGTAGTTAGACCCTAACTTAAAATCTAACCATTTCAAGTCAGTGCTTAGGCCTAACCATTAATCCTTGCCACAGAATGATATAAAACTAACTATAGTAAAAAAATACCTGGTTATGAAGATAAAACTACCTAGTTAATAAAAAATTAACTAGTCAAAATTAAAAATACTAAAATTAAAAATTACCTGCAACATTAACATTAGGGACTATGGACTCTTTTACAAATCAATAATGACATTGCTAAAATGCCCCGACTCTACACTCGTTAATGATACATAGATTTTAATGTCACAAACCCAAATATTACATATGGCCTATTGTAGTCATTCATTTATTTATTTTGTTATTATTTTCTAAAAATCAATTGTTATTGTATTTGTAATTACTTGAATTTAGTTAGATAGTTTTCAATGTACAGGCGAAGAGCCACTTTGTGGATTCTGTATTAAAGTCATTATTATTATTATTATTATGAAATGTTAACGTTGGCAAGGCCTACAGCGATTTTAGGGCCCATGCCGTGGTGTGTTTGCAGGTATTGTCTTCGTGGAATTGAATGAATTTTTCTCCCAAATGACTTTTGGGATAGGACGTTTGTTTTTGTAATGAACACTGACGTCGTATCCCGCGCATTCCCTCCTCTAGTAGTATGCTTGTGTATCTGTACTTACCCTGAACTGTCTTTATCAAAATTCTTGGCAACCAGTTTCATATTGGTCAACCGTATGCTAGGAAAGGCAATGACTAATTTCCCAGCCCGATGTAGCTTTCGTACGCCGGCCGCGCAGGCTATCTTGTAATGCGGTTATTGTTAGAATCCAGTCCCCTCGATTTTCCGGTGTCACGGCGCTTGAACCCGGGCTCTCTCCCTTTTCTTCCCTATTGACCCGTGGCCCTTGGGGGCGAAGGGTCTAATTGTTTTGGTATCACCCAACTAGTCGAAAAGAATAGGCAATGATAACGTTAGCAAATGCAAGTTGAAGAAATATTTATTTGGGAATAAAACGAAAGAAAGCGTCAAGCTATCGCTACTCGATGACTATTGCTAATAGTCCTCTAGTAGCGTAGCCAATGAGAATGCAGGATTTGCATTAGTCCACTTGTTGGGTGATACTAATAAGGCATACCTCGTTCTTCTTGTATGCTAATATTTTCCTCTCATAGTTTGAAGTAACATTTCAAAAACGAGTGCGAGTGTTTCAACGGGGTTTCCAAACACAGAAAACTGATGAAAGCCCGAGGCCGAGGGCTTTTACTGTTTTCGAGTGTGTGGAAACCCCGGTAAAACACGAAGGACAAGTTTTTGAAATGGCTTCTCAATCGGCACCTAATTGCAAACAAAAAAACAACAAAAGAAAGCAAAAATCATATAACCATGTGATATTTGCCTTCTTTTGTTTAATCAGCGCACAGTTTGAGATGATAACGTCCGTGTTTTTCACAAAAGAAGCTTGTTTATATCCAGTAGTCACAATTTGCATTCAGTGGCGTCCTGCTAGTTCCGAAACATGGACGGGTTAGCCGAGAATGAATATTGCTGGTTTCGACCGCCCAAAAGAGTGCAAGAAGAAGGGACAACCCAATTTGACAAGTGATTTAGTGTGCTTGCCAATCAAAACATGTTGCAAAAGTACAGGTGCGCGTAAAGCCATCACTCGCGTTTCAAGAAAACGTTTGAGGTAACCGTGTACCAAGACGACCAAATCCGCCAGCAGAGCTCGCGGGCTCAAAGAGCAACAGCAACAGCGACAACGCGAGGTTATCCGATTGAACAGAAGCAAGGCCAACACAGACCAAAAATACAACCCAACGTAACTAGACGTGTCCACAGCAACAAGCTACTTGTAATTGGCTCAAAACAAGCTGAGCGACGGCAAGAAGTCCCAAATCGTGCGTACATCACGGTGCGTCGTAGTCGGCAGGATTCGAACCTGCGCGGGGACACCCCAATGGATTTCAAGTCCATCGCCTTAACCACTCGGCCACGACTACTCGGAGCTCTCG
>BLFK01000347.1:777835-784413 GCA_014634185.1 Astreopora myriophthalma | reverse complement strand
ACAAGCAAAGAGCTTTTACATCATCAGCATGGCGATTTTGTACCACGTGACTGACTAAGCTGCAAAGGGCCTCCTTATTTGGTCCACTTCAATTGAGATTTTCTGTACTTACGATAACTTACTTATGAAAATAAAGTCAACGAAGCTTACGTTTGCAGTGTTCAATTATTTCACACTACGACTAAAGCGCTCATTCTTGAGAAAACTTACAGATCTAGATTTGAGAGAAGGGCTCAACAACAACAATCACGCGTTCGCCTATGCGCAGGAATTCTTTTCCTTCTTCCCTAAAGTCCACTAAGGTGATGAAAACACACTTGCTAACTATAGCCATCCGCTCCCAATAAATTAAAGCAATAACCCATTCCTGTACTGCATCTTCCTTCCAACTTCTCAGTTCCTTCCTTGAATTCTTGCGCTTTAGTTCTTGTGCTGATTCCCTTGTTACACAAAGCTAAGGAAAACATGCAAAGTAAAATTACACGCTTCAACGCCCATATTACCATAGTTACAAATTATTCACAACATGCACTCATTAACGAAAACAATAGGTTCAGTGGAAACAATGGGACCCACAACCCTGTTCTATTGAAATTTGGCCTCCTTATCTCATAATTCCACCGTAGCCCAGTGGTAAAAGCTACGCTTAGATAGACGGCGGCGTTTAAGCCGCCGTTTATTAAAGCAGCTTCGAGGGGCTTGAGGTTCAAGCCCCGCAGATGTAATCACTCTTACTTTTTTTTTTTTTTCCTTTGGTAGAATTTTCGAAGCTTCCATTTAATGGGAATTTTTTTTTCTTTTTGGCTTTGATCATCTTAAAAAATCTAGGTTTTCACGAACAGGCAAACAACACACAGCAAAAACCGTGTGTTGTCTGTCTGTTCCAGCGAACCGGCCTAGATTTTCAAGATGATCAAAGCCAAAAAGAAAAAAAAATCCCATTAAATGGAAGCTTGCAACATAACCTAGGGAATCGGCAACGAACTTTATAAAACCGACGCAAGAATTTAAATCCTGCGTTCGAAACTTGTCCCTCTATCATCTGTAAGACGAAGAACTAACGAACGGCTGACACTAGAAACGTCAGCTTTCAATCTTTTTACTGCGGTAATTTGACAAATTTTCATTGTTGACGAGCCGGCTATTTCTTTCAAATCGACCACAATTAAAGTCAATTATAAAACCAAATTCTGATGAAGAACCACAGTTTCTTTCAAGCTTCAAATCACTATAGTTACAAATTATTCAGGAATGCACGCACTGATTAATTAAACATAAATAACCAAAGACAATAGGTTGAGTCAAAACAATAGGGCCCACAACCCAATTCTATTGAAATTTGACCTTCCTTTCTCATAATTCCACCGTAGCCCAGTGGTAAAAGCTACGCTTTGATAGACGGCGGCGTATAAGCCGCCGTTTATTAAAGCAGCTTCGAGGGGCTTGAGGTTCAAGCCCCGCAGACATAGTCACTCTTACCTTTTTTTTTTTCCTTTGGTAGAATTTTCGAAGCTTCCATTTAATGGGAAATTTTTTTCTTTTTGGCTTTGATCATCTTAAAAAATCTAGGTTTTCACGAACAGGCAAACAACACACAACAAAAACCGTAGCCATGTGTTGTACGTCTGTTCCAGCGAACTGGCCTAGATTTTTAAGACGATCAAACCCAAAACGAAAAAAAATCCCATTAAATGGAAGCTTTCAACATAACCTAGCCAATAAACAAAACTAGAACGCTATTTCGTGCTACAGTATTTCTGCTACCACACGGAGCTGGGGAGGGGAGGCGGGGGGGCAGGGAATGGGATTCTTTATTTATTTGATGCAGAAGGGTTGCGAGGTTTTTGAGACAGGTAATTTTTTGTTATTTTTTATACGGGTTGGGAAGTTAAAAACAGCCCTCAAAAGTTGGGTTTCCACTAAATAGCCACGGATGGGTACAAACTAGACACCTTGTTCTCTCACAAATTAAATGTATAGTAGTACTATTTCATATATTGACCCAACGGCAAAATTCCTGTCTTGGACTCTTGTATCAATCCCGCATTCTATGACCATTTCTTTTCATTTTTTCCCTTCATAATCCTAGTTTTTATGACCCTGGATCTCCTCCAGTGCAGCAAACACTGCCGTTTGTTGGAGTGCAACTAACTGGGCTATTTGTCAAACAGTTTATTGAAATAAACAGAAACACTGACCTGCAAACGAACACAAGGGTGTCCTTCTGTACCAGTTAGCACTCCTTCACAGAGAGATGACAATAAAGAAAATGTTCAGGTCATTCTCTTCTTCTAGTCTTAAGACTGTAAGATCAGAAACGCTGTTTCTCACTGAACAGCAGCTCTCTTCAGTCAGTTTTCTGTCTAATTTATGGGATTGTTGATCCTTGTCTCATGGAAAATATTCGATGGAAAATATTACGTCATGTAATTGGCAGGAGGTTTCCAAGGTCCCTTTGATCTCTGTGAAGGAGTGCTAACCTTCTGTACCAATATGTAACTCTCACAGTGCTTCTGCATGCACAACTTCATAATTCAGCAGCTGATATTACTGCAGTACCTAGTCAAAACAAGGTAGAACAAATTAAAATAACGACCAATTACCCTAATGCAAAATACATGTAATGTTATCCTCAATGCCTTTAGACTACTGGCCCGGGTTGCTCGAAGCATGGTTAGCGCTAATACCATGGAACCTATCGGTTTTGACACCTCTTAACCAATGGTTAGTGCTAACCGGGCTTCGAGCAACCGGCCCCTGGACAAGAGTTACTTGGCCTCAATATGCAGTCATGCTATGTGGCCAGCAAAATAATATTAATTTGTAGCTTGAAGGAGGTTTCCTTATGGGCCTGATAAATTTTACAAGTGTACCAGAGAGAAAGAAAACCAATTAAAGTAAATGAAAAACAAAATGTTATGCATGTGCAGCAAAGATATTTTCACAACCCAAAGACAGAAATAAACCAATTGTAAGAGCTGGACCTTCAACCCGAAGAAACTATAATTCCATGAAACTTCAATCAAAACATAACATGAACTAGTGATCACACTCAGTCACTTGGGCAAGATCACATCTCCCAACTTCAGCATTACAAGATCATTGGGTGTCAACACTCATCTGCCACACTGGAATAAGCAAGGACATTGGTAGTAAGTGGGCGACTGTCAACAATAGCCTCTGCTTCAATCAGCATTCCTGCTCCTTTTAACTTCTCACATCTTTAGACACATACTGTCCACTGTAAAGATGCTGTTTACTATATAAAGCACCTGACACATAGATTTCTGAACGTGTTGGTAGGATGACTGCTGATGAAAGTGGTACATATCTGAGATCCAACATGCAAAATAACATCTTTATCAAGGCCTGGGTCTAACTGGCTAGGGACACTTGTGTTCTTTGTTACTTGCCTGGTCTTGATCTTCATCCCATCTTTGCATTGAGTTGTTGCAAGTAGTTCAGTTTCACTTGAAAGCTTCTCTCTTTGAACTGCCTGACAGAGATTTTTGCGTAACAGAGGACATGATTTTATTTTACCTGCTGTTAAAACAGAACGTTTTAAGAGATCTTTTATTAATTGGTGTCTTTTTAATTTTATTTAATTGTACCTGATCTCTAATTAATTGATGAGAAGTGTTGTCATGTATGTAAAGCCACACGTATGTTGTGGCTATCTGACTATGGATGAATAAATAAAGACTTTTATTATTATTATTATTATTATTATTATTATTATTATTATTATTATTATTATTATTATTATTAAGTCTCTTTGAGTTTGCCACCCTTGCTGGCATCACAGGCAATTTTTTCCCACCCTTTGGAGTTAGGTGTTTGTACGTCTGTTTCTTGCCTCAGGTGTTCAGAGTCTCTTCACCGTCCGTTGCGTTGATTCCTCCTGCTTCACAAGGTAGGGCCACTTATGTTGTTCTACCATTTGCTTCTACTTTTATAACCCTGCACTTCCCCCATGCAAGCTCAGCATTTTTATTCAGTTCTCGTATGGCCAACGTTTCTTCCGGCGCTAGCACTTCGCTTGGGCACTAACACCATGCGGCCAAGGTAGTGTGGCCTGGTAGAAAGTTTCTCTGCTGAACGATCGACTTATCGTGTTGCTTCTGCCATATAAATCACCCAATTTGCAATAGTGTGGGGTTCTGGCTGTTTACTGGCATGCCTGCAACTGCAGATCTCAGTCATGTCTGATGCAGCCCCTTGCCCAGCCCCTCAGATTCTTCTGGACAGTTTGATTCTTCCTTGATAGAAGGCGGGTACCACTTCTTTTTGGCCAAAGGCATGGCTCTGTCAATTCACAGGTCCTACTCTTCTGGTCGGAAGTGCTCCTACAAATTTTGCAAGCAGGAAAGCTCCATGCCAATGGCTTGCCTTGTCCCATTGAGGAACAGACACTGTGTCTGTTTGTTTCCTTTCTCGCTGATTCTATCGAGCACTCTTCGATTAAAGTATATTTATCTGCCACTTCTCTCCACGTGGAACAAGGTTTTCCTGATACATTGCTCAGTTGCCTTCATCTCTGACAAGTGATGAGAGGTATTAACCCTTTTCAAGGCTCTCCCGTTCCGGCAAATCTACCTGTTACTGGTATCATCATGATGGTCGTCCACCAGTCCTTGGACGTGAACACTTGGGATCACTGTATGTTCTGGGCTGCTTGCGCCCTAGGCTACTTTGGTTTTCTGTGATCTGCTGAATTTACTGTCCTAAACTTGGCCAGCTTTTCTCCCATAGCTAATCTCTCAGTGGGGGACATTGCAGTTGACTCAAGCATATTCCCATCCCATATGTGTGTCCAGATTAATGGGTCAAAGACTAACCCCTTTTGCAAGGGTTGCTCCATATATATTGGCTGAGAGCGACCACCTTTTGGTGCAGTTCATGCCATCTCTGGTGCTAGGGTACCTCCCCTGGCCCTCTGTTTCTCCTGCAGACTGGTCAACCACTCTGGTGTCATTCTCTCTGATTGGTATTGTAAATTAATGTTGTTGTAACTTAGTATTGTAAAATTCTGTACTTTATTGCAGGAATAGTACACCTTAACTAATTTATTGTAGGCACTTCACTGGTAATCACTTTGTTGATTGCATTGTCTATTATTGTTGCACGCTGCGAGTTATGAGTGACGCATCAAAAGCAGTCTATTGTAAATAGTAATGTATGTAAAAGAAAAATAAACAATTACAAAAAAAAAACAAAAAACAAAAGAAAAGAAAAGAACTGCACCTAAACCCTTCACCGATACATCCATTTCAATAGCATGTTCAGCCTCTTAAATTGAAATGAGCAAACACTAGAGTCTTTGTGAGCTCCCTCTGGACCACATCAATGGCTTCTTTGCTGGCTAAAGTTCCAACTTCAAGAGGTACTTTCACAAAGCAGTGACTGGCGTGCTTCAGAACGTTTTATCACCTGGAATGAGTAACATGTGACCTTTTCCCTATTTTTTCTGCATTCCTGTGTGTTTTGCTGTGTTGTGTGTTGGCAATTTTGTGTGTGTTCTCTGACAGTAGTATTATTTATTACATGAAATTTGGCTTCCTGGGGCTATGTCACAAACATTAGCCAAATTCAGCAACCAGCAACTGGCAACCAAATAGAGCATAACAAAAATAACTGCTCAAAACATTGAAGGAATATTTGAATAATTGGGGTTTTTGAAACCTGTTCAGCAAAACAGTTTTTCAAACTTAATCTCCATTGTTTGTGACTTTAGTTATGCTTGGGAGCCATTTTTTCTTTTGCCACCAAGCTTTCATTTTGTAGTTTAAGGGTAATTTGTTGGTTATCATTAAGTTGAACAGTGAGTGCTGTAAAGGCAAGTAATTCGCAAAACTAAACAAAATGGACTGCACTGCTATGGCACAGCCCCTTTTACTTACTAGTTCTTTTACATGCAGGCCAAAGGCAAAACCCTTTCCCTTACTTAATATCATTGCAAGTATTTTCTACTTTTGCATTTGTAAGGATGGAATAAACTTGTTGTTGTTAACTGAAGAACTAACAATTAACTGCAATGCCTTGGGGTTGAACTTAAATCCTTGCTATTTCAAGTAGCCTGAGTAAGTTCTCATCATGCTCTTTAGAATCTGCTCCTCTGATTTAGACTGTCACTGGCACACAGGGTGCTTCACTCAACTTCTCTAAAAACTGTAACCATTCAGCCTTTCTTGGAACACATCTGCACTGACTTTCAATATGAAATGTAGTATCACCCACTTGTACAGTATTTCCCCCAAGGAGTGTTGAAGGTTTCAAGAACAGGCTTTCAGAGTCTTAGTGCAACAAAGTAACCTGACTTAGCATAGATGAACATTACCCGCTAATAATAATTTTAGAACCACAGAGTCTGGCACAAACTTCATCCATCCTCTTTGTTTGGTATTGATTCCTCTAAATGTTGCTGTTCTGGTCTTTTAAGTCTAGACAGAGTAAAAGAAATCTCTCTGGCTTTGAAACTGGGATAACACTGTAACGCTACTGTACAATACTCTAGCACGGATCATGAATACTCTGCTGCCTTGGAATCTATCCAATCTGTATGCCCATGAACCAGTTCA
>BLFK01000347.1:747835-772835 GCA_014634185.1 Astreopora myriophthalma | reverse complement strand
GTGTTAATTGATATTAAAGTCACCCATGATCAAGTATCTCTTCTTTGATAAATTAATTGTATGTAAAGTTTCTTCAAGCATATCTAGGAAATCTTGATTTGAAAAACTGGGTGGTTTGTATACAATGCCAATAAATAGTTCTTGGGTTTCAATCCACATATTTTCAATTAAATCCAGTTTTAACTCATCCCTTAATCGAAAGGCACGATCAGATTTTATGTATAGCCCTACTCCGCCACCAGAAGAGAAAGTGCGATTGCCATTGACAAAAGTGTAGCCAGGAATTTTAAACAATCCAGATCAGCTTGAGGAATGATCTAAGTTTCTGAGCATCCAATGAAGTAAAAAACAAAAGGAGTGTGATCTAGGAAGTTACATAAATCAGTGAAGTGCTGATTTAGACTTCTAATATTTAAATGAAGTGCAGATAAGCGTGGTTTCACAAAGGAAGACAGAATGTTAATTCTTCAAACCAAAGTGTCTTAAAAATACATGTATCATAGCTTGATAAATTAAGATCATCCAGTAAGTGTAGTCCACGGAAAGATGTTTCATGACAATGGCAACCTGAGAAAAAGCCACCTCCACATTAGATTATAGCCTAGAATTAAGTAATTACTCCTGCCAGTCACATCAGATACACCACATGCAGTAGAAAAAAATACAAGTAAATGAATAAAACAATATGAACAGGGTTACCACACATCAGAATGAAAAAAATTCCCACTTCTCCCTGACCAACAGAAAAATTTCACTGACCTTAAAAGCCGCAATTTGTACGAAGAATATTGCTAGCTTCACATTGTTTTCAGTTTCTTGTTAAGACAATCAATGAGTTTGTCCTCACTTTCAATTTCCTTTTGTTGTTCTTGTGATTGGTACCAAAAATGATATAAATTTCCCTGACAATTCCGACTTTATGCAGAAATCCAAATTTTCCTGACCGCACACAAAATTCACTGACTTTTCTCTGACCTTGAAACAAAGAATCTCATTTTCTCCTGCCTTTTCACTGACTGTGGCAACCCTGACGAATTGCATGTACATGTACCTCAAAGGAAACCATGCACCTGGCACAAGGTTTCAGAAAAAATAATGCTTGAAGGAAGTAATGGTTGATTTGGATTTGCATACAATGTATGATTAATCATTGTTAACAAAGGGGCAAAAGATTTTCTGGCCAGTCAATGTACAGACATAAAAGCAAGTTACTAAGGCATTACCTTTAAAACTTCCATTTGTCCAAAAGGATTTCAAACAAACACAAGCACAGTTGGAACACCTGATGCTTTCATTGGCACAGAAAATAATTATGCAGCTCTGGTGAAGAGTTCCTTGTTCATCAATTGTGCATGACATCTCATTGTCTTTGCCTTTAATAAAAATGTGTTACACAAAGTAAATTACATGTAAAATGCACCTATTACATGTAAAATTCCTTTTACCATAACCACATTAATGTTTTCAGAGTCTCTCTTGAAAATAAATTTTGTAGTTCGATTAGCTGTTTTGCTTCAAGTCTGAGTAAGGAGATACTACATTACACACTACTACTACACTACACTGCACTACATTGTAGTGACATCAATTCCTTCAATCACTGTAAAATCAAATTACTTGACGTACAGTTATATACATTTTTTTGCACTTGTTATCTACTCATTGTTTGGGAATAACATTAAATCTGAGTGACTTATTCGCTAATGATATTCTTTCCGAGTTCCCCTAATGCACTCCACCTGGTGAAACTACAAATATAAAGTAATTATAATAAAAATAATAGAACACAGATATACATGCCACTCATTCTCTAAACAAAAAAATTACATTGTTTTTCTTTTCAGTATGAGTTTTATTTGCTGTTTATTTACGGTTTATCCACATTTTGAATGAGTCAACTCTCAAATTCTATAAGTTCTGCAGCAAGATAGCATGAGGGAACACACCCCTTCAGGAATCCTTGCCTGAAAAAAGGAACCTGTTGTCCGTTTTTTCTGATGCAAGGCACATGGTATATTTCAAAGGGGCTCAGTGTTACCTTCTATTTCATTTTTGTTTATTCTCACAAACTTATTTTGAGAGTGATTGGTAAATAACTATTGAGGGTTGAATGTGTATGTGTGTGTATTTTTTTTGGGGGGGGGGCTATCTATTTTTTTCAATTTATGAAGAGGGGTCCTTTTTCTCGGAAGCTCAAAAGGTTTGGTTTTAGTTTATGATAGATCCTGGCACCCCACTGCAGCCCACCCCTTGGAATAAATAACAAATGATCCCCAGAGTCAAATTACCCAGACCCAGGCACCTACTGAATGTCGAATTCACCACACCCCTGGGCACCTACTGAATGTCAAATTCTGGGTTCTCTCAGTCTTCCAATATGGTGGCCACGTCAAATTGCTAACCCTGGGGCGACAAGTACACTTTCCATTTGACAGAACTAACCAGCCAGACTGGGCATTTGGGTGGGCCAACTCCACAACACCTTCAAAATAACACACCTCTCTAGCATGATATCAATCAATCAATCAATTGATTGATCGATCAATCAATCAACCAGCTTTATTTAAAACATGGTAAATGGACCAGCAAGCTCTTTTCAGACATGCGGTGTAAATATTACAAGGTATAAATGTTAAAATGACTAACCAGCTAACTATAATTTAGGGCTAAAATTACTTACTAATCATATCTATACCTATGGACTCTTATCAAACGTAACTAATCTAGTTTCTATGTCAAGCAAATTTAATAACAATTAGTAACAATCAGAATTTACAATATAAAAATACGAAACAAGCCATGTATAAATGTGCCTTCGCAATGTAAAATGTGTCCTAGGATATTGAACGTTTAAAGCTTTCAAGATTCCTGTTCTCACGTATTTGATTTGACAGTTGGTCCAAGCCATTGCACCCCGATAGAAGAAAGAACATTTAAGAAAATTTGTTTTAGGTAGGGGTAATTGGAGGTCATAGTTCAAGCCTCTCAGGTTATAATTGTGAACTTCAGAGGTTCTATGGAGACACTCCTGAAGATACGTCGAACAATTATTATTGAATACCTTAAACATCGGAATTAACGAGTGCCTTTTCTCTCTTTCTTCTAAGTTAGACCACTCCAGGGAATTTAGTACCTCTAATGATCTAATAGAGTAATCAGCCCTAGTAATGATCCATGCTGCTCTACTTTGTAACTTTTGTAATTTGACAGCACGTGTTTTGGAGCAGTCACTCCATACAACATCACAATAATCAAAGTTGGGTTGTACAAGTGAATAGTCAATTGTTTTAAGAGTCTCTTCATTGTCAGTTAGTTTTCTAGCTAAATACAGCATTCACAAGCCACCAGAGACTTTCAATGAAATATGTTTGATCTCATCTTTCCCGGTTAGCATTTCATCAAAATGAAACCTCAATGACTTCGTAGAAGCTTTATGTTCAATTAGCCTATCATCCATCTTTAAATTCGTGAATTTAGTTTATGCCAAGTTTTGCCAAGAACCAATAGTCATATAACTAGTTTTATAAGTATTGCAACTTAATTTGCTTGTCTTGAGCCAGTCATGTACTGCAGCAAAATCACTATTTAACGAACATTCAATTGTGGATATATCTTCATGAGCTGTAGTTATATACGTATCATCGGCAAACGTTCCAGGTGTAGTAAGTTGTAGACAATTAGGAAACTCGTTTACATCAATTAGAAACAAAAGTGGTCCAAGTATAGAACCCTGGGGAATACCACATGATTCATATTGTTCTGTGGATAAGACTCCATTTACATAAAATCTGTGATCTATCAATCAAATATGATTTAAGCAACAGAAGAGCATTGCCATTTAATTTAATTTTACTTTAATATTTATATTGCACAAAATACATGTAATATATGATCAAATGCGCATTACATGAAATTAAATTATCGACATTAATGAGTTATCCAGAATAACTAAAAATATTATAAAAAACAATGGATCTATAAAAAATAGAATATATACATAATAAAAAATAAATAAAAATAGTCCTAATAAAAAGCTAATCTAAAAAAATGGGTCCTTAGTAAACCTTTAAACCTATTAAAATTAGACGCACTGTGTATTTGTGATGGTAACCCGTTACACAATTTAGGTGCTGCAGCTAAAAAAGCGCAGTCACCCAGTGTCTTTTTAGTTAAAGTTTTTGGCGTTTGAAGCATGATTCCCGTTGCACACGATCTTAAATTGTATCTCCTTTCTTCCTTTGGGCTAATGAGTTCTTGTATATATACTGGAGCTTGTCCATGGATCGCTATAAAAGTAATTATAACAATCTTAAATTGAAACCTAAATTCTACTGGAAGCCAATGAAGCTTATGCAGAATTGGTGAAATATGATAAAACCTTGGAATCCTATAAAAGATAAGTCTTGCTGCAGAATTCTGGAGCCGTTGTAACTTTGCTATTTGTTTAGCTGGTAACCTGTACAGAATACTATTACAATAGTCAATGCGCCCAATTATTAAGGCATGAACAAGTGTCTGGGTTGTTTGGTTACTTAAATACTTTCTTATTCCATTGACAACATAAAGTTTATGTATAAGATGTTATGATCTACAGTGTGGAAGGCTTTCTTTAAGTCTATAAAGACACTACCATTAAGTTTACCAGCATCCATGTTGGTAAGCCAAAGGTTTACTGCACCTATCACAGCTGTAAAGGTTGAATGATTTGCTCCAAAGCCAGATTCTGTCAAAAGACTTCATGCTTGGAAATACTTTAACAGCTGAACATGCATGACCCTATCTAGAATTTTTGATATGGCAGGTAGAATAGAAATTGATCTACAATTGGTTGGAGATTTTCCTTCATCGGACTTAAAAATAGAATGTACTCTTGCATTTTTCCATTCATCAAGATATATTCCAGTCTCCACCACTTGATTTATAATATCACATAAAGAATTTGAGATGTATGGACTAAAAAGCTTTAAGAGTCTGCTAAAGATTTTATCTAATCCGCAACTTACTGAGTGTTTGAGGTAATGTTTAAAAACGAGCAGCAGTGTTTTATCGGGTATAAACCCGATAAAACACTGCTACGAGTTTTTTGAACAGCTTCAAAAACTTCTGTTGCAGATCTGTTCATTTTTTATTATCCTTGGGTTTTCTAATTATTTTCCCAGGTAAAACTGGAGGTAAAAATTTGTTTTATCAGATATAAAGACACTCATTAAAAATTAATTTTCTTTGTATTTTCTTCATGAATTATTTAATGAGTTTTTGAATTTAGTGATAAAGGTGTGAATGTACCCTTCATTTACGGGGTGAAAATAAATATTTGTGTCAGCTCTGTTTAAAAAGTCCTCTGGTTGAAAAGCTGTATCTGGAATACCAGATGCCAGTTTACTACCTAGGGAACAAGAGTGGTTATTTGTTTGCTCAGCTATATCTTGCTTTTCTGTAAAATCTTTGCCCTCATAAACGAGTTCATTTATAACTGTCACTTTACAATTGCGTCCCAGGGAACTATTTATTACCTTCCAAGTTTCATGCGATTAAATGCCATTTAACAAAGTTAACAACATAAAGCAGCGCAGATTGGCAGCATGGTTATCTTCAAAGAGCACTGTAGCTGTCAGCTGTGCGTAGCCTAGGTGCATGCTCATGTGGTTCTTCAGTCACATGGCCGCACTTGTTGGAGATCTTTCAGGCCTTCTTATGCTGCTTCACCCAGTTGGCTTGCTCCCCCCCCCCCCCCCCCCCCCACCCTCCCCTCCCTATTTTTCCACTGCTTATCAGTGTGACGGGTGCCTGGACACCTGGTGTGGGGGCTCATGGCTGGGTTGCAGGGATTGCCAGCCATGGGAGTGTTACTCTGTCCAGGGGCTGGCTGCCGGCCTCCAGTGGAAGCCCTTGGACATCCCAGGCACCCAACCTCCATTTCGCAATGTTGTTAATTTAAGATTACCACTATGCTTCTGAATGCTCTCATGAAAGAAGTTAGTCCTGGCTTCCCTAGTATTAGCGTTCACTTCATTTCTTGCCCTTTTATAGTCATTCCACATTAATTTTGATTAGAATTCTGTTTTACTGCTTGCTTTTTGCTCTTCTGCCTCAGTTCGGATGATATCCACGGTGAAGATTTACTTTTCACTTTTCTTTTCCTTATAGAGGCATGTTTATTTGCAAATTCCAGATACAGAGATTTCCAAACATCCCACATCTCATTTGGGTCATCCAAAAGAGAAGCAAAATGGAAAGGTCTCTCTTTTATGTCATCAATGAAGGCTTCACTGTCAAAATTTTTTAATTGTCAAGATTAGATTATTTTTTAATCAGCTTTAAGCGTATTATGTTTACAAATGGCATAGATAAGACTGCGGTCAGAAAATAATACCAACATGTAAGACCCCATGATTTGTTATATCTGGTTTGTTAATGAATATGTGATCTATTAGTGTTCTAGTAGTAGTGGTGATTCTCATTGATCTATAAATTGAATATATTGGTACGTTTTGTTATAAACTTCAAGTGTTTCACATTGTGGTCAGGTGTTTGTGGCAAGAGATTACAGTTTGTATCACCTATAATCATACTCTCTTTATCTTCTTCATCATGTTTTAGCAGGTAGGATTCAAATTTGTCAAAAATTTCAACCTTCAAGTCTGGAGATCTATACCAAGTTCTCACAATGAATAGCTTCGACCTGGGTTTTTTTAATTTCAACCGTCAAAATTTATAACTCTTTGTGAGAGCAGAAATCTTGTCTTTTATGTAAGTCAAGGATTGTCTAATGTATAAACCTACTCCTCCACCATTTCAATTCATATCGACATGGCAGAGTATACCGTACCCCTCAATGTCAACCTGCCTATCAGGAATTGTTTTATCTAATTTTGCTTCCTTCAGGCCAAGTATGTCAATTGTCTTATCTTTCATTAAAATGCACAATTCAGCATAATGGCAAGTTAGGCTACAGATATTGAGAGAAGCAATTTCAAACGCCCTCATTTTTGGTAAAATAGGGAATTTAGGGCTTAAGCTAGATGAATGCAACATGCTATCACTTACACAATTCTTACTACGGTCATCATCCTGATTCAACGATTCATCATTCTTCTTACTTGGTTCAAGTAATTGTTCCACATTGTGGTATGGTTCAAAGGTTTGTGTACTTTGAAGTGATCCTACCAAAAACCCGATGCTGTTGTTGTCAATTCTTGACCAGAGGGAGGCAAGTTAGCTCGTCTCGGGTATCTACAATGGTTACTCCCAAGGACTTTACTCCCTCCACCATTGAGATGCAGATTAGATCTACTGAGGTGATGAGCCATCACATTCTTGTTGTCAATGAAACATAGCTGGCAAATAGTTTTGGTGAGCCTTTTAAAGCGGTTGATTATATGAGTGGTAACAGCAGCTGAATCATTTCTTAACTTTACAGCCGATGTAGCCAGGGACTTTGGCATCAGTTTCAGGTCATTGATTAACATGTGTAACTTTGTGGCAGCTGTGTCTTCATTTTCAACAGCTACATTATTTGTTCCACAATGAACAATTAAGGCCGTATTCCCATTTATTTGGCCGGAAGCAAGAAGCTCATTTGCTTTGTCGTGGATATCTTTAACCTTGGCTCCTCAACAACATTCAACTTTAACCTTTCCTCTGAAGGGAGAGATTCAATGTTCTTGACAAGCGAGTCACCAATTAGGCAGCCTTTCATTGATTTGTCTGCACTTATAGATACCCCCTTTGATGAATGGTGGGAGTAACTGTTGATTCAGCGAGAGGAAGATCAGTGGATGATTCAGAAATTGCAGCAGTAGACTTGGATGTAAACTTTTGGTTGTTTTGTAACTGATTAGCCCAACTCATGGATGTTGAAGGATTTGCATTGTTTAAGATATTTCTAGCAACTATAATTATTTGCAGTCTGTCCTTTTTGAATTGCATTAACTGTGGCAAATTTTCATCAGGTTTGCCGTTTGATGGTTCAATGCCTTATCTATTTTGAGTATTTACTGGTCTTTTATTATTGCTGACAGTTGTCCACTCCTGTGTATCAGACAAGCTCTGTGATTGTTTCTGGAAGTGAGAAGTTATGTCATTTTCGAGGTTAATTACTTCAAAAGCTACTATATTTTCACTGCTTGCAGACAGTAGCGCAGCATGAGAATCTTTCAGATCATTGAGCTCCGGTAACCTCTGTGATTGGTTCTGCAAGTGAGAACTTACGTCATTTCGTAGTGTGGTCAATTCACTTGTTCTTTCATTGTTTGGTGCCAGTACTGCCACATGAGAAACTCTCAGATCATTCAATTCATTTAACACTCCTTTTAACAACAACGACAATTGAGCTAACTGATTATCAAAATTGGCTTTGCTATCTTTGACCAGATTTGAATAATCAGATTTGTTGGCATCTGTAATGATTTCCATGTAAGCATTATCAATAAAAATTTTAGCCTTGCCTAGGTCGTCTTCAGTGGATAGTACAGGAGACTTTATAACAACAACCCTTTCACTTGAGTTGCCAGCACTAACTGTAGTTGGGCCATCACTAGGTGAAATAAGCCCCCATGAGATCTCCTCTCTAAGTTGAACATCCTTGTCTTAATTTTCCTGAGGGGCGTTCGGTGTTTCGCTAGCAGGATGTGCACAAATTGAAGTTACGCTCAGGGCTCGAAATTGCGACCAACACAGTCGCATTTGCGACTTAATTTTTGCGTTTGCGACTAAAATTTCCGGAGGAGTCGCAAATTTGCGAGTTGTTTTCGTGTAGACTAATGACGATTAAAAGTCTAGCTATCACTACTTTGCCACTTTTTTGTGGAAATAAATAAAAAATGAAAAACAAATATTGTTGTGTGCCTTGCTTGTCATAAAAAGATTTGGGTTAAATTGTACCTAATTTGCCTGCTACCTAAGCCATTCTCTCAATCGGTCGCCATTGCAGCGGTTTCTTATACATATGTATTGCAGGCTCATATTTTGCTTTGTTAAACCACTGGATAAGAGCTACCAGAGCAGTCAGGTGGCGGTCAGAGAAGTTGTGTTAATTCCGTGCACGTGGTTGCGTTCTGTGATTTCAAAGCGATTGAACAATGACTGTCTGAACAAAAAAGAGGATAAAATAAAAGATTTAGCTGCTTTCCCGGATTATCTTTTAAATAGTGAAATCGTAACAGTGACGGACGTTTATTGCAGATATTCCAAGATTGTTGTATCCTTTCTTGAAGCTAGAAATTGTTTAATTTCACCAAAAATATAATTTTGAGCTGTATTGGATTGAACACTAAAGATGGAGAAAAATGTCTCATAGGTTGCGATTGTGGCGGCCAAGTCATATAGTATCATGATTGCATGTTTCGTTCTGGTACACAGTCGTCATTAGAGATAACGTGAAAGCTGTTAAGTAATAAAATGAAAGTGTTGTTTATTATTTGTGAGCCAGAGCTATTTATTAACTAATTATGGTTAGTTAGTTTTGCTATTATAATTTGTGAACTAGTGACTAGATTTTTGTAGCCAGTCGCAAAATAGCGACTGAGTATTTTTTTTTTAATTTCGAGCCCTGCGGTTGATCAAATAATTTCTTAGTTTGTCTGCATCTTCTTTTCCTTGAATTTGTAGAGTTCTCACTATGTGATAGAAATTACAAGTGACGTTTTGAATCTTGTGAACTGCACAAGATCCGTTGTCATTAGTGCGAAATTGATTAGGTTGTACTTCCAATTCAAGGTTAAAAACCTGAGTAGGTAGTTCACAGATCCATGCCACTTGAGCTGATTTTTTGAAGACAAAAGATAATTTCTTGCAAAGGGCTTCCATTCCATGCTTGGGTTGCTCCTTGATGTTCTTCTTTGTATTTATCTGTCCAACTCCCTTCAACTGATATACTCCTCTAAAAGAATGTGAGGGATATCATGCAACTGTTTGTTGAAATTGTTGCATTTTCTTTGCAAGCGTACCGGTCTGGCTGCCCAGTTCTGACAAAAGGAAAGCGTTCTAAGTCAATTTCCCAAGGGTAGCCCCCCTCCCCACCCTGAAAGTTTCTGCTTTGTACACTTTTCACACATCAATCAATCAATCAATCTTTATTTAAACACGAAATCTTATCACCATAAAAGTGGTCTTGCTAGGAGTCATGTAAAATATTATATAACATACAGCATTAATTGAAGGGCTCCGGGCAAAACGTGCTAACTGACTTTTGTGCTATTTTCAGGTCATTTCGCAAAATCGTGGCCAATTTCCACCAAATCAACTGCACTAAAATTACGGGTGAGCATGCCCAAGTTATATCCCCCCCCCCGCCCCCTCACCATGGCCCAGAATTTCCTTTTTCTTTTCCTTCCATATTTGGTTCACATCACTTAGGATAGGTAATTCCATAATTTAATTTCCGTGTATTGCGCGAAATTTGGACGCAATTTCACAAAATTACCAAACGCACTAAAAAAGTCAGCACGTTTTTGCTCTGAGTTCTTCAATTATTAATACAGGATGTGAACAATCAATGAAACCGATGATCGGAAAATCAATTGATGCCAATGAATCGATTGATATCGATAATCAATGAACAATCGATGCTCAGGTTTTTTGTGATTATTGATTTCATCGATTATCAATTTTTATCGATTATCAATGCCAATCGATCAGTTAATTGACATCGATTGGTTTTCATTTTTGATGCATTTTATTTTCAGTCAAGATTTCCAAAAACACGGTCTGTTTATGCATTTTAATGATGAAAACTGCGATAAAACTTTAATTTTTTCACAATGGGGATTGATACATCGTGGAGAACATGGGCGTACGATTTCATAACAATATCAATTCTCAATTGGCCATCAAACTGATGAATTGAGATGAAACTGTGATCAAAGAAGATTAAAGGTCAGTGCTTTAAAACTGAATACCATCCAATGTAATGCTGGCATCATAATTATTAAAAACATTAAAAATCATCTTAAAACACTAACATTAGTTATGATTTGCCTTTCAAACTGTATATTGAACTGTAACATAAAATGGCAGTTTAAACGCCTTGAAAAAGAAGCTCCCCAAAAGGGTCTGGCAGCTAGAATGCTCGCGCATTACTAGCCATGCATAGGCAGCACAAAATGCGTCGATTGGATGCTGGTCATCACAAAAGGAACGTACATTTGACAATCGATGAGTTGCGACCACTTTTGTGTGACTATCGATTGGTCATCGATTGGCTGATGCCAATTGATGCCAATTAACTAACAAGGCATCGATTGTCATCAATTGATCGATTGATTTTCCGATCATCGGTTTCATCGATTGTTCACGTCCTGTTAATAACATCATTTTACTTATACCAAATACATTATTAACTATCCATTAAACTACCTATGAAATATAAAATGATTAAAAATAATCTTTCCATCTGTTTTCCAAAGCTAGTCCCACAGCAAACTCAGAACCGAAGAAATTACCTAGAATTACTGCAATATGCTCGCAAAAGGCTTTTAAAACTCACCTCAAAATGACAAAAAGCTAAGCTTCAGTGAGTTAAGCTTATATAGGGCGTTCGTGGCACAAACTGCGCAGCAGCAAGCACCAAAACGTCTTGAAACATTAACCTGCAAAAACAACATTTGCTCATCACATTTCGACGGCCTTCACCATATTTTGAAGACTTCAAATGACATTTCAACGTTAAATTTCGAGCTCACCTGCATCACGACAACCTTGCCCGTCTACGCCATCTTGAATTGTCACGCCACGTGATGATGCGAAACTTGTCAACGTACTTACCAAGTAGGGAGGGGTCCGGAATACAATATCGGGCAGGTTAATCATTAATTTTCTTTCTTTTCTTTTATTGCGGTGTGGGGGTGGGGGAAGGGGAGAATCCTGCAAACGGCAAGAATTGCTTTGCTTTGCTTGGGGTTTGTTACCAAGGAGAGCGCTTCTCAAGTGTACGGAGGTAAACATGGAACCTTCAGTCATTGAAGATTTGCTCGTATGTTCCCATAGTGCCTGATGGGCTTAAAAGCAGCTAAAGTTAAAACGGCCCGATTTTTTCATTACCTAGAACGACTCAAACGCGTTCGGTCATTGTTATAGCGTGCGTGACAGCCTCTGGGAATAAGAAGAGCGAGGGAGTGGGGACAGTGGCAACACGAACGCTCAACGGTCGAAAAGAACGCGAGAGACAACCTTCTTTTGCAGGGAATGGGCCACAAAAATCATTTGGATGAAACTCATAGGGACGTTGAGAACCGCGCGCGATAAAGTAAATCGTCGCTCCCGTCCGGCTAACTCGTCTGCTATATCTTGCCGCGTCCATTATACATATTAGGTAAGTCAAAGTATTGCTCATAAAAAGAACTTTACTCTACTGTTCATTTCACGAGGTTGTTTAAAGAACACTTTGATCTCTGTACGTCGGTTATGGAAAAGATACGAAAGTCTAAATCCTGTTGGTTAATAATCTGAATCGAATTTCCGGCTTCCACTTTTGACGGCACGTATACATATTATTTGTATGTCTGACAGCAAAAGATGTTGACCCTGTTATCCACCTTTTAGGGCGGTTTTCAAACGACTGTCGAAAGTGATTACGCGATTGCGATTGGTTAACAAATCTCGCGCCAGTTTATCAACCAATGAGACGGAAAACGAAAACCAATCGCGACTTGCACGCGCGATTTTTCCCGCGCTTTGAGCAAGTTACATGGAATTGCTACGCATTTTGATTGGCTCATTGCGCTATTTGCACCTGCTGTGATTGGTCGGAGTAATTACTTTGGCAATGGTTTTACGACACTCAATTGAAAACCGCTCTGATATAGTGTTCAAGACATAATAAAAAAAGTATACAAATGCTTTAAATTTACAATATAGACAGAATTGTCAATTGAAAAAGAGCTCCGTCACCAAAAATGGCCGAATTTGTGTGCGCAGAGCCCCAGACCTGACTGGGCTTCCTAATGATGTCAGACCATGCATTACGAAATATCAGAAATAAAGAAATAATTTGACCCCACCTGTACAGACATAATTTCTCTCTTTAAAGCGCTCTCCCACGCATATGTCAACTATGAGCCATCTACTCGGTTAGCTTCGGCTACTTAGATGGTCCAGAAACTTCTTGCCGTAATTTCAAGTTTTCATATATCTTAAATTATTGAGGTTGTCGTTGTTTCAAGCATCCTGTAAATAGGGACATCAGTGAAGTTTAATAAATGAACTGATTGATTGATTGATTGACTATCTACATTTTATAAAAGCAGACTGAGCAGAGCATTTTATTCAAAATTATTAAAGAAAAGTAGATAAACATGGGGACTGAACCGGTTACTCTGCAACTTTAAATCTGGCTATCGAATAAGCGTACTCAAAAAAGTCAAGTCGTGCGAGAGGAACACACGGGCATGGGCGACATATTTCCGGTAACATCAAGTCTACCCACATCCAACAACTTCAACATGTGACGCGTGTGCCCTATCACATTCTCGGAGCATTAAATGAATAAAACAGCTTTCCTTTTATTTCTTAGTCGAGAAGAGAGCAACAAATTTAGTCTCTAGAACTGGGAAACTTCGAACTGTGTGAGGGTAGTGTTCACTGAACAACCCTCGTTGGGCGGTTTGAAATCTCACGGGGTGTTCGCAATCTGTTGTGCCCTGCTTTAGAGTCTAACAATTCCTGATTATAGGTCTGTAACTTTACTCCCATGTATGCGACGCTTTTCAGACGTTCTTTCCAAAATCAGGATCTAGAGTTGAGAACATCATTTGTCCAATTGTCATTTTGTTCCTCCTTAGAGCAGGGCGAGTAAAAACAATGTAGTGAAAGGATTTTCTTCCTTTTCTTGCAAGAACTATCCAGTAATTCTTGAGTTTTGGTCCATCGTTGTTCATAATTCCCTTTCTCGAACGGGACAAACATTTGATTCCGGGTCAATTTTTTTATAATTGACAAACACATCGACCACGATGTAGCCCACCGGGCAGATCTCACTTCAAATTGGTTTGTCGTGGAATCCTCTTTTTGTTACAGAGGGTTTTGTGACGAGTAAAAAGAAGCTAGTCACTCAATCCTCGAGGAGATGCTGTTATCATGGAATTCATTTCAAGGTTTTAAACCAGAATGACAACTTAGCGAGAACGCGTGATACCTTCATGACTTTCACTCCAGCACTTTGCACAGTTTTCTGTCCCCCAAGTCTAAGAACTGTCATATTCAGCTTACTGTCGCGGTGCAAAAACTCGTTTGGTAACAGTGACGGAGGGACCCGCGCCATCTACAGTAGGGTCTGTAGCGGTAGTTGGAAAGCGGGTACGAATGGCGACGATCATCCTGGAAGGAACAAATTAAAACGAAATGCTGACTCAGAATCTTTCTCTTTAAACTTTACCATCATCTTCTTATTACGATCCCGCCCTAATCCGAAGAGAGCTTAAGCAACGAGGACGTTGTCGCTCTCAACGTCACGAACAGGTGTTTCGGTTGATGGAACGTCTCCGTCTACAACGAGTTTTAGAGCTATTTTTTTAACATCTCCTGTAGAATTACGTTGTCGAGTCAGAATAGTTAAGGAGAGAAAACATTAACTTCCGGTTGCTATTTTTGACATCCTGGGCCGAGTTGCTCGAAGCATGGTTACCGCTAACCATCGGTAAACTCCTATCAAAACCCATAGGACCACATGGTATTTATTCCGGGTTAGCGCGAAGCGTAACCATGTTCCGAACAACTGGCCTCCGGACGTCAGCGTTCTCATTGCTTGAGTTCGCACATGAGAAATTACATACTGGTATGGACTTACTCTAGCAGGTGGTCCTTGAAGTCGATTTGGTGGCTGATACCGTTGATCACGTGACGAGTGTTGATAGATACTGCGAGAGTACTGAGATTGACTCGACCCAGGTCCCCAAGAGGAGTGCGCCGTACGAGACCAGGCACTTGGATGGTTGCCTTGGAAACTACCAGACTTGTAGTGTGATCGGCTTGCTTGGTAGCCAACTGAGTTGTACTGCGAGGCACGATTTCTATCATAGCTCGATCGCCTCGAATCATCATAATCACGTGATGAAAGAGGGGTGCTCGGATTGTATCGCGGAAGAGCAGGGTAATCACGCATGCCGGGATAATTCTGCAGAGGCCCAGAGAAGGACCGAAAGGGCGGCACATAGCTGGCTGGAGTGTGGGGATGAAAAAGATCACCTCTATGAAAACTGAAGGAAAAAGGCAAAAGTGAATACATAAGAACAAACAAAATAATGCACGTCACACCATAACTCCCTTGCATTCTAGTCTGTGGATATCCGTGAATCCCTGAATGTACTACTGAACATACATTTCCTTTACTATACTGCACACAGTGATTCTAGCTTTGGAGTCTCGAGAACATCCACAACTGTGACCATGGATTCAAATGAAAGCCAGTACTTTTCTGACGTCTGAGTCCGTGGATAAAATCTTATAATTCGTTTGATTGTTTAAATGAAAGTTACTTAGCAGACACTTTCCTGTGGTGCTTTAAATTATGCTGTTCAAGGTGAATGTCACTGAGAAATATTTTACACTGGTGCAGAGTTTATTATGTTGCACAGGGTGATTCTAGCTTTGCAGTCTGTGGATGAAATCTTGACCTGTGAGAGCATTCAGATGAATGCTACTGGGAGTTCTTTCTTGTGAAGCCGTTCATAATAATGTACACAAGATCACTCACTTGAGCATCCGTCGACCAGCGTCGCCAATTTGCGCGTATGAGGTTCTGTTGGCATTCATGCCAATAACAGGTCTGTATGGTGTATTGCGATCATAACCCTCGGGCTTAAGAACACGAGCAGGAAGTCTGAAAACAATAGGAACTGGCATTATCAATAAGAAGCATTCTTTTCATACAGCGGTTTTCAATTGAGTATCGTGCAACCAAACCCAAAGTAAGTATAGAGCCAATCACATACTGACTTGGTTTTGCTAACCAATCAGAACGCAAAGAGGGTAAACGCGGCCGGCACCGAGCGCGGGAAAACCAGAGTGACCAAGTCGCAGCTGGTTTTTTAGTGTTGCACCTGATTGGTTAAAAAGTTCACGCAATCTTTTTTTTTAGTCTATTTGTAAGTACAACCGCTGTGTTGAAATGGCAATTTTGTATTGCTTTGATCTTGTATTACTACGCACAGTGATTGGCTTAACAATCTCGGCGCGCAATTGCACAACCAAGAAGCAACAAAAAACAATGGTGACTTCCTCTTTGGCGCCTTCCCAAGCTTAGCGCCGGCTAGAGGTCTTTTGTTTCCAGGTCTGATATGATCATTTGATGATCTGTGTCCATTATGATTGATCAGAACAATTACTTTGGTATTTCCTTTAGTGCACTCAACTGAAAACCGCCGGCTCTAGGCAAAGAAAGGGAAAGAAACAAACGAGATCATTCCTGTACTCAGTAGCTGCCAGTATAACAAAAGATAACATCACTTACTGCGCTTTAGGCAAAACTTCCGCTTTAAAAATATGATCCTCGTCATAAACGGGATCAGTAAAAAGCACACTGAAATGTTAAATATGAAAGAAAAATGCACCAAGAAATAACAAAACAACTGCTCAAGGTCAACTGCTCCAAGGAGAAGATTTTTTGAAAGAGAAAGTTGATGCAAAACATGGTCTTTCTTTGGATGAATATCATACCACCCAGATGGCAGATACCACGCAGCTGTTTACAACCTCTAATTTCATTGGATCTGGTTAGAATGCAGCTGTATTGTTTTTAGGGTTAGGGTTCATTGTTTCTGTTGTTTGTTTGAATAGTTCTATTGTTTTCTGAGCCAATCGCATGGGCTGTTGTGATAGCCGCGTACTGACCCCAAGACTGAAGTTATTCACTTCTTCGCATTTTGTTCAACATTTTTTCTTACAGGGATACAATCCATTGATGAAGACATAAACAACGAAACGTTTACCTTATTGTGCGGTTGTCCCTCAAATCGTAAAGATTAGGAATAGGAGAGGGAACAGATCTGAAAAAAAAAACAAACAAATAGAAGACTTTCATCATGATCGCGTCAAAGAAAACATATAAACAAAATACCATGTAGACAAAACATTTTTTATTTTGCGTCAGTATGTTTTAGTTTGTGTCTTGCGTGGAAGGATCGGAACATCATCTGGCTGAACCTTGCCCGACATACCCCCACTTAGGGCAGCTACAATATCCACAGGCTGCAAACAAACGCAATAAACAAAACTGAAACTATTCACTCAAAAAATTCAGGGGTTTCGTTTCAGGCCGGACGCCGTACGCAACGTCCGGTTGTTTGACATGTAACATCCGGTAGTTTACACACGAAATAATTATAGTTAAGTGTGAAAACAGTGCACATCCGCCAGCTGAACCACTTCATCCGGTACTTCCAAATGCTACCGAAACCCCTGCTCAAAAAGGATAGATAGCGTGGGAAGTTGACGGGATTAGCAGGACAAAATATTCACCTAGTCTGCGCAAGTGGAAATCTTTGCGAGCGACTAAGCGGCAAAAACAATCGGGAGAGACAAGTGGGGCATTTTATTTTTCATGCGGCTTTGCTATTTGTTTTGAGCCATTGATACGAGATCCTCCAGCTAATCTCCGCTATACGAATCTCAATGTCACAACCGGAGTCCACTTCCTTTTGCGTCCTGGACTCTAATTGAATTGCATTAGCCCTTCATCTGAGAGAATCCAGTCTCGTAATTTCCTCTGGCTAAGAACGAAGTCTAAAGCTCGAAACATCAGCAATTGAAGCTCTTTATGGTCGCCAATTTAGCGATTAACCAAGAAGATAAAAGATCCTAGAGCTTCAATTCCCACCGACGCACTCCACAGTATGAACTCACCCCTTCCAACGTTACAGAGTCTGCGCGGTAAGACGCAAATATTAGATAAGGGAATGTGTCATCGATGAGAAACCTGACAACCAATCAGATCGAGAAAATATCGTAACAAAGTTTTCTTACCTCTCTCATGTTACCTCCTTCGTACAAACCGACCAAGGAGTCAAACACTGAATTTCCTTGACGAAGAAACAAGCGATATTTGCCGCGATTGTTCCTCGCTTCTAAAAATGAGAGCCAGAGCCTGTTAGCATCAGTATTTTGTCAAATCCATTTTTTTGTTAATGGGTGGCGGTTTCCTACAATTTGATCAGTTTGTTTGATGAGGTAAAGACATTTTACAATTGGGCTTTCAAAATCAACTGATGTCAAATTTCTGTTCAGAACCTCTACGACATAAAAACGAGCTTTCGAAAAGAGGAGCTAGAACTTTCCCAACTAGTCGGTTTTCTTATTTTTGTCCAAACAAACGGGAAAAAAAAAACATTTCGGTGGCGTAATGGCCTAATAACTGAACGTATTGCACATCATGGCCAACACTGAAATAACATGATCTTACTCTCCAAGTCTGTTAAATCCGGCTACACGTCGCTAAGAGCACCTAATAGCCTTCTCTCCTCAACAAAGGGCAATAAAGCTACACCTGCGAAGAAAGAACCCATTAAATAATAATTAGCTTTCCAAACGAATCGAATATTTTATCAAGGTGTCTTTTTCAAACAGGTGACAATTTTATGGACCAAACTGACAGTGACCCAACTTGTCACTGCAACACGTCGCGGTGACAAGTCGCTTCGTGTCAATTATACACCTTATTCCAAAATGGCTGCCATTTTAATATCCTTTTGTTTTTATTCAAATTGGCCCGCGATGCCTCTTTCTCGAGCTCAAAATTCGAAAGAATAATTTACCTTGAACGAGGCAACAAGGGCCAATTTGGATAAAAGCAAAAGAATATTAAAACGGCGGCCATTTTGAAATAAGGTGTATTGCCACAGACTTGTCGCCGCGACGTTTTGCAGCGATTTGGGGTTTAGCTGTGTGTAATAACCTGTGAGACTTTTTCTTTGTTTCGTTTCGTTGGCTCGTTTTAAGGTTAGGTTATTACAATTTATTTGATGTTTTTTTGGCCCTACGATTTATTTGTGTTACGTTACCGGTGAGTTTCACAGGTTTTTGCACCGAGGATGAGCAGCGAATTGTCCGGCCCAATGTCTCGAGCTTGCTACTATACGAACAAGGTTGAAACGTAAATCTTCCCTTCGGGTATACTGTTCAAGTTTAATATTGTTTTCGATTTCGGTGTTTAGCCGTTGCTCTAACCATTCAATTTTACTTAGCAGGACGGCTATTTCCTCACTCGTTTCTTTAAGATCCTTCTCTGTCTTTTCTTTGAGTAATTCGACATCATCGCCTTGAGTCGCGTTCAGGCCCTGGTTGATTTCCTTAATCTCGCGCTCAATTTTTTCTATGTCTGTTTTAAATTCGTACCTCAATTTATCCATGTCAGATCGCAAACCTGCGAATCCTGCCTCCATGGCCTCTTAGGGCATCTATATAGCTTCCTTGATTCGACCATCAGTCGACATGTCCTCGCTGTTAACCGACGAACTCGAACCTCTCTTGGAGCGCTTCCTTCCCCTTAACAGGTTAAACAGAGCCAAGGAACTAAAGCTTAATTGAGGTTAAAACTAACACTGGGCTTACGCAGATGTCAAAAGGTACATTCAGAGTAAGGCAAACGAACCCATATTGCAGAGCGTTACAAAAAGCGTGTGGACGCCATGGCAGCTATGCCCAGTCCCTCATTCCCAACATTCTGGTATTTTTCACTTGATGTTTTTTGACTTAATGTTATTGTTTAGAAACTATATCGCACGAGATTTCCAGATCATAAGTTCTCTAGTTTTCCTTGGGACGAATATTGTTTCAATTTCCAGCCTGAAAAATCTGTCACTGTTAAAGAGATCCTCCACTCTTAAAACAAATGAACGGTTAAGTGTTGGAAACTCTGACTTATTTCAGATTTACTTGGAGAAATCAAAATGAGTAAGGCTTTAACGTTTGCGAGAGAAAACAATTGGTTATCACCTATTTTTTTCATTGTTTGCAAATCTTTTGGGAATCCAAATATGTAAGTTTACGCCAAATCACAACCAAATTCCGATTGGTTGAATGACATCAAGGAAATTGTTTCCAATTCTGAAAATCCCTTATAAAATTACATTTTTGCATTCAAAAGCACCAAATTATGGCTACAAAGGTTCAGGGTCAGTCAAAATCCCACACATTAACTGGAATGGTACTGATGTCAACACGCGACACGTCTACTGCGCAAAGAAAATTCTGTAGAAAGCGTCACCTAAGCGCTTTGCCTTCTGTTGTCCACTAGAAAAGGTCTCTTCCTCCAAATTAACTACAAGTAAGATTATCATGCAACTCCATTGTCTGGTTCAAATATTCTAAATACTGTTTATTTCAAGCCCTGCTCTTCACGCGATTCCTTTCACTTAATTCTTAATTAAGAGTTCCCAACCCACCAAACATGAATAAAATAAAGGTTATACAGACCAAAGACAAACCAATTGACAAGTCTGTTTCTTAGTGTTTGTATGGATTGTTGCGCATCTGTTCCTTGGTGTCCACATCGATTTTTGTGCATAGGTGTCAGTGTTTGCATGGACTGTTGCGCATCCCTTTCCTGGTGTTTGCATAAACTGTTAGGTGCTGTTTCTTAGTTGTGTCTCCTAGTGATTGCATCAACTGCTGTGCGTCTGTTTCAAAGCGTTTGCATCGACTGTTGCGCATCTGGTCCTTGGTGCTTGTATAAAACTGTTGCACATCTGTTTCTCAGTGTTCGTGTGGATTATTGCATGTTGTTTCTTAGTGTTTGCGTCGACTGTTGCACATCCGTGTCTCGTAGTGTTTTCATCGACTGTTGCGTGTCTGATTCTTAGGGTGCTTTCCATTTGACAGAACTGACCGGCCAGACCGGGGATTTGGGTGGGCTAACTCTACAACGCCTTCAAAATAACACTAATCGAGCATGATATATACTCCCCTGAAAGAATGTGAGGGATATCATGCAACTGTTTGTTCAAATTGTTGCATTTTCTTTGCATACTGACCCGTCCGGCCGGCCAGTTCTGACAAAAGGAAAGCGCCCTTAGTGTTTGTATGGACTGTTGCACGTGTGTTTCTTAGATTTTCCATGAACTGTTGTGCGTGTTTGTTAGTGTTTGTATAAACTGTTGTGTGTCTGTTCCAAAGTGTTTGCATTGACTGTTGCACATCTGGTCCTTGGTGTTTGTATAAAACTGTTGTGCATCTGTTTCTTAGTGTTCCTGTGGACTGTTGCGTCTCTGTTTCTTGGTGTTTCTTAGTGTTAGTGTGGATTGTTACATGTTGTTTCTTAGTGTTTGCATCGACTGTTGCACATCCGTGTCTTATAGTGTTTGCATCGACTGTTGCGTGTCTGATTCTTAGTGTTTGTATGGACTATTGCACGTGTATTTCTTAGATTTTCCATGAACTGTTGTGTGTGTTTCTTAGTGTTTGTATAAACTGCATGTTGCCCATCTTTTCTTAGAGTTTTCATTGACTCTTGGACAACTATTGGTGTGTGCATAAACTATTGCGCATCTGTTTCTTAGTGTTTGTATGGACTGTTGCGTGTCTGTTTCCAAGTGTTTCCATCAACTGTTGCGCAGCCGTGTCCCATAGTGTTTCCATCAACTGTTGCGCATCCGTGTCCTCTAGTGTTTGCATTGACTGTCGCGCATCTGGTCCTTGATGTTTGCATAAAACTGTTGCGGGTCTGTTTCTTAGTGTTTGTGTGGATTGTTGCGCATCCATGTCTCTTAGTGTTTGCATCGACTGTTGCGCAACTGTTTCTTAGGGTCGGCTATTTAGACAGAGTTTAGCCGGCGCTTAACAAAACCGCGTTCCAAGTCACTTTCATTTTGGCGAACACTAGTATATTTTGGCTGTTCATTGTCAAAAACAGTTTCGAGAAGGCAAGGGCAGAGGAGAAAAGCATATATTTTCTTAACTTGTAGAAAGGTCTGGAGGTAAGATGTTTGTTGGAAACCGCAGTCTAAGTTCCACTTCGTTTAAATAACCGGCCCTTAGTGTTTGTGTGGACTGTTGCGTGTCGGTTTCGTAGTGTTTGTATGCACTGTTGTGCGTCGGTTTCAAATTGTTTTCATCGACTGTTGGGCATCTGTTTCTTAGTGTTTGTATGCAAAGTTGAGCGTCTGTTTTAAATTGTTTGCATCGACTGTTGCTTGTCTGTTTCTTAGTGTTTGCATTGACTGTTGCGCGCCTGTGTTTGATTTGTATGACCCATGAAATTTCCATGTTTACCAAAGCACAAATATAAATATTGATTGAAGGTAAGGTTTTACGTTATACCAGACATTAGAGTTGTATGATAAATCCTACTCTAATAACACAAGAGAATAAAGGCAATTCTTCCTGAGAAATGTTTCCACAATTCACCCAGTAACATGAGCAACAGGGACCACGCACGGTAAGGCGGCTTCCCCCATCTCTTATAATTAAGGCATATTGTTATCTTTAATTCTTATTTTAGTGATATTCGAATAAGCTACGAAAATAGCTACAATTTTAAGGCCGTTCCTAATGAAGTCTTAACTGATAAACTTAACCTCAGTAGGCCCGATTCTGGAAGGTTTACTGTTTGCTTGCAAGAATTGGACTTCATCTTGCTGTAACACTTGTTCTTATCACTGTTTTTACCATCCCCTATTGTTTTAGTCATTTCAAAGTGTGTAAAGACTCGATCCGTTTGCTTAAAAAAACCTCTGTTATTTAAGATTGTTCTTAATGCTATTGTTTCCCAATTGGAATAACACTGACGAGTTCTCGTTTAGAAGGTATCAACCAAAAAAAACCACCCTGATTTAGCGTCGATATAACAAAGTATTCTTTAGAAAACGCGACTAGAAAAACTTGCTGCTTGTGTCTGTAGGAATCGCTCTGTTTGGGCATCTTAATCCATAGTATTGTACTTATTAACCTAGATATTTTAAAAATAGGTTTTACTTCGTTATTCCTTGGGGTTCGGTGTATTTGTTGATGCCTCTATTACTCCGTCGTTTATATTGTTATGATCGTTACTGTTTTTAGGATATCCACTTTACTCGGAAAATCTGGTTTTCAGGCCCTGATTACACCAAAATCCCTTTCGCAAAATATTAATTTTCGAACAATTGCATGTCCCCCCCCCCCCTCCCTCAGATTTTTAACTTCAGGAATGCCTTTGTTCTTTTGAGGTCTAAATGGTGGCTGAGGAAAAAAGGACTTAAGCTTTTTTTGGCCATCCTACCTGATCTCAACTCGTATGTCAACGTTATGGCCAGCGTCATTAATTTTTTAGAGTAACTTTAACATATTCCTGTGCATTTCCATTGCTCTGATGCTCCATGCTCCAAGCTCACATCTGATATGATCAATGTCCTCGCTATGGTTTCGCAAGTTGTTGATGTAGACGGCGACGGTAAAAAACTAGATAAACTTGCTCCTTTCAAAAATTTCAAGCGACCGATTTTAAGAAAACTAACTCAATTTGTTCAGCCACCATTTCTTAACTATACATAAAGTATACAGTTCTTATATTTGTCGAATTCCTTCCCGATTCGGCCATTAATATCTTTCTCTTGTATTCATTCTTTCAGTGCATTTTCTTCCAAGTTTGATACTGTCCTGGAAATATAAATTAAACATACAAAAGATAAGATTTAATATTCATCGCGAAAAACAGATCAAGCACATACGTTTCTAACAACCGTTACTCCGCCCAGTAAAGAAGATTATATAATAACCCAAGTTATTCTCGCATTTTGATTGGTTCTTGCCTGTGATCTATTAGAGGACAGATGCACGATTGACGTCATCATTACAAAGTTTTTCGCTTTTACGCGTACGAAGTTTAATTCTTTATTATATAAAACAAATAGATTCTATGTTGCCGTGCGTCTGTTCTGTAATAGATCACAGAAGACGTCAAAATTTGGTAAGAACATCAGTGACACACTCGGCTATCGCCTCGTGCTCCACTTTTTTGTTCTTACCACATTTTGACGTCATCTGTGATCTATTAAACAATTAGATTATGAGCTCGAGATTTCTATCACGCATAGAAATCGAGAGCGAATAATCTAATTGTTTTAGTATAAATCTACTAGTCGTTCAAAACTAAACAAGTAAATTATCTATATCCTTATCACAGACACTTCGAAAACGCAACGAAGTGGCCGCCATTTTGTTGAAAACCGCGACTCGCTATCTATCACAGAATAGATAGCGAGTAGCGTAGCCAATCAGAGAACGGCATTCGTGATAGAACGCTAGTAGATTTATACTAATACTGAACAGACGCACGGCAACATGGAATTTATTTGTTAAATATTCACCTTTTAGTGGCGACGTGGTAACATCGTTTCCTTCCGTCCTGATCTTCGAGAATGATCGTTTCCTGCGGACAAAAATTAGTACAACTGTTTAGTTTTGAAGTGTACAAAATTAACGACCCTAATTGTTTTTCTGACTGATAACTCAGTACCGACAATTTCTGACACTTTGTCGGCCATATTAAATTTTCAATGGCACATTTCTCCTGGAGGGAAGCTTCAACAATTTCTGCCCCAGAACACTACAAGAATATTCTTCCTTTTAGCTGAAGCCGTGACATCTTTAAATTGCTAAGCGCGTGGAAAGAAGTTCGGTTGGGAGCTGAATTTCAAATAGAACGAACGATGCACAAGCACGTGTTGAGTTCGCGTACTAACGTTTATTTGCTTTCTTCAATGTTAATTCGGCAAAGAAACTTAAAAGGAAATTGAAGTTTTGAAGCATTGCTAATGCATACCAGTTTTGAGTAAAATGGGGAACAAAGTTCTTTCCTTCTTCTTGGCCACCACCTCGAACTTCCATGAAAAATTCAAACCAGAGGGCGACAGCACAGCACGTCTTGTCACCATCACGGACAGCGTAGAATGTGCAAAATTGAATATGCATGAGGCGGAGGAGAACCAATCGCTGGCAAGTACGTCATAGAGTTTTTAATGGTGGCTTTTGTTCTTGCTTTTCTTATACAAATTTCACAGCAATAGAGAAGAAAAGCACGAAAACAAGTTGTTTATTA
>BLFK01000347.1:701491-737154 GCA_014634185.1 Astreopora myriophthalma | reverse complement strand
AAAAAAAAAACACTTTGACACAACACTAGAAATTGCCAATGAAAAGCAGCAGTTGCCAATGTAAATTAACGTTTACCTAGTATTTCCTTCAAATGAAAGCATTTCATAGCGCTTTGAATAATCGGATTTAAACTGCTACTAAAGTAGAAAATGTCACTTTGAAGCTTTATCGTAACGCCTTAAAGTGACGTTTGTGTTAACTCGAACTTTGTCAACGCGAATCTTTCCCTTACTGACAGCGGAAACCAATCTACTCATCAGATTATGGAGGGATCACTGATGACAAAATGGCGTTTTTCAAGGATAAAATGCCGAGGAAGCCGGGCACGACAGGGATTCAGCCTGTAGTATCGATCGCGTTGTAAACAGTACAGTTTTTAGTTACAGCTTTTAAAAATGTCAACCGTAGAAATACATGTAAAGAACAGAGCCACTACCGAGAAATAATAACTACCACTGACTGCTTTAAACACTGCTTCCTCGCTAAAATTTGAAAGAATTTCATTCGAGGACATGCCTTTGTAAGGTTACAATATTAGTCTTGGATTAGCGTTAATGCGTCTTAATGCATTTCTTTCAGAACATGTACGTCTCAGTTGAAACGTTCTCTTATAGAAAGAACTGAATTATTACCGGCTAAGACAAAAGAAACGAACAATCATTTCCCCCAACAGAAAAGGGACGAGGACGAAGAAAGCTTTCCCAGAGGCGTAAAAGGATTACTGATCCGTCGTTTTTTTCTTGGTGATTTATATTGTGAACATTAATACATGACAACAAGATTAGTAAAAGATGATTGCGACAGTATTCAAGCTAGAGTCTGGCGAGAACTGAAATTGTAGATTGCCAACACAGTTAAAGACCAGAAGAGACATTTACGAAACATGTACACGACATTTACATGACAGAGATCACTTAAACAGCAGGAGACAGTTTTGACGGTCTGTTTACAGAGTGACTGACTATTAAAGAAAAGCAACACGCTCTGTTTAAGATGGAATCCTTCTAAAACCATAGAGCTTCCTCAGTCGTGGTCATTTTGCCCTTCGAAACCAGTTTAACCACTGTGATCAACTTGAAAGATTAGCTGACAAGGCCGCAATTTCAAGCAGCTGTTGAGAACGAAAATCTAAAAACTTGGGGAAAGTCCGCCTTTATGTACAAACCACTCGGATTTGTTTTCAAAACTTGCAAAATTTAAACTTAAAGAAGGCTTTAGTGTCGCAAGGAAATAACAAGGTGATGTAAGTCTAAATTGTGAGTCCATGCACCAAAAAATGGTCACTACGTATTCCGTACAGTCAGATTAAACCTTAGATTTTAATGGTCATATCAATCTGGTAATAAATGTTGTGTCATCTCCCTTGGTTGTGGTCAAATTTCCACCATCCGAGAACGTCTTAAATCTGCTAATTAACAACTCCGAAATCTGCGTGAGGCAATAGTTTGAATGGGAAATGGGACAAGCAACGGAACCATTAAAAGGCGTAAATAAAAAAAAAAACTTTTTTTTTATCTTCATACAAATCCATGTCATACGATCTCGCTGATCGTGCGTGGGCGAAATTACAGTGACAGTTTTGATCACAGTTTTGATCAAAGTTTACCGGAGAGAAAAAAAAACATATCAAAACATATCAGTTTTTCAAACTATTCTTAGAGAGCGCGGTTTTCCTTTCAACTTGAAGCATACTGACACTAATAAGGAGTGAATAACTTGGAAAACCACTATTTAGAACATGCTTCATACAATTAACTGCCAAGTTCCAACACTGATCCTCCAACTTCATATATACCTTACTGTAAAAAGCCCTCTGGCTTCTTTTTTGTTCAGACTGGTATACATCATAACCTTGTAGTCAACTAGTAAGTCCTTGAGGTTGAGTTGAATTTCTCCTTTTTCTTATGTTTAGTTCCATTGTATTTAATTTTAAAGAATTCAGGCGAAAAGAATAAGATTTAAAGAACGCAAAATGTTTAATCATACCGTCTTTCTCAGCGATCGTCCCAAGACATAACAAAATTGTTACACGGCCATTAGGGAAAACAATGTAACAAAGGAAACTGGGGAAGTGAGCGTTGTTGCTGAGGAACACATTTCCCTGTCAAAAACTTCCTTTGCAAGCTAATTTTAGAAACCGTGGCTAGAAATGCTTATTGATATATTTTTTCTTGTTCTTGGCCGTCTCCAAGATAAAAAATCAGTCACTTTTTGGACATCGAGAGCGAGAGGGAGAGAGAGAGAGAGGTGAAAATTTAATGCGATTTACACGATCGAAACGATAGGCCATTATCCTTCACAGGCCTCGTTTCTTGTGATGGATTTTAATTAACAAGTTGTGATAATATTAGCTTGCAGTCGGCCTTGTTTTACTTTAAAATCACATAAACAGTAAAAATAAAAATAAAATAAAACCCGAAAATTTAGTTTATTCTGGTTAAAGGAGCAATTCCAAGAACACACAAACACGCCGCCAAATCAAGCCAAAGTCGATAAAAATAGGATAGCGTTTCAGAAAGATATTCACAACCAGCTCCACGTGTCAGCAGTTCAGCGTAAGGTCCCTTCCGTTTCTCAGTTGCTCTAGCAAGCGAAAGAAATTGTTTGCCCATTGCCTAAACATTTACCTCTGCGCCACAGGGGAGCAACAATGTCAAATGGCAACGCGTCAGGGCAGGTGTTCCAACCAACCAACCAGAATAAGTGACAGCTCGACTAAGTTACCTGCATTTGATTGGCGTTCAGTAGCAATTAGGAGCGATTCTGATTTTCCTTCACTCAAACGCCTCATCAAGCAGTATTTTTACTCGTAACTCTGTGAGCCGAGCAAGCGGTCTGTTGACAGCTGGGAAAGCCGGCCAGTGTGTGGCGCCAATTTGGAAAGGCAGTCTTCTGATGCTACTCTCTGAAATGACGTATTTTTATCTAGATATCCCAATCGCCTCCCGCCTACCGAAGAGTATTTACATGGGACATAAATATAATGTATCTTAAATCCACTCAAAATATGCCGGCTCCACAGGAATTACAGAGTTTCTAGACAGCGTTTTGCTTTTCAGCGAATCTCTGCCTCGGGACTTAGCCTTGAAGGAAACCAGACTACAGGATGCCAATTCGCCGCGGTCGTTTCGCTCCACAGAACACGTTTTTGGAAACGATCGCTCAGAAATTCGACCGAGGAAGTAAGTTACTTATTGTACTGCTCCGCACAGTCGCATTTTTGTTTAGTAGTGCGTTGTAATGCCATTCAACCAACGTGCGGTGTTGAGGGGTCAAAATATATTTTACCTACTGCCTCGAACCATATTAATCGGCCACCGCGCGCCAAGCTTGTAACCAGTGCTTATTGCCCAGTTGATTGTTAACAATAATACTCAGCATTTCCTGCATGATTCCATCTAGACAGCAACTTCGTTCTTGGCAGCGCACAAGAAAAGAACAATTATCCTATAGTGTACTGCAGCGACGGGTTTTGCGAGCTCACAGGCTTCACCCGAAGTGAGCTCATGCGTCGAAGTTGTGGCTGTAGTTTCTTGTATGGACTCGAGACTAATCAAGAGGACATTGTCAGCATAGAAAAGGCGCTCAAGGCACAAGTTGAACTTAAGAAAGAGATTATGTTCTACAAGAAAAATGGTGAGTGGGAAGGTGAATTTCCTTATTATTATCGCTGGTTAGATATATGTCCTTTGTCAGTATCCAGGTGGAATCAGCAAGATCTTTGACGTGAGGTGATTTGAAGCCAAATAGCCATCTCGTTCGCGACTAAAACGAAAGCTCGTTGGTGTAGGGACACCGCCAAGGTGATGAGAGGTATACACAACCCCTCGGCAGTAACAAAGACTATTTCAGGCCTTGTCGGCATTCGAAGACATCTTCGCCTTACAGCACAGCATATCTTTTATCGTAAGTTCCAATTAAATTTGAACATTCGAGAGCCATATGATATAACACCACCATACAACACAAAAAAACCCAGAAAAAATTTACATAAGAACTTATTACCACATTGCTTTGAGAGTATTTCATCTCGACGACTTTAATCATCGGCGAATTGAACATGAAACTCTTGGGTCAAAATGTCGATGAATTTCAAAGCGTTCAAACCAGCATCTTTTCACATTTGATAGTTTCAATTATAAGGCGTTCTAAGAATCGAGGAAAAAGCTCACCATGAAAATAAATTGCCATCAATATCACATGTAACCTCTGTGTTTTGAATTTTCCCTGGCTAAGAATTAAATACGGCAATCAAAAATTCTCAACAGGCTAGCAAACCATTGCAGTTATCGTTAACAAGTGGATTTTTCCTTTATCAAGGATCAATTCTTCCAAAGGAATAAAGAAATTTTACAATATTTCGGTTGTAATAATCGCATTCAAATTAAGTGGACGCCGGTCATGCTCGTCCGAGTAATTTGTTTAGCTTTCGGGCTTACTGTTGCCGAAACACGGTACATGTTCAGCTGGAGGTAATTCTTTGAGCGAACAATGCTTAACGCCGGTATTTGTGAAGAAGAGGTACAAATACCCTTAAACAAGGGCTACTTTTGCGGTGTAATTGTCCATAATAAGGAGAAGTCCCCCTGGCAATTCCTGGTGTACAGCAGCCAGCTTACGATCACGTAGACCGCTCACAAATTACTCGATTTGCAGATCTTGAAGATCGACACGGTTAAACAGCAAATAGTCTCTAGGACTGCAGATTACAAAACCGAGCGAATATGAACACAAAGGCTTTCATCGCGTATTATGAACTGAACCTTTCGCATTTACGGCGCAGCAGGTATGTGGCGGTTTTTTGAATACATGGGCAGCAAATATGTTACTTGACAAAGTGATCGAGAAACCAAACGTTAATGCCCTTAGCGTCCTTTTTTTTTAAATTTGAACTTAAAAGTATTAGAGTAGCTCCATGAACAGCAGAGGTCATCAGGTGAATAAACGACGGTATCAAACAAGACACAATTCAAAATGCTACACGATCCAGACAAAGACTCCATTCTTTGATCAAAAGCATAAAGTGTAATGGGTGCAAAATTAATCGTCTATGTTAAAACGCGATTTTATTTCAAATCTGGGGTACATAAAGCTAACTTTGGAACAATAAAAACGAAGGCCACAAATATTGCATCAAAACGCGTCCGAAATTGACGTTCTGTTTAGTTTCCGAAGCCCTGAGTCAATATTAAAATCATACGAAGAGAATTAAGGTTGCTTTGCCTCTTCAACAGAGTACTTTTGAGTTACGCAGAGATGAATAATTTCGGAAATTCGTCTTCCGCCGCTACTTTCTGTATGGATTTGCATTACCTCGTCAACTATACACTGAAAGACGTTTATTTTCCTGGTGCTGATAAATAAGCTTTCACGAACTGCTCCACTTACGACGCTGCAATGAGGATTCTTATTCACCAACACGAGCAAAACTTGTAGCCAGATTCTCAAACATGTAAGTCAAACTAATTTTCTTATATTCGCCTGAAGAATTTCTTTGTCTGACAAACCAGCGTAGAGCCAAAAGACTTAGAAAATTTAGAGGAGCCAAGCCAAATGTTGTGCAATCGTTTCAAAATACCGTGTTGATAAATGACAGAATATTTTGTTTTCATCAACCGTCGCGAAAACCAATTTGTTTAATTTTGCCTTTGCATATTCCAGTTTGGCTAATGACCAAAGCAAGCATGAAATCGATAGAATTACATAAGAGACTTAGCCATCTCAATTGGAGTTAACATTATTGCTATTTTCTTACATTTTAAAACCCTTCATATACTTCTTTCACAGTTTGTCTTTCTGGTTGGGGTTTACTTTGTTATAACTACCAAGAAATACATTCATTACTTTGGGAATGTCATGAACACCTCCGTTAACGAGTTATTACTAAAACATGGCGTCCATGGAAATGACGTCTCAATTATCTTGGCTGGCGACGAAGGAAAAGCCGTGGATGCAATTGTTTCTGCCGTACACAAAACTGGTTTGTTGCAAAGCGACTTGCTTGGCAAACAGCGGAGTAGAACCGATTCGATCAGTCATTACAAACTGTAATATGGCCAAAATAGGTTTCGCTTTTTCAAAAAAGCCGACAGACTTATCAAGAGTGACAATAGATCTTAAAGAGGCATGACAACTTAAAGAAAATAAAGCAATACTTGTCAGCTCGGCCTTTTTTAATTCTGCATGTAAATTTTGTAATTAATCTCGGTTGTTATTTTTTTCCTTCTTAAAGAGCGCGATATACATGGCATTGAAGTGTAAATTGGAATAAAAGCAGAGAGCGCCACTTAGATAAAAATACAGGCGTGTTTTAATAAGAGTCTGAGCTTTTTTAGGTGCAAATCCTATGAACGACTGTTTTCTGCAGCTCAATTAATCAAGCAAATTTGTGCAAATATATCTTGTAAGATGATTAGTCGGGGGCATGGCCAAATTGTCAACCAATGCCAGAAACTGCCTTCATTTTTCATGGCAACGAGTTTTGTGGATTTTGTCTTGACGTGTCTTGACATGTCCTGGACCATTTTCAAGAGGACATCTTGAACTTTACGCCTGTTGTCCTCTCTGATATTAGGAGGATGGTGTAAAGCAAGCAAGGCACCGAAATGGAATTGATTCTACACGTATTCTATTGTTGTCCAACACGGATATAATTAAAGATGATGACTCCTTTTTAGCGGTTTGCTTTATGAGCCGCTCAAATTATGTAGCGGGCACTTAAACCTCGCTGTCTAAAGCGATAAATAATGAAATGGAAACTGGTCTGGGAGTGAGACCCGAAGACAAGCATCAGTGCAAGCCTTGCTGACATGTACTTTGAAAACCAGACAGAACAAGTTTTTCGAATAAAAATATATACAATTAAGATTTTCATTTCACATTTTTTGGTCATTCCCACACGGAAGCCATTCGCTCTTATAAAATACGAAGAGCAACTCGCTCGCAGATTTAAGATTTAAGTACACTTGAAAGATTGCCGCCTTCTACTAGAAGATTTCAAGCAAAAATTGTCTTGATATGCGGTGAGGTGGTAGTTTCTAGGATTGTGTTAATAGCGTTGTTTGTTCAAAATACAGTAATTTGCAGTCTCGCGTTGAAAAGAGACGAGATTTCTTTTCACATAATTATTCGTAATCCATCCCTGTGGGGAGGCAATTAAACAAACTGATTGCTGTCGCGCATCTTTACGATATGACTTACTGTTTATATTCATTAAGAGCATTCTCTCTGAGAGGATAAACGAATGTAGAAAACTAAATTCTTGGCTATTCACGGCAAAACAGAGACTCCAAAAAGCCAAAAAGCACAGCTTCAAACTTGCGTATGAGTCCCGCTGAACTAAGAATCTCTAGAAAACCATGAGCAGAGAAATTTGAGTAATTTCCTTAGGTTTAAAAACAAAAACAAAAAAACAACTAAAAAAAGTTACTTTTTTTCGTTTGGATTTTATCCCGCTGACAGGCTTTTCTCTGGCGAACAAAAGATAGGCGTGAATCCTTTTAGAGATTGTTATTAGATGCGGAAATTAGTTCGAACTATAATCGCTTTTCATAATCGCTCTAGTCATCAACCAGGGTTTGCATATGAGTTGGCTGTTTGTTTGCGGTTTTGAAGATGCAAGGAACTTTACGAGTGATTCAATCATTATCGATGCAGATTTAAGAGAGAGCGCGGAGAGAGAGAGAGAGAGAGAGAGAGAGAGAGAGAGAGAGAGAGAGAGAGAGAGAGAGAGAACATTACAGATAGAAGACACCTCTCAGCCCTTAGCGTCAAAGCCGAAAGCAGGAATCGATAAAGTCCGACGTGAATGAATGTTACAGAAACGCAATTTGGCGAACAAATACATTGTTGTGGTCTTTGAAGCGTTAGGAACCAGAGGTCCCAATTTGTAATCGTTTATCGTTTATCAGCTTCAAAGAAGTGCTCTCTTCTCAGAATACAGTTTGTTATGTCTAGTACAGTTGGTTAAGACCTCTTAGCATAAGCTCTAAGGTTTCTCGAAATCTTCTCACTACCCCTCTTTCTTTTAATATTATTTATTGTAAATACCTGTGTGGTGAAATGAAGACTGAACTTTAATTCAACTTAAGAATGTAGAAGAAATTAAGTCCTTCAAGTGTGACCAGTCTCTATGTGAAAGCCAACAATAATAATAATATTATAATAATAATAATAATAATAATAATAATATTATTATTATTATTATTATTATTTAATTTTTTAGTCTGTACGTTGATTCAGAAGAAATCCTTAAGTGAGACCACGGAAATGACAGCTGGTGTGCAGTGCGTCTTTTCGATAGTGTTTGTTTTCTCGCATTTCTTGAGCTTTCTTTTCGAAAAATAATTCAAATTAATTTCCAAGTCCACCATTTTGCATATGCTGATGGATGTTTTTGCACCTTCATGTGGAAAGACTAAATTTATCTCAAACATCCTTTGTTTTACAACTGCTCGAGAATCGTGACACAGCGAAAACAGATTCCTGCATAAGATAACCGGACGCCGATGAGACCCCTATTTCATGAAAGAATATTCCCATTTTCGGTCTCATAGAAGAATATTCAGACCCCTTTAGAGAAAAAAATGACATTGTTCATTAAACCTTTAAGTGTTAAACGCAGAATGCCTGAGGCAATGAACGGTCAAGACAATAAATTTGAATTTTCCTCGTCCTTTTTCAGCGCGTCTTGTCTTGCTTTTCATGCGTCAGTTGGGCTGATATAGCTTTAATACATGCTTTACTATGCAGGTGTTTCTTAAAACATCCTCCCTGCTTTCAGAAGTAAATAGCTACTCTGGAAGATAACTACTCTTGTTCAGCACTGAATGATAGACCAAATTTTCGCCTCAACAAACAACAATTTCCTTCTCGCATTGCCTCGCCCACATAATGCCAGTAATAATTTCCTGACGATACCAAAAGATCTGGACTGGTTTGAAGTTTTTCAAATTTACTTCACAGAGGGAGACAACGCTTTACAGTAATTCCATTGCACTCTTGCCTCTTTCAGCAATTTCGCTCCTCGCCTTAACGCTGGAGAATTCAGCTCTCCCTTTAAATGCCGTTTGTTTTGCATCGAGTTTCGACACGGTTTGTCCTTTTTTTTTTTTTTCATTATGAAACGGTTTTTCTGGTAATCCCCAAAGAACCTCTCACGGCCTAAACGGAGAGAATCATTTCTCATTAATCAACAAACATGTAGCACTTAAAGAATGTTTTGAAATTTCCATCTTGAGAGAATCTAAATGCTAATAGGGATGCGATGTATTGCTTGGAAAGAAATCACCAATCGTACTTCTTACCATCAGGAATTTACAAGAAATACAAAAAGATTTAATATCGAGATACGAAAGGAAAGGAGAAGCGTTTTACGCACAAAGGCGTTAGGCTACCGCCGGTCTAAAGAATAGCGGATTTGAGAAAGCCTCTTTTAAACTTCAAGTATCACGCTTTCCAATACCTAAAAACTGAATTTTCTTCACTTTCCCTTAAAAATTGATCACTTTTTAGTTCTAAGTTTTATTAACATTCTACGACCAATAACAAGAGCAACAGAGCTTTTCACAAAAAATCTTTTGAAACGGATTTGAAATATATATATATTTTTTAAGAGATCCTATGTTTAAGGTAAAATGCTAAAACTTTTAATGCCGTAGCATTAAAAACGTTTTCTCTAAGTGCGTGGGCGTATTTTGTACTGAATAGCCTGTCTTTCTTTTTCCTTTCTTCTCTCTTTTTTGACATTTTTATAAACAAAGGTTCATAAATAAAACTTCGGGTTCCGTTATCCAACATTACTTTGGAGGCAATATATTTTACCGGACATGACAATACGATAATTATCAACTAGCTCTGAGGTCAATAAGTATATTTTTATTGCTAAACGATATTGCCTTGCGGCCAAAACAGAAGCGCTCTTGAGATGAATAAATTTCGACCCCGGCATTGTGACATATATCAGTCACTTTTTCCTTCTGAATAGAATGCATTAGAAACTCGCCTAATTTTATCTTTCTCGGCGCCGCCATTTCAGTTTCAAGGCAAAGATGCATATTCCCAGAGAAAAGCGACAATGAGATGAATTTATTTTCCGCAACTTGTGTAGTCGGCACTTTCAAAGCAGTCACTAAATGCCTAATGATATTTTAACAAACGCGACTAGTACTAACGGTTATAGCATTGAAAGAACGGCGATTCCTTTTTTTGTAACGTTTCAGCGACGTTACTCGAGGCAACGCCCTTAAGTACATGGCAAAAAGAGAACACAAACTTTTGTTACTTAATTCCACAGCTGCGAACGGACATTTCTGTTAGTTTATGCTTGGTGTTCTAAATTCCACTTTTCCTCGCAAAATTCAGTGAACATTTTAGTTAATATACATAAAAACAATCTCCACCAAATTTCAACCAAACACTCGACAATTTCAACCATGCACACTGTGGACCACTAGAAAAAACTGCACGTTCATCTGTGAGTGGCAATGACCGACAATGTTTTAAAATGGGAATAATATAAGGTGCACCATGTCACGGAATTTTGACTCTCGGTGCAGAGTGCTAAGATATCAGTGTCTCTATATCATTGGAGACACAAAAACGAATGAAGCAGTTGAAGCCTCCCTGGCGAAAGGACGATTAACGACTAGTATTTCTCAAGCTATAGTTCCTCAGTCTAAAATAGACTATGCAATGCAGGTTTAAATGAAAACGTCAGTCTGCTAGTAGATATTGCAACTTACTTAAAGCCAAAATCTCTTTGTTTTTGTTTTGTTTCTTTTTTGTGGTCCTCCATATTTATTTACTTTTCTTATTTTATTTTGGCAAAGAGTTTGTTTATGCTTACTGCAATTGAAGCGAGCACTTCGAAGTAGAGACAACATCAAGCTGAATATAATAAATAAGTAATAACAGAATAAAATTGAACGGCTTATTCTTTTATTTAAAATGTGCCACCCTTATTCTTTTACCTTTATTTTCGTAAGCTTTATGAAACAAAGAAAGAGCAAATTTAAACATTCTATAATAGCTTTTGATTCCAATGGATCGAAGTAAAAGCAAATCCGGCTACTATATTTAATTATCATAGTGTGGTCATGGTGAACTCGGGTTCCATCTCCACTGTTAACTCTTTGTTGCTATGAACACTTAAATAAAACTATGACACATGAGGCCACTTGGGAAGAATAGCCACAAAGCAACACTACAGACAGAACCAGGCTGAAACTGCACAAATGTTGCGATGACGTAACGTGAATGCTAGTCATGGATTTCACATGGTTAGTAACACAGACATAAAGATTGGCGCCATCCAGGAGCAATCACTCTTTTTTAAATGGAGACAGTTTTGATTTTCCTGCACGGATTGAAAAGTCTAAACTGATTACACAATGCCACGAGAAACGAGCCGTTGGGGGCGATAGACTGAAAAGGCCTACATTCTGTTCTCTTCGTGTAGACATATTGAACAGGTGCAGATAAGTTTTAATTTCACGTGAGCTGACGTTTTCTTAGTTCAAAACAACATGATTATAAACAGAAGAAGTGATCATCGTTGCTTAATTTAATGCAGCGTCATTCCCTAGAAAATGAGTAAATTACAATTCATGTCCTACGAAGAAAGTTCCCGGCAACATCAGGTTTTCGCGCATTGTGTGTTTTTACAGCTTCTGTAAAGTAAAGAAGTCAATTTCTAAGCTCAGGAATAAATAAAGTGATAAAAATGTAAAATTGCTGAAAATACATGCAACGAGCCAAGGCAGAGATAAATAACGCACAAGAGATTACAGTTATGTAGGAATGAAAGTCACCACAGAACTAACTAAAAGTAACGTACTCAAACCCTGGTTCTTCTATTGTCTAATTCAGTGGAATTGCTTAGTAACTACGCAAGGCGTTGGCTTTAGACGGTACTTTGATTAGCCGACGTATTCGCTAGATGGGTTTGGGTCTCGTTCATTTAAGGTTCGAAATACACAAACTTCGCTCTCGTCTCTGCAATCTTTTCCATGATAACGTATCATCTCAGTGTCTAGTTATTTGCCTCCAGGCATTTACATTTACGAGACACTTGTTCAATTAGTTGCAATGAAGTCAAACCTTACCGGGCTGGTACCTTGACGTGTTGGTATATACCTAACCGTGTTGGTATCGATACATAATATAGAAAATTTATTTCCCAAAGGAGTAAAATATTTTATGCGACAGCGACGTCTTGTGAGTAATTTCCCAGCCTCCAATGGGGGCATTCCTGCCATCCGGGACTTAATTTGACAGGATCCCTTATAACGCATACAACTAAGACGTGAGTCCTCTTTCGTTCGCCGGGCGCTTCTCCAAGCAAGTAAAGATCCCTTTTTGCACCCCTCCCTCCTTCCATACTTTCTGTCGTTTGTATATGGCGGGTGTGCCCTCACCTTTGCTGGGATCACGTCTTTTATGTAAGGTTTTTCCCCAAGTTATTATGCTGAATTTTAATAGAGGGCCATGCCCATCAGGGCTTGGCCAAATATCGCCATACCTATGGTTCAATTACTTTTGTCCCAGCAAACGGACCTCACCCAAAGCAACACGTTGCCAATAGTAGTTAGCTTTGAGCCAAGGAGCGTAAAGCATAAATGAAGTTTCATATATTTGAACTGCGGAAATGTAATGACTTGAAGTTAGAGTGATCATCGGCGCAGTTATAACGGAGTAACTTAAGCAGTTGCATAGCAACCTGGAAACAAATCCAGGCTTGAGTCGAGTCTTTCGAGTCCCGTACAAGCCTGGAACAGTTTGCTCTATGAATAATTGAGATAATCAAGTTAACTTCAAATCTTGTTGTTATTGTTGTTGGTGGTGTTGCTGTTATTGTTCTTGTTCTCGTTCTGGTTTCGGTTCCTTTTTGCCAAAATTTGACCAGATTTCGGGCACAAAAAGGCGTTGGCCCTTTTCAGTAAGTCCTCAAGGCCATACACCTTATTCCAAAATATAGCCGCCACTTTGATTTCCTTTTGTTTTCATTCAAACTAGCCTTATTGCCTCGTTCAAAGTAAAATATTCTTTGAATTCATATCTCAAGAACTAGGCCATAAGGGCTTAAGTGAATGAAAACCGAGAAGCATATTAAAATACCGGTCATTTTGCGAAAAAGGTGTATAAGATAAAGGTGTACACGGCTTTGAGGGAAACTTGCCTGTTTTCATCGTAGAACGGTCCTTTACTGATGATGATCCAGATCCTTCATTGGAGCAACCCAGTGCCTCTTGTTTCTGGGAAAATGAGCCCAATCTGATTGGAAAAAATTACGACTTGAATGAGATATGAGCACAGCCTTTCACGACTCACTGTTAAAATTTTCTTTCAGGATCTCCCTTCTGGTGCTTATTAGACATTGTTCCAATCAAGAACGAGAAAGGGAACGTTGTGCTGTTCCTCGCCTCACACAAAGATATCACAAAACGAAAATTAAGTGGCGAACCTTCTGAGCAGGATATAAGTATGCAAATATGGTTTTTGCTAATCACTTGTTACTTTAATGCGTTACTGTAGAGGAAGAGAAAGCCGTCTTAAACTTACCAAAAATGATGAAATGGGAGATTGGGGCCACGGTATACGTCCCTAGGGGTGTTTTCTTCCTTGTGAATGTCGGCCAGTGTATCAAACACTTCAGATGAGGACGACCACTGTAGTTGCGCATGTTCCTTTCTTAGCTACAAACGGGGACGAGCTGACGAAAAAATGGCAACCTTAGGTTTTTTCATGCATTGGTGCTGGTGAAGTTGTTCACAGAATTTGATCTTAGTTATGGTTTTCCCTGTATAACTTAGACCATAATGTTATATTTATAATATTCACGCTGACATTTAAGGTTCAACTGTGCAGGCAGCGAGTGCTGGAATTGTGGGTGCCCTTGAAAACACCATAAAACCCTTGAAGTTCACCTGCCATTGATCAAACCCACGAAAACAAGTGTAAAATGAGCAAAGGAAGTCACTCAAACGGGAAAGCCTTTTTTTTTTTTCATCAAGACGATGCCTGGATGTTGCAATCTGTTGCCATGCTATGAGTTACGATCAAATTCTTCCTGGACAAAGCACTTACGACCCAGTTGCACCCTTTCCACAAATTCCAAATTCTTGTTCACTTCGCGATGCGGATGGAATATCGCTTCTACTATCCAGTTGGGGGTTGAAAAGGTCGGCAACAAAGGTTCATAAGTGACCCTCATAGTTCACAGTACAAAGTGCAACAGGATAATAGAAAAAAAAAACATTACTAATTCTTACTTTCAGTTCCAGTAGGTGCCAGTCAAAAGCTCACAAGATCCCGTTCCAGAAAGTTCAGCAGAGACGTTCTGCTTCACTTATCAAGGCAATACGCACAAAGTACAAGTCCTACAAACAAGACAAACCAGCGAAGACCAGTCAAAAGAGCAAGAGTAAGTAGGGTATTTTCTTGTCTTTCGTATCTTTTTTTCAAAATTCTTATTCCTTCGTTATTTTATGTCAGTAGTCATGTACTCCTTGTCTTTTGTCATTTTCTCCGTGTCACAAAAAAAAATTCAGATGGAACTATCCTACCTAGTGTTGAAAAGTTTTAAAGAAACAGTTATGAAGCCGAATCATGGAATGTTCTAAAGCTTCAATACAATATCAACAGACCAAAAGAGCAGCAGGCAGCTGATTGGCGTAGTGGTCACAGCACTTGTCTTCCACCAATGCGTCCTGGGTTCGATTCCCCGGCTTGGCGCTATGTGCCGTGGATTAAGTTTCGGTTTAAGTTTTGGATTTGGTTTGGTCACCTGGTCTTCTCCGAGAGGTTCCTGCTCTCGTGCTCCGCATTTCCCCTTTCCCCACAAACCAGCAATTGATAATTTGATTTAAATATTGAGTTGATTGATTTGATAATTTCGCCCGGTACACCTTACGAAATTTCGTGTTCCCGATCGGTTCCTTTCGGGTTACTTTTCGTGTCTTGCTACGTATGATCATGACATACTCGACGAATAGACCTCTTTAGCTTCCTTGGCTGTTCTGCCAATACAGACCACGGAACATTTCTGGGGAATTTTTTTTTTTTTTTTTTGGAAGACCATTTGCACGCTGGCAGGAAGAAAAAGACAAAGGAACAGTTCCTCTGAGACTGTCACAAGTTCTGTATTGGGCAATTTGAGGTCTATACCCAAAAGCCATTGGCAACAGCTGTTGACACTTCGGATAGCATTATATAACATCAGGTGAAACCAGGTCACTGACCAGCGGTTGAAAGACAATTGGATTCGTGGGGATTCACATTCTCGCGGGCGCAGAAATCCGGTTTCAGTCGATGTTACAGATCTAATGCCGACCGACCATTGACTTCACGAAACGTTATTTTTTTCTCTCCAGTCCTTCTCGTTTAACAGTGAGCGCCTCCCACAATACAAGCGGGAATCGGACAAGAAGTCCAAGTTCCTATTTCTCCACTATAGCAATACTAAAGGATTCTGGGACTGGTGGATTTTGATCCTTACTACCTACATAGCAATAATGGTTCCATATAACGTGGCTTTCAGAAGGAATGACCGCGAAAGAGACCTGATTATCTTCGACATGGTGATCGAGTTATTCTTCATCATGGACATTGTGGTGCACTTCCGAACATCGTTTGTTGATACCAGCGGAAGAGTCATTTACGACCAGAAAAGGATTGCAGTACATTACTTAAGGGGTTGGTTTATCTTGGATTTTCTGGCTGCATTGCCATTCGAGGCTTTGTATTTTATCAATCAGTCGTGGGTAAGTATTCATAAAACACTTCTTTCGAGTGATGAGTCACCTATGCACGCAATGTATGATATTAAGCGCATGCTCACGACATCACCATGGTACATGGGAAGCGGTATGGCTCGAACTTCACTGCGGTGAATGTTCGTTTTAATTCTGAATAATTTTTCCTATTACGGTTGCACTTGAAAACGTATCGCTCTAGAACATGATCTTATTATTGCAAATAACTACTAGCCCCCAAATTGTCAAATTTTGGCAATGCTTTTTTTTTTTCATTAATTAAAAGTAATTGGAGGAGATTGAGCATGATAGCGAAAATCATCAAGGATGAGGTTCGTGCTATCTACCAAAGCCAAACGAAAGGCTAAAGCGGAAACTATATCGAAGTCTTGATAATTTCGCGATCATGGGACTGAAAACACCATGCTATTTTACCATACACACAGTAGTGTAAAGTACTACTATAACCAGACTTTTTCAATTTATCTGATCTTCTCTTTCACTTCTCTTGTCCAGGCAAACTCGGCCTTCGATAGGAAAGGCTCCACCTTTAACGAGGTACTTCAAGTAATTGCAAGTTGCCATTCACTTATGTCCAGGATTGCAAATAATGAGATGCACGCTCGTTTTGATCAACGGCACAAAATCTCTCGTTAAGTCTTAAGCATCAACTACCTATTCACAACAATGGAGTTTCGGGAGACATATTGTGACGTTTTTCACCTGCATTTCTGGACACAAGTGATAGAGAAGTCGGAAATGGTCTGCAATCTGGTAACTTGGGTTCTCTGTAACTACTATATAGGTTTATTTTCACATGACGTCATGGCGGACATATTGGTGTCCCTAAACAAAGAAACGGGGGCCATTTTGGTGCCCCAAAACAATCCTCGGGGAATTGAACTCCATTTTTGGCAAATATTTCCTATTGTTTCATTAAATCAATGTGGCCGCTGGTCACGTGAGTGAAATCGATCTATACCTTAAATACCTGCTATATACCTTGAATGTGATCTTTACGTTGTCCTTGTATTGTACTCATTCGAAAGACTCTTCTTCAGTTTCTTTGTTCCTGTTCATTGTGTACATCTGAATTAAAAGAAAGACATTGCTAACTTAAAAGGCACGCAAAACTTGTTTCGGAGATATTAAAGTTAATATCTTTTAAAGACAAACCGTTGAACTACAACATAACAATTAGACAATGATGTCTGATGAATAAACAAATCCCCTAACTGGACAGTTTAAACATCATCTTTTGGAAGGGCAATGTTAGAACACTTCACGTTATTAGCTAAAGCGCCCTGAAATAAAATATGTGTTCTAATAGGCCATTTGCGAGTTCGCGTCAGCCTCTTTTTCAAAGCGAGTCTACGTGCGAAAGTTTTGTGAGGGTAATTAGTTTTACTCTGCTTATGACAGACTTCGCACTTAGACTCGCTTCGAAAAAGAGGGTGAAGTGAACTAGGAAATGGACTAGTGCATGGTTTCCCAATTCCATCTGTTTGTTGATGTTGTAACCATTTTACTCAATTGAGTATACAACTTATTTTGACAACGCATCATGAAACAGCAAGATCCAAACTGATGAAAATACGAATGTAAATGCACGGATGAAATCATCAGTATGGATAGTGATAGCCTGCGAATACAGCCGCCTTTCGTCGCTCACCGCCACTCCGAGGGACGTGAAGAGAGAAGGACCTTCTAGGCTAGGATAGTGACTTCCTTGGCGAACAAGAGCCTCTTTGTGGGCTACAACAGCTCTAAGACACTTGACAGACCAGATCATTGCTGGTTCACACACCTAAAATGGTTAATGTTTTTGTATTTCAGGGCTTCCTCATTCAGCTTCTAAAATGTGGTCGACTCCTTCGCCTGTTTCGTGTTGTCCGAAAGCTTCATAGATACACCGAATACAGTGCTATATTACTAACTCTTCTGATGATCGCATTTGCCATGGTCGCACACTGGCTTGCCTGTATTTGGTACGTGATTGGTCTGTCTGAGATAACTGGTAACTCCACCGTGAGCTGGCTTTATGCTCTCGGTGAGGCCATTAATAAGCCTTACAGCAACTTCTCCGCAGAGTCTGGACCCGATGAAGGCTCTGCCTACGTCACTGCTTTGTACTTCACGCTGACCAGTATGACCACGGTGGGATTCGGTAACGTGGCGGCAAATACAAACACCGAAAAGGTGTTCGCAGTCATCACCATGCTAATTGGAGGTAAGCCGTCCGAGATTGAGATGTAATTTAAAGGGAAAATCCAGGACGAAAGTTTAAATTGAAATAGGTCATATAATGTGAAAATAAGCCACTACTGTTTTCCATTGGCAAACAGAGCGGCAATTCCTCTGTTACACGTACAAAGAGAAAGAAATTACAGTTGGAAAAAATAAGAACACGGAGTCATGTTTCCAATAATACGTTTTCAAATGAACATCAACGAAAACAGACACGCCACAACCCACGTGGCACCTTGAAACAAGCACACGCAGCAAGTGCAAAGGGCAACGGAGATCAGACAAGGAAACAACTATCCTGACGTTTTATATCTTCTTTTCATATCCATCACAAGAAACAGCAATTTTCTCACAAAGAAGAAAAAGTCTTCCCCTCCATACTCTTGCATAAATAAACAACTTGGGTTGTTTGTAACATCTTTCAACAGTCCTTAGCCACCACAAATAACTTCTTCCTTTTTCTTTAATTGTAGCCTTGATGCATGCTGCCATATTTGGAAACGTAGCTGCCATCATTCAGAAGCTGTACGCCAATCGCGTACGGTACCAATCCCGCTCGAACGAAATTAAACAGTTCATTCGCGTGCATAGAATCGAGCAGGACTTAGCCAATAGACTTGAGGACTATTTTCACACAACGTGGTCTCTGTCTGGTGGAGTTGATACTAGTGAGGTGAGAAATGATTGCCTTGAGCAAACGTGATCATTGTTCTTCATGGAAGGTTTCAAGTCCTTCGGTGATCAATTTACACATTGGAAGGATCCTTGTCGCAGCGTTACATCACCGCTGATGAAGGCACTAGACTGGAGTGTCGAAACGTTGGGTGGTGAATTGTAACTTATTAAATCTTCAAACCAGAGTAGCATCAAACTATATCAGACTGTCCACCTGGTTGCTGTGTGAGCTGTAATTTACATTGAAAATATCTTTACTACCATCATCATCGTCATCATCGCGTCGTCGTCGTCACGTGATCTTAGCTATCCCAACTATGTTCTTCGTCTACAACGCTTTTAACTTTCGAATTTACTCAATTTAATTTTCAAATATAAACAGAAAGAGGGCGGATTAACCATTAAAATATCACCGATTTTCAACACGATTGCTTTCATTGAATAAAAGCATCAGCCAACTTTTTCTTGTGTACCCCTTATAGATCCTCACCACGTTCCCAGAGGAACTGCAGTCGGACGTGTGCATGCATCTTTACAAGGGATTACTGGAACTCAGCCCATTCTCCCAAGCCCCTCGCGGTTGCCTAAGAATGCTCTCGCTCCAGGTGCGCACGGTTTACATTGGACCGGGTGAACTACTGCTGACCCAAAACGATGTCATCAATGCTATTTATTATATTGCTAGTGGATCCATGGAGGTGCTTCAAGGAGAGTCCGTGGCTGCCATTCTTGGTAACGCTATCTTTTGATGTTTTTGACGCGTGCAAATCGCATGCTACAATATTCGATTGATGTCAATTGCACTGTTGTAAAACTAGGAACACTACGTTAGTCTTCTTAGCTCAGGCTCTATTTGGATCAACCGTTTTCGGTTGGTTGAGTTGGTTGGGTTTTTCGTGTTCCATTGGGGGAAAAAGTCGTTTTTAGTTAGTTTCATTGATCAAACTTTTCAACCAGCTCCAAACGTGGTTGAAATGGTTGAAAATGATAAGTAGCGTCCGCTGATCTGTTAGCAAGCACCGAATTTTTGCGTTTGGCGTCTCCCGGCATTTTCCGCGAAAACCTTGACAACCGGACTTGGCAAAAAGAGTCGAGGAGGCATGAGAATGACTGACCCAGTGGAAACCGCGGTTCAACCAAAAAGGCTAAAAAAAGTGTTCTATTGGGAACATCAGCCAAATCGACCAAAACCGGTTTGGCTTGAAACGGTTGATCCCAATAGGACACGACCTTAGACAGCGCACTTTGAATGAAGAAATGCACAAATGAATGATGATAGCACAGTTTTTAGCAAAACCCAGGAAGCTCTTTTTGTAGTTGGTTTAGGCGAAAGCTTCATGAACAGTTTACTCGGATCACACTGGGTATGAAAGCATCATGTTTAGCATTTGACCAATGCTCTCTTATCAGGGAAGGGAGATCTCTTTGGCGAGGATATTTCACGCAAGACACCTGCAAAACGAGCCAATGGCGATGTGAGGGCCTTGACCTATTGTGACGTTTACTTCATTAGTCGAGAGCGTTTGCAGAATGTTCTGCATTCTTATCAAGAATTCGCCTTCAAATTTGCCGAGAATCTTGAGCTCACATACGACTTGGGAGCGAGTGAGGTAAGTTGGCATCTTTTGGATTGAATTTGAACTCGTGTTAGCCTAGAAAGGCGTTGAATCAGTGCTTGAGTTTATTAAAATCCCTAACAAAAGTTTAACCTCTGTATTCTAATTCATGGAATTTCATCAAACGGCTTATTTTGAGAGATCGCAGGTCAGCTCTTCCACCTCAGCTCTTGACTGATAAATGCGGTCTCTCCTTCCATTTTTTTGGCAAGGAGCCACGTCAAAGACATCGTCCATGAATGAGTAATCACTGAGCAAAACGCTATTGGAAATGTCGTCTGGCTCTCCATTAATACGCAACTGTTGTGACTTTATTTCTCCAGAGGGATATATGGCGCAGAAGTGCCCTAGATTCCATTTCAGAAGATGAAGAGGAGGAAGAAGGGGAGACTAAAATCAACTCAGTGGACGGTGGTCATAACCACGTGAATCATGCTCTTCAATCCAACCATTGCCATAGCAACTCTTTACGGTTTAACAAGAGGCCTCGTCAAACGTTTAACATGTACAGGACACCCAACCATTTCAGAGCTTCGGGTCCTTGGTGTGGACTCCAAAATAATGATCAAACGGACTGGAAAACGCGAGCAAATCGCACTAAAAGAGAAATTGCCTTACGGCTACCATCAGAGGAAGAAAACGATTCATCGCCTCAATCCCCGAAATTGCTGACACGGCAACTTGCGGTGGATGTCAACACGGAAACAAAGAACGTTGGGCTGGATTCCTCGCCAGAGGAGAAGTCTTCTAATGAACCACTTTCTGACCCAAGCCTGGAATGGGAACACGAGAAATTTACATTGAAGACTGATGAAAATTCAGTCCACGATGAAAAGGATAGTGAAAGTTTCGAAATGAAAAATTTGAACAACGACATTGGAATGAACGTTTTGGAAGAGATCACTGAGGAAGGAGAGCATAATGAATATGATAAACTTCTTAGAGTAAGCACTTCGTCGGAAAATGTATCCATCGAAAGTCGGTCAAGTTTTAGTGACACACCAGCCTTGGATAAGAAACACAGCAACGATTTTTCGAAACATCTTTGTTTGACCTGTGATCAAGTCGACGTGGATAACGCAGACCTCTATTTCAACGAAGGCGCTGATATTAACAAACCAGGGAATGCAAACGAGGACAACTCACATGAGACTGACAATAACGAAGACAATCTAATGAGATTCGTTGACGACGTTGTTGACACACAGACAGGACTGCATGAAGATGGGAATAGGCTTGGATATACTGACTTTGATACCATGAGTAATATTCCTGGGAGATCCGACTTAGTCTTGCCACAAACACCTAGCAGCTTACGCAATAGCCCCATCCAGAGTATTCCCTCGTCACCAATAGAGAGCACACGTGGAAGTTCTAGAAGCGGTTTTTCGGAGCTGCCGTTCCGAGAGAGCCGCTCTGATAGATTAAAATTGAACGGGGTCGATAGTCCATACGGAAGTACTAAAGGAATTCCAGATGGCCATACCTCGAGGATCTCCATAAATAACCGGGAAAATTCCATTGGAAGTTCTAAAAACTCCCTTAAGTTGCTTGAACCGGAAAAGCTGGATAGTCCGCTGGACAAAGCTAACGGCATGTTTCGTGAATTACGCTCTCTAGGGAGTCCTGGTGGAAGCCTTAAAGATGGTCGTGCCGAAAGACGAAAGCGACATGGAGGTCTGAGACGCACCTTAACTGAAGCCAATTATCCTTCTGACTCAGGCAGTTCCTTAAACGAGAAACCAGTAACCTCAACCAGAAGGAGGAAAGTTTCAGCAGTGATTCAGCCGCCGACTATATTTGCACCGCTCGTGGCCAACGTCAACAATCCCTATAAGGACTTTGTACCACCAGTGCGCGAATCCGCGATCACGTGCGACTGTGAATCAGCGGATCACGTACTCGGAATGAGTCGCAAAGACTGCTCCGGAAGCCGAAAAAACGGCAATATTGACTCAGATGACGAAAGCATTTCGGAGGACCTAAGTGAGGACTTCTACAGGAACGTGGAGAACCTTATCGCTGAAAATCAGCTGTTGTGTCAAAACAAGGGTGATAGTAGTCATCATTTCAAAGACGACGAATGTTCGTCCAAAATAACGATGACCTCTGAAAATTCGTTTATGAACAGTGAGCTTCAAAGTGATTCATCTCGGAAAGTTGATGATTCGTCGATTGAAGGTTGGTCAGTAAAAGAGCTGACAAATTACTTTGAACCGCCTTTCTCTTCCTTTCCGAGCATGCGCCGACCCAGCATTTCTGGCGCCTATTCGACTCAGTGCATCGAGAAGGAGGAAATTCCAGAGGGTGATGAACTGGGACGCGTATTTCGTCCAATGAGAACAAGTTTTTCAGAGCCACATTTGAGTTTAAGACTTCCTATGCTTCCTGGAGGCAATGGCAGTACGGAGGAACGCATTTCTTTGTGCGACAAAGATGGCGACAGTTTAGCCAGCGGAGACACCGCAACTCGAGATATCGAGGAGATTTTAAACGATGTTTGCTGCACAAAAGAGGCCATTGAAAAGCTGGAGTCGGTATTGAAAACCCCAGCGCGTAATGTCTTAGCTGAAGTCGCGGATACTAAACAAACCGTCCAGAAACTAAATCAAGAGGTTTCAAACTTGAATAAAGAGGTGGCGTCATTGAGCAATGACGTCAAAACTGTCTTGGAGCTATTGAAAGGATTAAGAAATGGACAGGTTAAAGTGTGAACTGCTGTAACACAGTGACACCAGGAAACATGTCAATCTGAAAAAAGAAGGGGTGTTAGGCATGCCTGGTTTGGTCTCTCGACAAAGAAAGTAGTTTTTACTTTGACCTTGGATCGTTAGTCGCGTTCTGCGGATCAGAGAATGCGGCTGCTTACAATTTGGCGAAAAATTCCAGACTTCTCGGGAAGAACTCAAATGGTAGAGCAATTTCCCAAAAAATCTGTTCGGAAATTTCACCTCCCTTTCGGATCGGGCGCTCAGAAAATCCTTGGCCATTTTACGAATCTTCTTCTTCTAGGCCCTTTTGTAGATCTTAGCAAGGTTTAAGGACGGTTTGAAAACAGAATAATTTAATTGTAAGTGCAATTTCGTCCGGATGATCGGTGTATTTGGAAAATTGCTTACCATTATGAAAACAATCACCCCAACCATAGTAACCACCCCGCATCTTAATCTTTACAGGAAAAAAGAAAATCGAAACTGTGACCCCGCAGCCCAGAAGACAACATCGATATTTTGGTCGAAAGCATGTCCCTAAAATCTGCGACAAAATCTTATTATGTTTATTATGTTTTACGCAGACGGAGCCATGAAACAAAGGCCAAGGTATGAATTGCAAGAGATCTAGTAATAAGCGAGGTCTTACTCAAACACTTCCCAGGCTTCCCCCGATGTTTTTCATCGTGACTAACATTCATGGGGTGTAGTCATAGCTGTATAAACACGCAAATATATATTTTTAGAAGTTTGTGAGGGTGCTGCGTGGTAAAAGATCTATATTTTTGCAATAATAAAATTAATAAATTAGAAGCTCTTATCCATCAACGAGGACGTCAATTTCATTTTATGAGAGTGCCGAGTTGTTACCGAAGCTGAGAATGTTACGCCGACCAACCAAAACGGTCACAAAAAAGACCAGGGGCCTGTTTCTCGAAAGCCCGAAACTTTTCGGGCGTATTTCGGGTATTCTCTTCGTACCTTGCAATGCAAGAAGTTTTCAGCCCTGAAACTTTGCAATTAGTCTTCTCTTTCTTATCTTGATAGCATGTTAACAGACCAGATTTCGGGACTTTCGAAAAACGGGCCCAGGGGCCAGTTTCTCGAAAGTCCCGAAACGTTTACGGGCCCGAACAGCAATTTGTAAAACTACGATCCGCTTATTCAGAGAATCTGGTCTGTTAACATGCTTTCAAGATAGTAAAGAGCAAACCATTAGTAAAGATTCACGGCTTAAAACCTCTTCCTTTTCAAGATACGGAGGGAATTGTTACACCCGAAATACCGATGAAAACCTACATGGTATTTAATCCCGGTTTAGCACTAACCCTGCTTTGAACAACTCGGCCAAGAGTACCCAAGCGGAATTCGAACCCGTGATCTCCCCGTATGATACACCAGTGGAATGCTCTAATCACTGAGGCTTGGGTACTTGTGACGGGTTAGGTCATTCGGTAGTTTTTTTCGCAACAAACGCCCTGCATATTGCTTCTGATGAAGAAAGGAAGTCACATAACCATGGAGCAAACGACCACTGAAGTTTGGGACTTCCCGTGGGCTGCCGATCAGTTTGTGAACTGCCTTGAATGAATGACTTTAATAATAACTCCTTGCTAGGCTTTTCGATAACTATTCACAATATAAATACTAATACTAAAATGCCTTCTAGGTGCAATCCGATCTAAATAGGGAGCTTAAGCAAGAACGACGACGATGCCTACAAAAACGTTCAAGTTTGCGCTACTCGTTCACCTTTTACAAAAACGTTTAAGTTTGCGTTACTCGTTCCGCTTTTTACCAACTGTCCAAGAATTGAATTGGCATGAACACCGATGAAATTTCGGATAAAGAATACAAATTCCTCGTAATGCAAAACCTTAGATTCGGTCATTTCACGTTGCTGTTTGGCGGATGACGACAGAGAAGAGGCCCTGTTAGGGGTTTTAGGGATAAGGGATAACTGGCAAAATAATTTTAGGGATAAGGGATGACTGACATAGTTTTGACCCAGTTTTAGTGATAACAGTCTCGGCAATTTTAGGGATAGCTGTCTCGGTAGTTTTAGGGATAAAACTGCCGCCGCAATTAAAAGCCCCCCTATCAGGGCCTCAGAGAAGTGCAGTAAAATGTAAAAACGCACGCGCAGAGCGTGCTGAGCCATTGTTTTTGTACAGGTAGTTACATGATTTCGAGTGCAATTTGGAATAAATAAGCACGAGTAAATTTTTTCAAAGAGTAACAAAATTGCAGGAGCCCGTAGTGAAAAAAAATGCGAGATAGCTTATCATAATTATGCAGAAGCAACGCAGGTAAATCACGTGCAAAAATAATTTACTCAAACCCTGCAAATATATCATAAGGCGTTCAGTCAAAACAACAGGTTTTTCAATGTTTTTAAAGTTTTTTAAGCCGCATTTTTTTTCTCTTTTTTCCGCACTGAATTACCTTTTTTCTGCATCGTGTTTCCTGAAAACTGCATTTCTCTTAGCCAATCAGAATGAAGAAATTTTGTCATATATATTATTAATCATGAAACCATTGTTTTGTGGCGTTCTCGTTGTCGACGATCTCGTCTTTGCCTAAAGCTTCCTAATCGTTGGGGAGCTTCCTAATTAATGTCTCGATCAATTCCGAGAGCGCCCATTGCCCCCTGAATTAGATGCAAGACGAAGCCCGCCTGGTCGGGCATTTGGCTATCGAGAAGGGCGACAAGTAGGACGATTACGCAGTTCATTCCTCGTGCAATTTTCTAGAGAGCCATTCCGCGTGGGTTTTGCCCTTTTTAAGAGTTTGCAGCAGTGACAAAGAAACTCGAAAAGCGTAGACAGCACAACTTGACGCTTTGTGAAGGCCTTCCTGATGGGGTATTTGACCGTAATAGCTGGCAACATCGTGGGGAATTTGACCAAGTCAAATGCCCGGGGGTTTGACCGAGGTGGGGATGGGTGCTCTTGGAATTGATCGACACATAACAGTAATGAACAGTTAGAATCGTTTACAGCAATGCAATAAGAATCCTACAGCGTTACAACGGAGAAAATTTGAGTTGCCTTACGCGGACAAAAGTTTGATTGACGTATTAAAAAACATAACGCCCCCTTCAAATTCCTTTTTTTTTTTCAGCATTTTGTCAGTGCCTAATCTGATGCCAGTCCCTACCGGTAATGCTCCAGTCAATTGAAACCCCGGCCCCCCGAGCCCCGGCACTTAGCGGGGAATTTAACATTTACCAAGTGTCAAAAAACGGCTTAATACCCCGCCCCCGGGGCCAAGAACTCAACTCAAATCGAGATCGTTGATCTACTCGTTGTAAATGTCAAACTTTAACTGTTTTTCGTTATTTTATTAAAAACTGCACCCTCTTTAATAAGCTGCAATCTCCATTTGCGTCGAACGCTGGCCTTCAATATGCCGAATTTGCTGCAAAAATCAACTTTCATTTTGATAAGCCAGAGTTCATGGAAAATCGGCATTGTGTCCGATATAGCGAATGGATCATCCCCAAAACTAGTTCAGAAATATATGGATCTTAGTATTATATGAATGCAAATGAGCTTGTGTTTTTAGCGTCAAACACGACAGGTTCAGCACATAAAAAGACATGTCTTCCGCCGGAAAACGACACCAAAACGTCGCTAACGACCCACCCTTTATAGGATACTCTATAGATACCTGAGCCGATATCTCAAACGCTTCGCACAATAAGGTGGATTTAAAATAAGCTATTTATCTAAAATAAATTTCAAATTGGTAGTGACGAAAACGCTTCTAAATGCTTTTATTCCAAATATATATCCTCAACAATAATTCACACCGTATAAACTTTGATCAACTTAAACTTAATTATAAAATTATGTAATTATCTTGTCCTTCAAAGGTATTCTCATCATGATTCAATCACTTAAAACTTAAACAAAAGTAGATAGGCAACTTCCCCTAAAACTATATACAGTTGAACCTCTCCAATCCGAACACTAAAGGGACAGACCAAAGTGTCCGCATTAGAGAGGTGTCCGTATTATAGAGGTCACCAAGATTGCAACATTTTTAAGACTCCACTGACAGTTTTAAGTGTTCAGTAACGAAAAATAGGCCCAGTGTATCTAAACTGACTAATATACGGTATTCAGACACAATGATTTGTACATCTCAGTTACAGTACATACTTTATACGAATCGGTTATTTGAAACTAAAGGAACTACGTACAACGCAATGCTTCACCTAAAAAGGTACTAATAAAAGTACAATTTTCAAAACTCCAGTTGAAGATCAGTGAATAAAACGTTCATACTTGCGTAATCACAAACTCTCTCTTCTTCCCGTCCCCTCTCTCGCTCCAGGGAACGGGAAGAAGAGAGACCCTGGGAACGAGGTTGCCAAATAACGGGGTTACACAATGATACGACGAACGAACGAACAGAAACAAAATGCGAACTTGTTATGTTGTCAAAAACTATCACTGCTAACTGGAATATTAACTACTTGTGGTCCTCCCAACGGAGAGACCCTAATTACGACTTATTCTTCTGCTCTTTATTCTTTTCAACAATAGATCTATCACAGACTGGAAGTAATCTTGATTTGAAGGCACATATTAATTTACTCCCACGTGGCATATTGCTACACAAGGGCAGTTGCGCATGCGCATACTAAATACCTAAAGAAAAACATGCAGAAGCGGTAGCGGTACCTCTGGACATTTAAGCCTGAGCGGTGTACCATGACGAGTCTCCCCGAGATTTCGGCCCGCGGATCGCTTATACTTGCTACTTTCGGATACCTATCCCCGATAGGCAGTGAGGGAGAGAAATGTCGGCCCCTAGACCATACGTGACAGATCCCTTACGTACTCGTAGCTCAACTCCTTCTGCTTTATACTATGATTTCGAGCGATATATATTTGCGACTATAGTTGTCATGTCTTCCATATGGTAAGGATATTTTCTGGTACTAATTTGTAATACACCGAGTTGGCGCATGCGCATTTGCTAAGCGTGACAAAACAGCAAAAGGAACCACGCATCTTCCGGTAAAACTTTAAAACGCAGTCGCTTTTTCAGACATATTTTGTTTTGTTTTATTGTTTGAATTCCGCGCGAACAAACGAGGACAATAATTTCGCGTATACAATGACATTAACGTGTCTCGTTGGACAGGGGATGGACAAAAGAACTAACAAGTTATTCAAAAAGAGCAATAGCTCCTAATGAGCTACTGTTAAAAGTTACAAAATGTTTGGTGCCTTCAGGGACTCTCCCGGACATTGGTTGGTTACAACTATTTCTTTTTTAGCTGTTAAACTCCCATAAGCACCTGTTCAAAAAGGTTGTTGTGAAAGAACAGCAACCTGTAAAATCGCTATGGAGGTGTAGAACGTCCACCTTTCGTGTCGTTTTGTTTTCCTTTACTTGAGTTTATTCCGGTGTTAAAAATGCAGTTTAGTCGATTGAGAATGAAGAATGTTGAGACCTAACAGAGAATCCAGCTGTCCGTAAAGTACACACTTTATACGAATCAGTTATTTGAAACCAAAGAAACTACGTATAACGCAATGCTTCACCTAAACAGGTACTAATAAAAGTACAATTTTCAAAACTCCAGTTGAAGATCAGTGAATAAAACCTTCATGCTTGCGTAATCACAAACTCGTGCACACTATATGTTAACTATATGTCAACACCGGATCACCAGAGTGTCCGTAATAAACAGGTTAAGTTTATATGACTTCGCTCTCTGGAGCCGAGATTTAGTGTCCGTTGTCCTTATTAGACAGGGTCCGTATTATAGAGGGTTTTTTTTAGAAAACGGGTGAGAATTTTTTCGGGACAAAGGGGAATGTCCGTTATAGAGAGGTGTCCGTAAGGAGAGGTTCGACTGTACCTTCTCCATCAAAAATTATTCTCATTATGATTCTGTTACAACTTTAACAAAGTGGGTAGGCAACGTTCCCTCTAAATGTGAATACACTCCTTGAAAAATATTTCCATTACGATTCAATCTGTTAAAATACACTCCTTCAAAAATATTTCCATTACGATTAAATCTGTTAAAACCTATTAAAACAAAGTGGGTAGGCAACTTTCCCTAATAAAATGTGTATCAATTGGTGTTGTTCTGAACGAAAGCTGACTTGACACCAAAGCTACCTCCATGCAATAACCTATAGTTTACAGAGAATAGGTGGTTACTATCTTGGTTACTATGATCTTTATCTACACACACATGAAAACAGAGGTGAATTTCACTCATTTCAGTCCTGAGATGACAGATTTACCGTATTAGATTGTTTCAACAGATTGAAGGCTTTGCTATTTTATAGTCCTCCATGTTAAGTCCCCGCTGTCGCCCACGCTTTAGGTGATCGCGTGCTGTTAAATCGCCGCCCCAGGGTCCCGGTTTCAATGGCATTTTGTTAAATCCACCGCCCAACGGGGCCAACGCGCCGTTAAAAGTGCGTTGAATCCCGGCTATGGAAGCGTTAAATCCCCGCTATGTCCCGGGGGTCGGGGGGCCAGGGTTTCAATTGACTGATGCATAAGATACCGATGTGGCCGCCTTCTTTCTCAGCTGAGATGAAAAGAAGTGTATTACGGCTTTTCTAATGCTTCCATCCTTCGTTTCCGTTCAGAAAATAAACGGAACGATCAGTGAGTGTGAGACCAACATAGCCACGATAATATACACGATGACAATCGAAAAAACTGATTAACGATTATAACAGCAAATCAGTCTAAAAAATAACAGGAACAGCAAGACCTTGCAGCGAGACCATGCAGCAAGACCTTGCCACAAACAATCAAAGGAGAAGAAACGTACCTGAGTCTTTTTTTTTTTTCTTTTAGCATTCTTTCGGTGGCATTTTCAGCTGCTCTGCCTTGCAAAAAGCAAAGGGAGGGTTAGCAGGGATGGACTGGTACCGAACTCTCCCTCCCGTGGAACGCCTGGCGAAATACTGATATTTTCACTTCGTAAATTAGCGATTCTCCGTGATCAGTTTGTTTACTAGCAGTGTTAAAAAAAATGTCAGGCCTTGCGAAGAAAAGTGTTGAGGTCTACACTGATGTCAGCAGAGAAATTTTTGAAAGTGAAATATCCGCAAAGCGGAAGCCAGCAATTTTAAAGGAGCTCGACATCGGGAAGGCACCTGTCAAGTGGACGCCAGAATATCTAGCACGTCAGGGTGGGGAGAGGGCGGTGAGAGTTCATGTGTGTCCCACGAAGAAGATGGATTTCATCCATAAAAACTTTGCTTACAGGTAAGGTTTGTGGATTGTTCCAACTTTTTAGTGAGGTTCAACGAGGCACAATTAACTTTGTTATTTAATGAGGTGCAAATATGAATGAGATGCAAGGAATTTTTCAAGCAATCCCGAACCTAAGTTCACTTCTTATTGGTCAACCCACAAATTGTTATCGGATTCATGATCCTGGCCTTGATTGTTCAAAAGGTAGGTCACGCTATCTACTGGATAAAATTAATCACTATACAGTGGATAAGTGCTGGCAAAACCAATAGTTTACATATCCAGTCGATAGTGATTTATGAGGCCTTCCAAGGGGTTTTGCCGACAAGCAGCATGACCTCAATACATGGCGACAGTCTTTTTCCAAAACAGATAGCCGACAGGAACTGACAGCGACAGTGTCAAAATATGACAGTGACACTGTCCGTAACAAAACTGGTGACTCACTGGCTCTGAAACAAGTGACAAAGTGACAATGGAACCTACCTTGGAAGGTCTCATTCATCCACCCTTCGAACAACTGGGGACTGGTTGTGTAAAGCTGTATGCCCTTACCTCAGCAATGCTGACCTCTGTAGAGCTGCAAGCTTGATATCTGTTATGTTGTGACAGTCACTCCATTCCCCTTCATGTCCTACGTACCTCTCATCAGTCCTGATTGCCTTTTCTGAAAACTAATTTGTGAAAACATCCTTTCAGGACCCTTGCATTCAGCCAATTTGTAAAACAAGCTAGCGAGGATGCCCACAAAGAATATTTTCTTAACCCAGTAGTGAACAAGGTATCAGTTTCAAATACTGTGTAGCCAGTCTTTTTACCAAAGTGCATAATGACACCAAATGTTAGCACACTACATACTCAACACCACACATTGAATATCAAGTACCTAAGTAGTATAGTAATGTGAATGCATGTTCACCTCATTTATTTCATTTTTAACTATCTGTTTTATGAGGGACAAATGCAAAGGCTCCTAATTATGCTTGGTATGGATGTGAAAAGTGAATTACAGGACAAGACAAACCATACAAGGCTTGCGTAACATATAATAAGCTTTATAATTATTAGTATATCAAGTCACTCAGTGAGTGAGCTGTAAATTGCATTTTAATGAGATCTTGTAAGTGCATGTTTTGATGGGTTCAGTGTTCAGCAAGAAACCTGTTGACCAAGGGCTTACAGCATCTGGAATCTGCTTTGTGAAAATAGGCCAAAAAAGTAATGACGACAACTTGAATAAACAAATAATCTTATAGTGCTCAAAAGAGCATTTACACGATCACCTTTTCAGTAAAGGACTGTTGACAGTGGACTGTTATTGAGGTTTTATTGAAATAGATTGTCTAATCCAAATTTGACAATCCTGCTTTAATTCTCATCTCTCAAGCCTGGCATGGCTTGTACTTCCTTAACAATCACATAATTGTTTCTGACTTTACTATAAAGATGTGATTTGTCAATGTATATTGTCATTTTATCATAGGAGGAAAAGTATTACCTGAGATCCCTAGGAGATGACCCAAGAAAGGTATGACTTTGATCAATGATGTGTCTGAAAATGGTCAGGCAAATGAATTGTGTAATGAGTAATGTTGTTTTTTGAAAGATCCCAAGAAGAAAAAATACTATCATTAATCTGAAACCCTTGAAACTTCAAAATGTTGTCGTTGGAAGTCATGAAAATTCCTTGGATTTCTTCTTTTTTGATTCAGGACATATCGGATATAACAGTACAGTTTCCCACCTTGGCTCAAGACATCAACATTCCCAAGTTATATCCTGAGGACAGATTCTTTTCAAGTGTGTTCAGAATCAGTTCCCCAAATGCACAGCTGTGGACTCACTATGATGTAAGTATGTGTGCCATGTTTCATGCAGCCTTGATTTCCTCATTCTAAGCATTATTATATAATGTATATATATATATATATTTTATTTTTGCACTTACACACTGTAGATTATGGACAATCTTCTCATTCAAGTCACTGGACAGAAACGTGTAGTACTCTTCAGCCCAAGAGATGCCACTAAACTTTACCTAAATGGTGATAAATCTGAGGTTTTGGACATAGACAATCCTGACCTGTCAAAGTTCCCAAAATTTGTTGAAGCCACATCCTTTGAGTGTTTCCTAGAGCCTGGCGATGTCTTATTTATCCCAGCCCTGTGGTTCCACAATGTCACATCACTGCAGGTGAGAACAGTTATACTTCGGTGGTGTTGCTATCAAGTTCACGTTCTCTGTAAAATTCGTGAAGAGATATGACAAGGGTCAAAGTGGCAGCCACAAATTCAAAGAAATTAAAATTTAAAATGTAAACCAGCATTCAAAAGAGCACCTTTAATTTAATAATCCTACAAAGATTCAGCATATCAGGCTTAATATCGGCTAAGAACACATAAGTTGAAAACTGAACGATTTAAGGATGGTGAAGTTTTTGTTGTTTTTGTTTTTCTCTTTTTTCACCCCCAACACTCCAGAAGCAAACCTCTTTTCATTTGTCTTTGCAGTTTGGAGTAGCCATAAATGTCTTCTGGCGGCATTTGGACTCGTGTTACTATGACAACAAGGACACATATGGTAACAAAGATCTGGTCCCTGCTACAAGGGCCATGCAAATAATGGACCGTGCTATTAAGGCGCTTGAGGAGCTCCCCGAGGAGTACAGAGACTTTTATGCCAGAAGAGTAGTTTGCAAAGTGAAGGACAAATGCTACTCTCTTAAAAATGAGGATATTGTACATAGCAGTGTGAATGGAAATTTGGACACAGGCAACGGATGAATAAAGAGTTGGTTGTAATTTTAGATAATTTCCCTGAAAATAGTACCAGCACATAGCAGGATGTGTTAGGCTCCCTTGCCACATTTAGGATCTGGTCATAAAACTTTCGAGGGTGAAACTCTTGTGATTAAATGTAGCAATGTGAACTAACCAGTCGATCGGTTGGTCATTTATTCAGTCAGCCAGCCAGCCAGCCAGGTAGCTAGTCACTGAGTCAGTCCTTCAGTCCGGTCGTCACTCAGTCAGTCAGTGATCCAGCTGGTCAGTCAGTGACTTGGTCAATAAGTGTGTCAGTATATCACTCAGCCAATAAACCGGTCTGATATCCAGTCGCCAGCCAGCCGGCCAGTCCGTTAGCCTTATCAAGGCATTCAGATGGTTCAGATTGGGGGGAAGAACAAAATTCGTTGAGAGAATGAAAGATGAATTTATGAATTGATCATCGAAATGGTAGCATTTTCGCAATTGAAGTAATTAAATGAAGACGGTGAACTTTGAGCCAGGTAAGTGAACCAGAACGAAAGATTTTGGAAGGGAGCAAGAAAAGACTTGGATAGACTCGATAAAGAGGGAGAGTGTTGCAGGAAACTGTGGCGGTTGAAGAATAGGTTCCATTCACAACTTGAATTAAACTGTACAGTCGATAGCGTAGAATTACATTCTTCAAGTTTTCCACACGTCTCTCATTTTAGACATGTCTCATTCTGCCGACCTTAATTTTAATTATTCCCCAAAGAAAAGAAACGGAAGTTGTATCTGTTCGTTGTTTGCCTTTTAAAACTATCTTTCGGAAATGTTCTGCGGGAAATTAATTAACAAGCTGTTGTAATCTTGCTGCTAAAATTTGGAAGAGCTGTCAGAGAAATCTCGTCAAGTTTGTCTTGACGTGGGCTCTGCGACCTAGGGTATTAGACATATTTCGTAAGATCGAGGTGCAGAGACGTTTGTTCAGTGCCACGGAAAAAGCTAATCAAGTCTAACAACGATAGACTCGGAGGTAACTACTTCTGTAGCTGTAAAATCCTGTATATAGTACTTTCCGTTTGGTTGATCTTAGCTCATTTTACACAATTTCATTTTGGAAACAGTTGCCTGAGCTGAGTTATGAGAAAAGTCATGTGAGGCGCGAAAATCATTTAAAACAAAAAACAAAAAAAACTGTCTTTTATTTTTCTTCTAGCGCTGTGCTATGTGCCCTACGAATTTTTTTTGCTGCCAATTGAGGCCTGTGGGTCTAATTTGCATTCGTTTTAGAAAAAAAACGATCATTCTCTCTGTTTTCATGTGTTTTGTGACAATTTGCGTTAATATGAAATACATACACTAGAACTTTGTTTCGTTTTTTTTTTTTTTTGCAAACTGATAGCTGCTTCCGATTTTTAGCTGAAATGGACGTTTGCAAAATATAATGGCACAGTTTGCGCCAGCCGTCCAACAATCTAATGACGTCTTTTCCTGCAGCTCGACTTAAAGTCATTGCGTAAAAATAAAATACAAAGCACCCTATGTTTCATTTTCACTTTCTTTTATCAATGAATATCCTGAATATTGCAGACGCAAGGTGTGAATATACACGAGTAACAGACTCCTCTACGTGATGGCGGCGGCAGAATCAGATCATAACATAAGATTCGAGTGATTTATTCTTGTCATTTTAATGCGGATTCATTAGTTAAGAAACTCCATTGGCCGAATGACGGAAATGGTTCGAGTGCTGCTCTATTGGTGCTAGCTGAAATGGCTCTTTTGAAGATGTATACTAATAGGTAGTCCATCCATTTTACATACAACTAAGAACAGAGGCGCAGATATTACAGTCCCGCGACTCCGTGCGCACCGGCTAAGAAGATAACAAGAGACACTAGGTCGAATGGTCTTTCGTCCATACTTAAATACACTCACATGGATAATCGCATTATCAGAGCGATTTTCAACTGAGTATTGTAGCAGCGAAATTACAGTAAGGTAATTACTTTGTCCAATCAGAAAAGACGGAAACGATTCAATGGACCAATCAGGGAAAGCGCGACAAGCAAATCGTAATTGGTCAGTTTGGTCTTGGTGCCTGCCCACCAATGTGAAAACAGTCATCGATTCCATGATTTCGGAATCGTCAACTGATTTGAAAAGCAAGAATCAAATTAAGTTTGTTATTGCGTTGAGTAAACGAATATTTATGTTAGCCTGCCGAGGAATTCGCTTGCTTCCCTGTAAGTGATAAAAGATAGTTCACGTACAGTATGAAAATGGTGTATGAGGCGAAGCCCAGGGTGGTGTTCATATATAAGTCATATACCACTGACGTTTCGCGCGCGTTGCTTTACAAATGCTGCTGCGTATTCATGCTGGCCCAGGATTATCGTCTTTGACGCAAGAAAACTGACTACAGTTTTTAGAACGCTGCGTCATAAACATCCTTAGCCTAAGGCTTAAACTCCCACCGTATCTCCCGAGTGAGATGTACACGGTTCCAATCACTCCGGCTGCTCTTCAATTCGTACAAAACACCGGCAGAGGCAGAGTCGCTGGGCCCCACGCAGAAGACGTTTTTCCTAACATTTTTTCGGTTCCTAAAAGTTTCTGGATGCACGCCAGGACGATTGATGCGATAATAGCATGTCACAAGACAGTG
>BLFK01000347.1:636956-697167 GCA_014634185.1 Astreopora myriophthalma | reverse complement strand
ATAGTCTGGACACGACTAAGAGAAACATTCGGGGGCCGCGCTCGGCCGCGCACGATTTGGGGGCCAAAATAATCCCCCAAAAACGCGTACTCTGTGTATTCCGAGTAAACCGTATTCTGTATATTCCGTTCATTCTGCTATCGAGAGCAGAATGAACAGAATACTATTCCGTTCATTCCAAGAACGGAATAAGTCCCCCTCCCCCCCCTCAAAAAAAAAAACGCTTAAAGCGACCATTCCATATCTTCTTATTCCCGAATAGTCCCCCAAAAACTGCACCCATAATTTCTCAAAATAGGCTCATTCGAACAGTTGTGTTAAGTTATGAAGTCGGAGACCGCTAAAGAACAGAAATCCCATTCCCATTTTCCAAATTGTTTCTCCCTTTCCCGGTGGGTGAATCCCATTTCGCCAGTCCAAAAAAAGGTCAAATCCTAGTTTTCAGTTTACCCTTTCATGACTGTCTTTTAAGAATGACTAGAGGCGTTTTTCATTTCTTCATCACTAAAAATAGGCGTATATTAAATCAAGCCCCTTAGCAGTGTCACAGTTGCGCTGAATAACTAAAACTCAACCTTTAAAAAATGATGTACCGTTATAACTGATAAGAGTCGATTTTTCTTATTTCTGCAGTAAATTAACCGTATTTATCCTCGTTGTGGTCGTTATCTGATCGTGGTTTCTGGGTCTTTCAATCGACGTTAAAAATCGTTCAAAAGTGCGCCGATTGGGCGGCTCTTGTCGGCTTATTGTGAAGTCCTTTCATTCGTTTTAGCGTGTTTTTAACTTTCCATTTCCGCCACCCGAGAGACTGATAATACTCCAATTAAATTAAGATTTGTTAAGGCTATACTCAGAAAAGCAGGTGTTATGCGGATCTCTTTGTTTCTCTTTCCGCTTTCAATTAGTAGTACTTCGTCTTCGAAATGGTGCAAATTGGTTCTTTTGCATATTACCAATAAGAAACTTCTGACAACCAATTTGAGTGGCAATGGCCAATTTGCATTTTCATCCAAAGCATACGCTGACGGACTCAAAACGTAGAACCACGTTGGTTGGATACAGAGCACCACAAACAGGGCGGCAAGTAATTCACTTACTCATCATCTGCGCAGTGATGATTGTACATATTAGCCCTAGACTCAAAACTGCCTAAGGTCAGGTTGAGGAGACTCTCGTTTCTGTTTCTTGTTGTTGTTGTTTTGTTTTGTTTTTTGTTTTTTGTTTTTTGTTTTGTTTTTTTTGTTTTGTTTTGTTTTGTTTTTTTTTTGCTGTGTCTAGACTCGTTTACAAATTGAACAAAACCGTACCGTAGTGACTCAAGTTTCGAAACTCGTCGCTTCGTTCGTAGTTGAGCCGGCGATTATTAGGTCGCCATCTTGGTCATCCCCGGAAGGTGGCGCCGTTACGAAAACTAACTTTTATTACGAATTTTTTCGGGGGAAGTGTAGGCCCTTTTCTTTTTGTCCCCAATACGTACTGCTCGGTTTTCAAATGTTTGCCGGAACACGCCAGTTTTAAAGGTTGCCCATCGAGCTGTATTTTAATGTAGCCAGAGTTTATCTAAAAGTTGCTTTGTCTTGGTTTCAGGCACATAATGCAATCATCTATCACTCACATCCCAGCGAAAGTACTGGATAAACGGAAGAAAATATCAGTATTGTATGTATTTCTTCTTCTCCCAAACCCTGGCTTTCACTGTACGGGAATAAATAATACTGAGACTTCCTGCAGACCTTCTTTTCGCATTATAAAGGCTACGTATACCCAGAAGCAAGAAGAAATGCTTAAATGAAGTTGAACAAATAACAACGTACCTTTGCGGTTTAACTAGCTGTAATCACTTCGCCAGGATTCCAACTTGTTCCTCGTTTAAATTGTTCTGACCTACTGTCCAGGAACTGAATTGTCATGAACGCCATTATATTTAGAGAGAGTGGAAAATTTATGGTCTTGTGCTCCCGTCGTCGCCAAAATTCGCTTCGTTCGGCGTTGTTCAGCGAGGAACGGCAAATGTAAAACGCACGTGCAGAACGTGCAGAGCATGCAATGCGTGCAGAACCATTGTTTTGCTTGTCGGCACATGGAAGGAGGATGATCCTAGCGCTAGGAAGATCGTTGCTAAACAAACAAACGAACAAACAAATAAACAAACTAGCAAACACAAGAGAGGATAATTGGACAGAGAGGGAAACGCCAAGTCTAGCCTTTGGGATATGTGAATGTCATTAAAGTAATTTTTAGTGACAGGAGTCTGTTTCCCGAGACGTCCGCGAACACTGATGTATGGCTCTCACGCCTTTAATGTGGTATGTTTTAGGTCAATTGCCGCATTTTTGCTGCAATAAGCATAAATCTGCACCGTTTAATGATTTTACAATTTAAAATAAGTCAGAATTAAGGTTCGCAGACTTCCCTGGAAACCGACTTCCGGTGTTCATAAATAACTTTAGCGAATTTTACATATCCCAGCAAATGCCATGAGACTCCCTCTGTCCCAATATCGTCTCTTGGCAAACATGACAGTTGCCGGGTGGTCATCTGCTTCGTGTTGCTTGCACTTACTTGAAGATAGAAAACAAGTCCTGCTTCTCCGTCCGCGGAGGTAAAGAACGAAAACGACGGATCAGTAGAGAATAACAAGTTTATTGGAAATTTTCAATGAAGAAGGAGAAAATTTAATGATAACCCTGCCTTCTAGCAATTTAACCTTGCAAACCAAAAATTCTCAAAAATACTGTTCGGTACGATCTTAAAAGAGGGAGTGCGGGCAAACAAGGTCCGCAGAAAGAAACGCCTGAGGGAAGATGTGTTTTTAAATACAAGTAACTGTCTGAAAAAAATCAAGTTATGCCGGACTTTGCCTGAAAAGCTCGAAGTTTCTTATGTTTCCTGTTTTGCTTTGCAGAATTTTGAGCAACATTAAGATTGAGACCGTAGAGGATGGGGCTTTCGATGGCCTTATAAAGCTATTTGAAATGTAAGTGTAAATTTAAGGGTGCGTTCGATTGGCCGTATTCCGCAATAATACCGACCGAACCGCTTTACTTCTAAAAAGCACCCCTTAGAGAATTGTGATGTTATTGGAACAGAATGGAGATTTTCAGCATCGTTTCCCGACAAAATGCTATAGAGACATCTTTATAAACTTGCGTCCAAGGATCGATCGAACGCGCACTAAAATTAAACGTAAAAAGGTTAACAGAGTGATAACGGCATTGTGACGTGGGTCCGGATGAACCAGGAAACTATACAAAACAAAACAAACTAGCACAAACCCCTTCCCACAAGCACACGACTCACCAACATAAATTTTAAGAAACACGGATGATTTTTAATTTAAGATCTAATTTAACTACAAGTATATCAGTTACTACGAATAAAACTAATCGTTATATTAACCTTACTTAAACTTACTCAATGCTAGGACTACATAACAACAAATGAATTTTAAGCTAATGTACGCTAAATTAATTAACTTACGAATTTATACTAAATATTTACAAATATATACAGTACAGTTCATTTCCTTCTTTTTCGTGCTCCATATAATCAACTAAACAACAGACTTCAGCCAACCTTGCAAACTCCACGACAAACCTCTCCTGTACGCGTTGCCGTCCTCAGTCAGATTCTGCAATTTCTCTTGCCTGTCTTACAGTGCCACCGTCAACTCTTTAGCTTTCCGTCCTCCTCTTTCGTCTTCAACTTTGTAATGTTATCAGTTTTCTTTCACAGTTCAGCACAGTTCACAGTTCTTTCACAGTTCTTCACAGTTCTTTCAGTGTACATGTCACAGTTCAAACTTTGTTACCGTCGCTGACAAAAGGATTTTGTCTTGCTTTCGGTCGGTTCCTGCTCACGATTCTTTAGCAGTGAATCTCTCTGCGACTCTCTTCTCAACTGTCTTCTTCGTTCAGCTTCCCTCAACGTTTTCCATTCGTTCCCTCTACCGTTTTCTAGCCGTTGCTTACATTTATATATTGACAATAATTAAATCTTCTATTAACATTTGGCTTACGCACTTATTGTTTTAACGGTCCTACATTTACAACACTGTATACTAAATCAACACTTTATGAACAAATAAACTTTACAAGCTATTCTTTAAGTACTAATTGCGGTTTACTACAACGATACATTAACAATAAGTAATTAAAACTAACGAAACACACTATACAGGTACGAAAACAAAGAAAAAGAAAGGAATTTCAAGACAGGCATTAAACGTGAATTTGTAATTGGAAGAGTGCAAAGAATGGGATCTCTCTTCGAGTATTCAATATTTTTTTCCCCTTGTCCCTTGATCGTAAAGTGCTGAGTATCGTCGTATCATCATCATGGTGTAATGAGAATCCATATCGTAGTACTCATGGTGAACTGATAGAGAATAAGATGGTACTTTCTTTTTTAGCTATTATACGGTAGTTCTTGAGTTTGCGCTAGAGAGTAAATCATAACTACAAATGTTCTTTGTGCATTCGAGGTTTATTTTGGTATTTTTACAAACGTTTTCCGTATTTCTTTTCCAGAAACTTGGATCACAATAGACTGGACAAATTTCCCGTTTTTAACACTAGATCACCTCTTCAAAAACTGTAAGTCAGATTGTGGTAATGCACCTTGACCCCATGCCGCGGAAGAAGACGTCAAGTGCACCGTCCAATAAATACAGCTTAGTTTTGGACCAATGGGGCGGGTTTCTGGGATCGACGAAATCGAATTGAAAGCTTGGCCAGAGATCAACGTGATCGTAGTTCTAAATTTGTTTTCGACGTTGTTCCCCGCGGCAATCAACTCTTTCTCCCTTAACGTGTGATAGCACGATCTTATGTATTACGCGCTAACTCCATAAGTCAAAAATTCACTTCATTTTGAACAACTGTATAATTTCCTCTTTTTTTCAGATTCTTGAGCAACAACAAAAATATCAAAGAATTGTCGCGAATATCACTTAAAAATTTACCGGAACTAACTGAATTGTAAGTAAATGCGGATTACCTTAATTAATCAATTTGCCTTCAGCACATTGCAACTAACATTGACTTGCTGCCGATATTGAAAAGGAAGAAGGGACACATTTTTAAGCGTCGCTTAGGGGTGGAAATGATTCTCGATCGCTGAGTGTTCCATCCATTGTGCGCAAAGGGTAAACCTTAAGCTGCAATCCATAGACAGACACTATTTTGTGAAATTGTTTTGCATTTCTATTTCTTCGCAGGAAATTAGACTATACAAATATCACAGCAATTCCAGCCCACATGTTTAGCTACAATAAGAAATTGTTAAATCTGTAAGTACCAAATATGGATCCAATGGGCGAGATTCAGATTCTCACCGTTGCCCTGGAACGAGCATGGAGGGGAATGTTTTCAGATACAAATGAGCCCCCACTGCATGCTCGTTCCGGCTCGTTTCATATAACGCATACGACCTTATATGGAAATTAATTGCGCCAAATAATGCCGAACTGAGAATTTTGTGCGGGAAGCGAAACTTTCCGTGGGCAAAATGAATGTCATAATGAAATCTAATAAAACAGTTATTCCATCTCTTGGCTATTTACCATCTCGTATCCAACGCGCGCTCATGGAATAATTGTTAATTAGCACGACGAACAAGTAACTCCATGTGAACCATGATTATATATTGAGTTCGGTTTTGTTGTGTCCTACAATTAAAGTAAAAATATTAAAAGGCGATCTCTCTTATTCTTTTAGGTCTTTGCAATACTCCCGGTTGTCAAAACTCGACGACAACGCGTTCACGGATTCCAACCTACAGCACTTGTAAGTTGCCCTGGACTGAATAAAGCATCAATAAAAAGTATTTAGTTGGTCAGTTAGTCAGTTGGTCAGTTCGTGAGCTCGTGGGCTCGTGGGTTCATTTACGATATGATGCTTATATCGAGACATGTGTTTCGTCTTTTTCTATATAGATTCCTAAAAAGAACAAAGATCACTTCGTTGCCATCAACCGGACTTCAAAGCCTACAGACACTGAACCTCGAAGATGTTGACAACTTCTGGTCCATTCCGCCTGGACTAAAAATGGTCCGTGAGGTTTATGTCAGCGATTACAATTCATTCCTCTGCTGTGCCTTTTATCTTGGGACATACCAACGCGACTTTACCAAACAAGTTGAAAGAAAGGACATCTTGTCTTCAAGCTCTTCGCCCACTGTATTTACAAAGAATGCGACAGACAATCTTTTGACGGTTGCCAGTAATTCTTCTACCGCTGGCTCTCCAACTCCGAGTGTTATCAGTACACCAGCAGCGATTACAACAGAGAGCCCGTGGGAATGGAGTAAGAAAAAACGAAGTCGCAGAAATTCACCGATAGGGTCAAGCACGGCTGCTCCAACATTCAACGGTAGTTCTGCAAACGTTACCAAGCCGTCGACATCTTTTTCAGTGGTAACCACCTCTGGTTCTAATAGCGGAGAAGGCTTTCTAACAGGAACTTTACCGCCCCCAGGGGGATCTACCATCAGAGTTATCGGGGGACCTAACCCCGATGGGGGTGGATTTTTGACCGCACCAGTGACTAATCTGGGTACGATTACACACTATCCTACGCCAAATCGTAGTGTCCCCTTAGTGACAGCACCACCCCTTGAGGAAATAATTTGTTTACCAAAACCAGACGCCTACCACCCTTGTGAAGATATCATGGGTGCAAAATGGTTGACTGTAGTTTCGCTAATGGTAGGAGCCATTGCTTTGATAGCGAACCTTGTAGTACTGCTTGTCATGTTGTCCAGCGATCGCCGGCTGAATGTTCACCGGTTTCTAATGAGCAACCTTGCTTTTGCAGACTTCTGCCTTGGCTTGTATATTTTCATTCTTGTCTGCGTTTCGTTTAACAGTTCAGGAGGATATTATAACCATGTCAAGTCTTGGCAATATGGCGCTGGTTGCAAAATCACTGGCTTTCTCGCAGTGTTCTCAACAGAGCTTTCAGTGTACACGCTAACACTTATCACAATCGAGAGATTTTTCGCTATTGTGTACGCCATGGAAATGAACTACCGACTCTCGCTTGGTAAAGCGGTTAAAATCATGATTGCCGGTTGGATACTCGCTTTTCTCATGGCTATTCTACCACTGGTGGGAGTCAACAGTTACCGAAGCGTCGCTATTTGCTTGCCCTTCGACTCAGACGCCAAAAGTGCCTTAGCATATGTCGGCATTGTTTTGGTGCTCAATTTTGTCGCCTTTCTGGTCATCGCAGGTTTGTACGCGAAAATGTTCCAGGTTGTCGTGGGACCTGGGCCCGTTGATGGAGCTCCTCAGCGAAACGACGCCAAAGTGGCTAAGCGCATGGCGCTGCTGGTGTTCACAGATTTTATTTGCTGGACTCCCATTGCTCTGTTTGGTTTGCTAGCAGCTTTTGGAACACCGCTAATCGGAGTGGAGGAATCAAAGTTCCTTCTCGTCTTTTTCTTCCCGCTGAACAGTCTTTGCAATCCGTTCCTCTATGCCTTCTTCACCAAAGCCTTCAAGCGCGAATTTTTCTCCCTGCTTAGTCGCTTCGGCTTCTGTCACAGCAGGGCAATGCGTTACAAAGGTACTCTGTCGTCCCTAATTTACTCTCGGTCACGCACGAAGAGATCCACAATAGGTGAAGATGACACGAGGAGCAAACGTATCTCACAGGTTTCCGCCACTTGTGCTACCGCGGATACGCGACCCGTGGGAAACGGGTCTGCGAAAGAGAACGTCTGTGAGAACGGTAATTATGTTGGTCGTGTATGTGAATATATTGCTATGAAGGGCGTTAATAATCAGGCCTTCGGCGACACATCACCAGTGATCCCTAGCAACAATGAAGTGTTTTTCGACCCAGCAACGAGGGCTGAATCTCCAAACATTGCGCTCGCTGAGTCAGCAAATTGGTCGCATGATGGCACGCCGCAGCTACAGCGGGCTCAGAGTGTTGGCAGTTTTCACGCGGTGGACGGACAACTCGCAGAGAAAAAATTAAAGAAACCATCTGTGTCGTTTCGGGATGACCCGCAAGTAGCGGGATGGAATTAAGATATAATGACAGTACTAATGAGGGTACAGAAGATTTGTACAAAGCGGCCGTGCTTCTCTCCTTTGTATTACCTTTATAACTACGCTCAACAGACAAGAGAGGTGCCTTAATAATGTATGTCGGGAGGACCGCCTTCAGAACCGTCCTACCTCCTTGATCTTCAAGTCAAACGACAAGACCGTTGCTGCCTCAGGTCACAGAATCAGCAGCTTTTGGTCGTACCTAGGACATCTAGCAAAACGTTAGGGGACCGTGCTTTCTTTAAAGCTGGACCCACGCTCTGGAACTGCCTCCCAGAAGATATAAAAAAAATTAAAAACATTTAAAGACCTACCTTTTTAAATTAGCCTGTGAAATGTGACTGTGTTTAATTATTTGCTTGGTTTCTATTCTGACTGTGGACGTTTTAGTTTTCATGAAATGTGATAACTCAATTATAATTGTTTTAGTATCTGTATAGAATTTTAGATCTTTTTCTTGCGCCTTAGAATATTTATAGTTTTGGCGCGGTATAAATTATCTTATCCGAAAAACTGACATTCGTTTAGGAAATAGATAGTTCCAACTTCATCGAGGCTTTGTTGTTTCCAGTCTCCACGGCAATGATCCTCCTAGTTAAGGTTAGGGCCTAGTTAGGGCCTTAGTGAGCCCAGTTAAGGCTCCTAGTTCCAGACTCCTCCAGCGGCAAATTTTAGCGCTACAGTAACCCGGGTTAAATACCATGGCAACCTACAACTGTATGGGTTTCGGGACATAGCCCGGGATAAGCGCCAAATCTGCTTCAAATTACGCACGAAAACCCTTTTTCACTTGTTCTTTTTCCTGAATCTGTGCGATCGACCCAAAAGCCGCAAAAGCATTCAACGCTAAACGTAAAAAACTGATGCCCATTGAAAATGGAAGAATGCGTTTCCCACAAGCGGCGAATTTTGAACATTTGAAAGCGAAGCAATGCGTTAAAACAGGAAACACTTCCCGTATGCGAATGATAAGCAAACACGCGTAACCTAAAACACGTTTAAGTTTAATGTAAGCTCTCGAGAACAAGTAACTGTCATTCTAAACATCTTCATGTACACAGTGAACTGAACACGAACTAATTCGTGTCAAGTGTCCTAAACAACAAATACAAGTGGGTCTCTCTAAGCAACGATTGTGGGATTCACTCCAGTGCATTTAGGCCCGAAGCGGGTACAAAATGACCGAAACAGGCACTATACCTTCAGAACTTTCAAGTGAGTTTATTCAATTAAATATATGCCTTTCTCATCAGCTAGTTCCTTCCCGACACGGTTTTCGGCAATAAACGACCTTTTTGAATGGCCAATGACGTAGAGCGTTGTTCTGTTAAACGCCGGTCAAACTCCGTTTAAATAACCGGCGCTTAGGCTTTTATCGTTAACTCAGCCCAAGAAACGTAACTTCTGAAGGGATGTAAGCTTTAAACTAAGGGATAATTATACAATCCCTTTGCTTATATAGCGGTTTTCAATTGACTGTCGTAAAACCAACACGAAAGTGATTACTCCGACCAATCACAGCTGGTGCAAACAGCGCAATGTGCCAATCAAAATTCGCACTTGCTCAAAGCGCGGGAAAATCGCGCGTCCAAGTCGCGATTGATTTTTGTTTTCCTTCTCATTGGTTGATAAACCGGCGCGAGATTTTTATGCAAGTCACAAAGCGTTGTAATCGCAGTCATTTGAAACCGCTCTAAATCAAAGCGGAAGTTATCTATTCTTCCCCACTACGTGTAAAAATCACCTCATAGAAAAGTGTATAGAAAAAGTCAATGTGCAGAGCAATTACTAATCACAGTGAGCCACAGAGAGGATAAAAATATAAACAATTAAAATCTCGTTACCGGGCTTTGAGCACAGCATGACGAAGGACAGAATTCACCGTCCTTCCTTGAGCTCTTGCTACAGTAACAGTATGCAATTCGCTGCGCCGAAAATCCGTAGACGCCTTTTTATTCCACCACCCCTTCTGCCAGAACGAAAGGGAACGACAGTGCGGTGGAATCAAGATTACAAAGCCCAGAAAGAGGTCACTTTATTGTTTCGAGTGCGGCATCAAAACGGACTTTTCTGTATCACGGAAAAAGACGGCTGAGTCATCTACCGGTATTAGGTGTCACCTCTTCATAACCACTGCAGCAACGAGAACGAACAGGTGAACAACGGTCATTTTAAGATGATTCAATGCTCCCTATCACGGCAAACGAAAATAAAAACACCCATTTGCAGCTAGGATATGCTTAACCCTAAAAACTATAAACAGTTGCCATTAAATGACTGCACCAATCTTGCGATCGACCTCTTTCTGGGCTGTCAATCGGGACATCATCTTTACAACTGTCCTTCGGGTAATTACATGAAAGTAAACATCACTACGTGTATAAACAGTTTCTTGCACTCTTTGCACTGGAAGCAAGTCTTAAGTCTACTGATAGCCTGTTCCGCCATAACTGCCGTAGCCTGCTTGCTGCTGATATCCTGTATAATAATTCTGGTAATTCTGGTAAGCCGCCGGTTGCTGGGCTTGCTGTGTCCCCTGACCATACTGTTGCTGTTGTGCATAACCCGGCTGTTGGTATCCTGTGGCTGCTGCGTATCCTTGATTGTAGCTGTAGTACTGGTTGTATGACGAACCGGATCCATATTGCTGCTGCTGCTGCTGTTGTTGTTGTTGTTGGGGTTGGTTGTACGAATGGCTGTGTGTTTGCTGTTGTTGATTGTAGTGCTGCTGACCGTAGTTCTGCTGGAAGCGTGGTCTCTGTTGCTGGTGTGATTGATGCTGGCGATGCGATGACTGATGCTGGCGATACCCCCCGCTGCCTCCATAACCTCCACCACCATAACCTCCTGGGTAAGAAAAAACACAGGTTGATGATTGAACTTCGACAACACGAGCAACCAACGAGGAGGAAATATTTGCCCTTTCATTCCTCCTTGGCCGATTGGCCGACACAGCACAAATATTTCTTCACGTACTAATTCCCCATTATTACATGTATATGGCAAAGGCAGTCTTGATGTAAAGGCAAAGCCCAGCTTTCTGGTGGGCTCTTTTGTCATGCGGAACGTTTCCATGGAAACGGTCAGTCTGTGTTCTCCGAGAGCCGGCAAATTCAAAATTTGTACAAAACTTCTACCAGAAGAAAACGCATGAATACTCCATTCTTTGCAAACTTGTCTGAGATGCTCGCGTCAACAAACACACGTTACAGCGGAAGCCCTTTCAATGCACAAAACAACGAAGCATCACCCGATTGCCACATGATAAACTATCTACTAACCGAGCTTGCTCGAGCAGTACTGGGGAATATTGGCCCTCGGTCAGTACAGTACTGTCACGACCACGGGCCAATATTCCACAGTCCCATCCCCGCGTCCTGTTAGTAAGAGGTTAATATACAAATAATTACCTCTTCCTCCTCCTCCACGATGATCTCGCCTATCATGGTATCCTCCACCTCCGCGTCCCCCACGGTACCCGCCGCCGCCTCCGCCGTAATGGGGCCGCCCACCACCAAATCTGTGGTAGCCGCCGCCGCCGCCACCACCACCTCCGCGCCTGTAGCCTCCACGGTCATCGTAGCCTCTATCCCTGTTATACCCTCCGCCATGTCGTGGTCTGTCATCAAATCTTGAACGTTTGAATGGTGGCTCCGAGCCAGACCCAGAACGGCTTCTATAGCTGCGACCTTCCTTGATGTATTCATCCACGATGGTTTTTGCTTTGCTTTCGGACTGGTCGGCGTAGACAACTTCCTCAAAGAACTCTCCAACTTTCGGCAGAGTGAAACTCACTAGGAATAACAAGAATATAAAATTCCTCTAGCTGCTACGATTCAGGTAATGTAAAAACTGTACAATGTGATGGAGTGGTTGGATTAATGCAGTTGCGAAACTAGCATATGACTAGATATTACATGTAACTTTCGTGCATTTAAAAAAACATGGTTATACTGACACGGTGGTTGCATTAAGACGCTCGGTCATATACTGAGTTACGGGGTAAACTGATTAGAGCAGTGTGTGTGTTTGTACGCTGAAACATACTTTTCATGTCACTGACAGCATTCTCTGGCAGCTCGATTCCTTCTTTCTTTCGATCTTCTGTCCTCTGTCTAAGCTCTTCCTGAGTGGGAATGCAAACTATAGCTCTTCTGTTGAAGCCTTCAAATGGACGAATCTTCTTCTTCTGTGCTGACAAGTACACATTTGTCTAAAAGGAGGGGATCCAAGTAACAAATGACGTCAAGTTTTGTCATGAAAACAAGAAATAAATACATAAAATTATTCACACCGTAGCTCTGATTCTACAGAGAGCTTCAATTGTATTATGGCTTCTGCGACGACACAAGTACTAGTGTGTAAAAGGAAAGGTTACAACAGTAGACCCCCTTCAAAAATGGTGGATAATGAATTATTCTTTTGTCTTTGTGCTAATTAGCCCAACTAGCCTTGTTAACTTGAACAAAATTCAAAAGAATTTTTGCCCTAGAATGAGGCTGGCTGGGCTAATAAGTTAATTAGCCGCTAATTAGCACATACACAAAAGAATAATTTATTGGTCACCATTTATGAATAGGGTCTATAACCAACTGGGGTTTGGGGCTTGGCTTGGATCTACCACAAGCCACAGCTTAATGAGCACCCATTTACCTGGTCTAGAATGTAATTTCTCTTCTTGGTGGGAGCAAGCTCGAACAAGCGATGCAAGCACTTGGCTGCCTTGTCCATTAATTTGCTGTAACCTCCTACATCTTTCTTCCTAGCCACACCCAAGATCTGCCAAGAAGGATAAAACCAAATAAAACTACTGTATTCTTAAAAACCCCTGGTTTATTGTTTAGCCTTTGTGTCATGGTTGAGTGGGAAATGCTCGGAGATACTAGCTGTATGAGCTACTCTAAAATACGAGGGGAAATAAAACTATGATGGCGAGGATGATGATGCACTGACTTGTTAACACAAATTTGATAATAGAAAGCTTGGTGGCACACAAGCTACAAATACATGCCAAACTCAGGAATACCTAATACATGACTTGTATACATGTGTCTTGCTAACTAGCAGAGTGCAATACATGTATCTCACCCAGGGTTGTCAAAAAGACTTTGAGTAGAAAGAGATTATGACAAAGTAGATTCCTCTTTTTACCGGCAAATTGTATCCAGCCAAACCATGAAACGAGAAGGCGGTATTGCAGGTTGCTGGCACTTTTTGGCAACCCTATTTACATTTTCCATCAGATTTATTGAAGTATGATCAGTGATTGATCCATAGGGACAATCTGGTTATTTCTGATGACCACACTAAGACTGATTAAGTCACTAGTGTACCTTCATCTTCTCCATGATAGAGTTGGTGCCAAGGACATTGTATTTCTTGTCTGGGTTATCACTGACTTGTTTATTGACCCATGTCGTCTTTCCGGAACCTGGCAATCCTACCATCATTATGACCTGCAGTATTAAAAGGATCAACTTGACAATTTTGGACTGTATTATAGTGTACCACAAGAATTATCACTATAGGTTACACTGATTCATGATGAGATTCAAATTAATAATTGAATGGTTATGGATTGCTGCAAACAAAATCAGGACCACTACACCTGGGCCCGGTTGTTCAAAAGCCGATTAACGCTAACCCTCGATTAAAAATTAGCCGACGTTTTAATTTCACACTCAGAAAACACTTTCAAAAAGTGGTTTTAGACTAAAGTGGAAGAAAAGTGTAAGTTACAAGTGACATGCAAATTTTTTTCAGGAAAATGTTTGTCGATTGGTAAATAATCAAAGTTCACTCTAACCCAGGGTTAGCTTAATCGGGCTTTGAACAACTGGGCCCTGGTCATTAATGGTAATCAAATTCCAAAATCAAATCCAGAGAGTATACTCTAAGATTTTACTGTGCATTCTTAATCAACTCACCTCACACTCCTTCTTATTTGATGGTCCCCTGGTGCCATGTACTAGGGCCTCTTCACCCGCTGACTGCATGAATGTGTAACCCTCCTTTGCAGGAAACCATGGCTCTTCCTTCAAAGAACAACAAAACTAAATGGTTACATGCAAGGATAGTAATGACTAACTGACTATTTTGGGCCACCCGTACCGATTTCACGATAACTGGGATAACTAACAACATGATATCTGGTAGAGATCCAATACAAACAACATAAATTATTTTGTAAAAGATAACTAAGATCACCTGAGATCCAAAGTTCACAGCGAACTCTGCATTCTTTATAAGCACATGAGGGAAAAGTGCTTTGTCTGTCAAATCTTCAGTCAGCTCAAATGCAGCTCCCACATCTTCACCATTCTTGCTGAATGACACTGTCTTTGGATCACTCTCCAAGTCCTACAGTGTTGTTAATAACAGTAGAATGGTTTATTTTGAAGACAACTGAACAACAATCCATGAGATAATTCTCATCATTATTTATTTTACAAATCTGGGTAAAGTTCTGGATCAAATGTTTGTTGAAAGAGAATTTTGTTACACCAGCAACTTTGGCTGCCATAGAGAACATCACTCTTATGTTCACAGTAAGGGTTCACTGAGTCACGCAGAATCTTAACAATGGGTATGTCCCTGGACAACATTTTGGATGATGGATGTCGCGTATTTGTGGAAGAAGAGCTTGTACATGTACTTACCAAATAACATCCAATTACATCATCAACTTCAAAAGATTGTCCATATTCTGTAAACTCTGAGTCATGGGCTTTCTTGCTAGATGCATCATATGCGTAGGAATTCTTGTCTTCTCCTGAGAGCAAAATGGCATCAGGACACTGATCTCTTGTCTTACAGACAAAAGCCTAACCCTTGAAATCTTAATGTATCGACAAAAAACTAGCCAGACAAGGAATTACAATAGCAACTTACCAAGCTGCAAACTGGCCAAGTCGGTTGACCAACCCACTCTTACTACATTCTTTGGTTCTTCTGATTCAGGCAGCTCCACAGAAGCAAATGATGTCACCTTTAAGCAGAGAAATATGTGTAAGTATGTGATCTTGCACCCTTGGCTAAAATTTGCTACCAGAGGACTTTCGAGGTACACGCTCACACTACAACGTATCGCATGACACACCTTGCATTCAAAACAGACTTTTCCCTTTGTGGCACCCCAGGTAGCTCTAGCACCCGCAAGGAGATACGAGAATCCTTCATCAGACAAGGGCTTCCCACTCAGACCATCTGCTGCAACTTTGAGATGCAGGTCACAGTTGTCTACAAAATGAAACACAGGAAGAACAAAATCAATTCCTCTGAAGTACTCCATACTCTGGGTGTAACTACCTTAATGTTTAGCTACTTATCTCGTCTTTCGATTTCTGTACAAGGTGCTCCTTTGCCGTTTTATTTCTTTAAGTGTATGGACGGTACATTGAAAGTACTCGCCACTACTTCCACTTACATTTGTCCAAGACGACTAAAGAGTCGTCAAGCGGAGTCTCTTCCTCGCCAGGTTCAACTCTACTGGAGGGAAAAATAAAATGTAGAATACTGAGACATCTTCCTCACAGCAGTCTGCATCTAGCAGACGCCGTATGTCGACTGCTCGCCAATCGATCTCCTGGTGGTGATATAAGCATAGAGAGTCATTCCAGTGGTAAGTTGCTCTTACTCGAATATAAGATTCTGTTTATGGAGCAAGGACACCCTGAGCTGTAAATTATTACACGCATCTTTACTTTTGAGATGAATTTGATGCCAATTGGTCTGCCAAACACTACCTTGCATCAGTGACAATTTCTACATCATCATCATCTGCATCTTTCTCCTTTTCTGCCTTCTCCTCTGCAAGGAAAATAAACATTTGGTTAATAACAGTTCTTTAGTGTAAGCTGGAAAATATGTCTCTGTATTACTTCCATACGTAATTAACTTAAGTCTTGCTTTTGTTATCTTGGGAACAGATTCAACGCCTGACAATGTGCTAAGGCTTGAAACAATGCACACATTTGCTGTCTATGGAAGGCATTCCATCAGATACACGTAGAAACTGTCATGTTAATTTATCGATATCCCAGTCTTCTCATCCTTTATGATGTCTTTACAACAAGTGTATGTTTCCAATGACTCCACTGCAGTACTCCTTTTGCAGTATGAATAAGTGGCTGCCACTATTTCGGACTCAAATGATCTGATACCAGAGCTTGCTTGCTTGAATCTTTGTTGGGTTGTTAAACAAGTTTCGACTTTGTTAAGCAAGTTTCGACTTTCTGTAAACTGTTTTCAGCATCCATAATATTTCCACATTCACAGAATCTTTCTTCACTTGTGCTTCAGCACTACTACCCTGCTGCAAATACCATGCAGTTTTTTTCAATCACATTATTTTGAATAAAGATCTCCATTGCTCTAGCTCTGCTAGGCAACACCTGCACTACAGCAGAGCTTCTCTGATGGATTTCGTAATGATGGGAAAGGCTGGCTTTCCCCGTTCGTACACTGACACGAACAGCAGAACTGGAGTGATTAACTGCTACCTTAAATACCAAGACGCTTGGCCAACAACAGTCCAGTGTGTCAAGTGACCAACTCTGATGTAAGGCGGCCCCTGGAATTTTGAACAAAGTTGCCGCAACACTGGTGAAAACACAACATAGCAACACACAAGGCAGGGCTTTCAATAAGATTTTTAGTAGGTGTTTGCCCATGTCATAGGAGGCCGCTGTGGAGACTAATATTTAGTATTAATATTTGCAGTGTAGTTGAATAACATGGCCAAGAAGCCACTGACACGATAATTCACAGCCACCAGAGCTCCAGTGGTAGCCAGCTTCTATTGAAAGCCCTGCAAGGTTTATTCTAAAATGCAACTCCTCTTGATTTGAGCAATCATGGCAAACAATGTGACTTTTGAAAGTATCACAAGTCAGTCATAGCATAGAAAGGTTTGCTAAGGGTTAAGTGTAGCTTGTGCATTTCACATGTGTTAGATGCTCATTTGTGACCAGCCCTGTATGTGATGGTCATCGTTTTACAATAGCAGCTCTTGTTCACACAACTTTTGCACTTTCAGCAAAACATTTATACAGCACAGTGTGAAAAAACAATGATCATTGGTTTTTCTTGCATTTGTCTAACATAATCACAAACCCACTCAAAATGATTCAATGCATTTCCAGAACGATGCAGTGCACATTTGCCAATGCACAGGTCTCTATGGACTCCAAATGAGACATTTTAATTTTGTAGCTTCAAATGGCACACAACCATGGCGAGATGTACTTTTCTCAATATGCCATACAGAATTGACTACTTCGTTCCTGTAAGTGGCATCACCATTAAACAAGACATGCTTTGATTTCATTAACTGACATTATTCTTGGTCACAACTATCATCAGCCACAGGTTGTTCTCCAAAGGACATGCTTCTTTCTCGAGGAAAGGTCGCTAGAGCTCATCAAGGTACAGTTTATACCTGATGTCATGATTACAGATTTACTTTCACTACATGAATACTTCCTTCTGTGATGCCTTAAACCAACTGAATCCTCTCCCACTCCCGTGTGCCGATTTCTACAGATACATGTACAGAACTTCACCACCCCTTCCCTTTTAACAGCAGCACCGAGAGTTCCCTTCAAATTATGCCTTCTGTGCTATTTATGGTCTCATCTGCACTTACAATCCACAACTCATCAATAAAATTGAACCAACTGCCCAATATCCCTGCAGTCTGAATAAAACGTAAATTAATACAGAAGTTACTACTCTTGGTTTGCATAAGAATCTAATTCCACACCCAGCGGAATAGTTAGGGACACCAGCATGACTGCCACTTCGTTGTTTAGGGACACCAAAATGCACATGTGACACTAGGTGAGATCCACCAATGTGTTTTTATGAAGTTAATCAGAGTTATTTCTTGCAAGATCGAGCTACCATAAAAACCACTGTTAAAGTATAATTCCTTATTTTAAGATTTCTAGTCTTGAAATAAGAATTATATGATCTTGTTACAAGACAATCAAAACTAGTTTTAAGCCTGCATAATTCTAAGGCAGACTGATATCTCAAAATAAGGTTTGTGATGACCTTATTTTAAGAATGTGAAAGCTAGTTTTAAGAGCACCAGTCATCGACTAAAAGAACCCCAAAGTGAATATATTCATGCTACATTCAAGTCCAGCACAACAACACATAAGACAGTCAAAGCTTCACATTTTAATACTTCTACATATTAAGGTAAATAACAGACATAACAGTCTTATGTTTTTAATTACAGCCATCAATACCACAAAATGCGGAATAACCGCCATCATCACTGTGACCAATGTTTATGTGACTTAAAGCAGAAAAGAAACAGAGTGCACACATCCACGCCATAAAAGTTGCTTTCGGCATCTTCGCGGTCAAAGTTTCTGATCTTTCCAGCTGTCAAAGCTGTCAAGCGAATATTACAAACACGATCAATAGCGTTACATTAGGCAAAAGTGCTGCTCGCAAGTAGTCTTGGGTACTTTGTCTGTAAGAGGTTCTGGCGGCAACTCGAGTGAGGTTGTTTGACGTTCTGCCTTCGCTCTCATGTCTTTGCGACAAGAACTGTATTTTTTTAGCTGCTAAACTTTCAGGTGAGTGGTTGCATGTTTCTTTTTTCATTGTAGTTATTAATTTAGTGTGAGCAGCTCAGTTTTTACCGTGTAATTTCAAGTCGAAGTGCAATTTGAAAGCTCGCAAAGTCGGCCGACCGATCGATTTCAGTTTGCCAAAACGTATTAAACGAATTTTTGAAATATCTTAATAACTACAGCCCAGTGCAATAATGTTTCCCTACTTTTTTCAGATGCTAAGGTAACTGATAGAATTTTTGCCGTCTATGGATACATACAGTCGATCTTTTAGTTCTGAAATACGGCCACGCTGGTTACCCGCGTGCCTCCCTGACGTTCTTTCCTGTCGCAGTTTATGTACTCAGGTTCTCTGTCTATTTCCTTTATTTACGTTCAGTTGCCAACAGTATTTGCGAACTTAATTCATGTGAAACTGCAATGACTTATTACGAGTAGATGCAAAACTTCAAAGTAACATGGCGCTGGAGACTTGCAGTTGGTTTGAAGCCTACATAAATAACCGTTCATGGTTGGGCCCCAGGGAGGGGTGAGTGGGATATAATGCAAGCTCTATGAAAGTGATCTTAATAATTGTAGGCCATTTCACACATTGATACCGTACACTTGTCACTTGATTTTAGGAAAATCCTATGTCATGGATGAAGAGGATCTAGAAGCAACAAATATATTTTTCCCAGATAATTTGCATTTATCAAGTAAAAAATCCCTTGCTGATTTCCATCGGAAAATAGGCTACTTAGCCAGTCAGTGTAAAGTTCTACAAGGTAATTAGTTATTTTATACTATGTTTAAGTCCACACCTTTTTATACTATGTTTAAGTCCACCCACTTGTTGTTGTATCCAGTTAGCTTTCTTTTTAACCAAACCTTCTATGGCTGTTAATGCTGATTGACAGGGAAATCACACAAATAATGATCAAAGTGTTGGCACAATTACTCACACAAAAAGCTTAGTTTCATCTTTTCTCCAGGACGGTAACAAAATGGAGCACTTTTTACATTTAGATGCGCCATCAAAATTCCCTTACCGAGTACTGGCTGACAATGGTGAACACAGTGGGGAGAATACTCTGATTTTCATTGTTTTAGAAAAGGATGTGCTCTGTGAATGTCAGCCAATCTTTGATTACTCTATGTTCGCATCATCTTTGGATTCATATTTGGCTGTCTACTATGCCTTCAACTTGGAATATGAGGATAACTGGAAAAACACTTTCAAGCTCCTGGAAGAGCATGTGGGCATTGCTCCAAAGAGAAAGAGTTATCAATGAAAACAAATTGAGAACAAACTCTTAAGAAAACTAAAGGCAGGCAGCAACACAGATTAAAGACAAACAATTCATTACACTGCAGCTGAAGAAATTCAGCAGGAAGATTGTACTTTAAGTGGACTTAAATCCAACATTACTCCCCAGTCAACTCTTTTGTATTGGATGAAAGCCAGTATAAAGCCAAACTGCCAAGAAAACTTAACTTGTTAGCAGAAAATCTTGTTTCAAACATTTTCTTTCACACTTATGTAGTTGCTGTTGTTGTCTATATGATTACATGCATTCAAGTTCAGGTTTTTTTATTGACTTGTTGTTGACAAAAGCTGGAAACCCTGGACAAGTTTAACCAGCCAGCAGTTTGTTGTAGCATTCTACCAGGATAAATAATTGTGTTTTAATTATTAAACATTTATTGTGCCTATGAGGTTGTAATATTGAAATTTACATTGAATTTGTGGTAAAATTTTCTCTGAATAAGTTCAGTTTCTGGATCTTCTTTGATTTGAAATCAGCACTTTGTGTCCTGGCTTATTTCAAGTAAAGTTGCTCTTTTTATTGTACCTTCGAATAAGGACTAAATTTCTTGTTTTAAGCTTGTTTTTGGGTCTTTTCCTTTTTTCAAATTAGCACTTGTATCCTTATTTCAAGTTAAGTTTCTCTTGTTATTGTACCCTAAAATAAGAAATAAATTTCCAGTTTCAAGAAGTGTTCCTCTTGTTTTAAGATTTTTAGTAGCTTTGTTTTAAGGTCGTGAGATTCTTGTCTCAGGAGCTTAAAACAAGATATTTTCATCTTGTTTTAAGGAATTATACTTTAACAGTGAATTAACAAATACCACTGTTTAGAAGGTTAAAGTAATAAATAACTCAAGCCTACATTATAAACACACTGTGCTTAAGAGACTGATGCCTTAAGAAATCTAGATAATAAATTGTCTGCTGAGCATAAAACAGGAAAAACAGCAACACCATCATTATTTGAGCCCGAGCTCAATCTATAATTTACCAATATAAACACCAATAATATAATAAAATCGAGCTAATAAAATCAACTTTAACAAATGATTTGGCAAATAATTATGCAAATGAGTTTCAACATTAATTTATTTCCATCACAAACCTTCAGTTGCTTGTGTGCTCGATGTCTGATCTTGGTTCGTCTCCATCGGTTCCTCCGTATGCGATTTGTCAGTTTTATTGGCATCTTCCGGTTCCTCACTGGTCTTCTGCTCTTCCTGAGTCGGTTCGGACTCCATGTCTTCAGGTTTTTCTGACAGTTTTTCTTCGATCGGCTTGATGACAGCAGTCTCTTCAGGTTTTTCTGACGGTTTTTCTTCCATCGGCTCGGGGACAGCAACATCAAGAGCAGACTCCGCGGGTTCAGAAACAACTGTTTCGCTACCTTGCGTTACATCACCCGTTTCCTCTGCAGCTGCTTCGGTTTCGGGTTGATCTTCTTTTGTAGTTTCCTCTTTTGCTTCTGTAGCTTCTTCTTGTGGCCACTCCGCCGTTTCTTGCTCGTCGCCATTTGCTTCCATGGCTTCGGAATTTGAAATCGCTTCAAGTAAACGCTCAACCAAAACGGGTTTGTTTCCCTTCGAATCTAAGCCTCGGCTTTGCAGTTCCGCTCGCAGTTCTGCTACCTTTAGCTTCTTCACTGCTGCCTCGTCGAGATCACTCATATTTGAAGTCCTTTTATCAAGGAAAGATGGAAATAAACTGCAAGGAACCCCTCTCAAAGTACTTCCACTGCACGTGTCGATTCACAGATGTAGAGAAAACGACAACGCACCCCCAGCAGAGACCATATAGTACTGCGCATGCACTGCGGAGCTTAACGCTGGCCAAAAACTTGCGGATGCTAAAATTTAAAATTTCGAGTCCAAGGTTTAGTTCCCTTGCGACCAGCGTTGCACTATAGAAAAAGAGTAGACGCGTGGTATATGATAATCATTGTGTGCCAAATTTTGGTCGGCGATGTTGTCCCATTTCTTCATCTTGTCTTCCCGAGGCGATACCCTAATATTTCGCGATTGTATCCTTTGCTATATGATGTTATTTATTACAATCTATGGAAGTTAAGAAAAAAAGCCGAAGGATAGTCTGCAAAGGAGTGCTAAACCCCATATAAAAGCATGTAATTGTAGAGGATTGTAGAACATTGATGTCTATTAATATTCCAGCTTTCTTCAAGCAGCCACCTGTACTTTCCTTATGATAAGAAATAGGAACGAGGAATTTTTTTATTAATCTTATCTTAATCTAACTATATCTAAATTTTTAAAATTTTCATAATTATTTTGTCTAGTTCTTAACTATATCCTTAAATTGTAGTTCATAGTCCTATATATTTATATTTGTATTATTATTATTATTATTATTATTATTTATTATTTATTTCTGTTGATTTTCTATTTATTCACATGTATATACTTTAGTTTTAAATAGTAGATAGGCAGGTCCACATCAGGACTTCAGTCTTGCGTATTCTGTAACCTGCGTTATCAAATAAACTATGTATGTATGTATGTATGTATGTAAGTTTACTATAAATTGAACATGGCTATGGTGCTGGAAAAGGGTGTCATTGTGACATGTCATGCCCCAGGATGGAGGAAAGGGGGACATTATCATTCAAGTCCCCCCTGCCTTCTCTCCCCTGAGCATCATCAAGCCCCTCCCAGGGATTTTGGGTAACAAGGGAACATGACTAATTTAAACTGGGGATCAGGGGAACAAAGACAAAATATCTCACTCAGGGAACAAGGGAACACAAACCATTTTAGGGATCAAAAAGCTGGGATAAGTACAGAATTAATTTTGGGAACAAGGGAACACAAGCAGATTTTTAAAGGGAACAAGGCAACAATGACCCCCCCCCCCTCCCTGGGAGGGACTCATCATCCAAGCATCTATTCAGTACTGCACTTGCACCCACAATCCACCCCCCCAGAATATTTCTTTTTTTTTTTAGTGAAAGGGAAGTAAACTAAACATATTGGTAACTTGTAATGATCAATAATATTAATATTAATGATAACTTTATTTATCCTGGTAAAAGACCGGTCAGTCAGTCAACAAAGGTTAATAGACTGGTATTAATTGGTGACCAGTTGATAAACATTGCCAATAGCAATCTGTGTGTTTCAAGAAATAAGTTATTTTTTTCCTCATTGCATGAGTAGGTGGAATTCAACAAATCCTGAAATCTGATTGGTTCCGGGAGTGGGTGGAATTTGCTCATCCGCCCTGCTCACATCAGGCAGAATCGTTTGCATCCTTACAGCCCTAAAATGTTTGGGTCCTTACCACGCCTTTTGTTGTGTTTCAGAAAAAAAAATAAAAATGTTATTCACCAGCCTAGGTTGGTCCGTATGGGGAAAACTGTGCCCTCTGTCTTGAGTACCGCCCTTGGCATGGGGCTTGTATCCAAGACCCCGGGCACAGTTTTTCCCAATGTGGACCTCCTGGCTGGTGAATAACCGCTATTTAATCATTCAATATTACCATTACCATTTGAATATTAACTTTTTAATAATCCTGGAATTCTCCCACCTCCCAATAAATCAAATTTTATTTTTTTGTTGTAGTCTCCATTGAATCAATTATTGATAGCTATTGGAGTTATACACCCAGGTGATTTCTTTCAAGTCATCAGTGTAATATATCTTTATGAAGTTGATAATATTGCTTTTGTTTACCTTAATTAATTTTGTAGATAGAGGAGACTGTGTGAAAGGAACTCAAGATATATTTTACAGGAAAATCAAATCTTTAAAGGAGGGCCTACCTCCTATTTTTGTGAGTAACCTGTGTTGTGACATTAGACTGTGATTGACAGTTGAACTGGCAAGTACAAAAAACAGGTCACAGATAAGTAACAGGTCATTGTTTTTCCAATGCTGAAACAATCCTAAACATTTCTTAAAGCTGACCTCAAGCTTAAACAAATTGTTTTGCCTGAGGTAATAGCACTAGTAGAGGCTTCACATTGTTTCTGTATTCGTGAAACAATGGCCTGTGATCTATGACCAGTGACCTGCATTTTGTACCTACTGTGGTTAAACAGGACCTGTGTTGATGCAAGCTCAGGAATAAAGGGTAGCAGCAAACTGATAGGTGACATAGACACGTGTTTCAAATAACTTTTCTGTACAATGTTGTATTTCCATTACAGAATGTTGATGGGGTAAATTTTATCTTCATCAAACGAAATGGCCTTTACTTTGTCTGTACCACAAAGTTCAATATTTCTCCAGCTTTTGCAGTGGAAGTCCTTACAAGGTACAAATACCAACAGGATGGCATCAATGTTATTTTATTTATATTAGGTGAAAACATTAATTAACAACTTTTTTTGGCAAGTCTGGAGAAGCTGGTACATTTATACTAGTGGTGTGTCAGGTTTTATTGCATTTTTCTTATAGCTTCAAGAAAAGGTGGAATTTTACCCTGGTCCCAGAGAGTTTTCTTTGCTCCTTTTCTGGTACGAAATTTAGCCGCAATTAGTGACCACTACCAAGTGTGAAGTGGCAAGAGACGAAAAACCTCTGGTTTCGGTACTTGCCGGATACAATTTCGGTGTCTGACAGAGTGTGGATTGATCCATGATATTGATCTCCAGTTTTCCAAATAAATTCTACCCTTTCTTTTCTTTTCAATTAAAATGACAATGGCTTGTTTCTGTGAGTGTGAAGGAGACATTTTTCTTTTTATATCAATCTTAGAATTTCAGATCTATGCAAAGATTATTGTGGTGTTCTTAATGAAGAGGCAGTCAAAGCCAACTTTCCTTTGATATATGAGTTGCTGGATGAAGTTTTGGTGAGATCATTAGCTTACTTCAATGTTACTCATCTCTTTATTATACATAAGCAATCACCATAATGAACACCGTAGGTGGTTCGAACAGCCTTGAACAAGTAATTGTAGCGTAGGTGTATCAATCAAAGACATGTTTTGATAACACAACAAATTTAATCCTTCATTTTAGATGGCGTCTCTCGCTCTCTAACACATGTTCACTTCCAAATAAGGAGATACCAAATATGGACATACACTACAGTAATGTCACAGTGAATAATTACATGGTACACAAGGACACGCCCTTTAAGTTAACCGTATCATAGTTTAACTTTTAGTTTCATAGTGCAAATAGCTTATTCTCATGAACAGCCCTCCAAGTACTCACTAAAGTACAACTGTCCGTCTCCACAGGATTTTGGCTATGTTCAGGTGATGTCAACAGAAAGCCTCAAGGCCTATATTTGTAACCAGCCTGAAGTAGTCACAACATCTGAGGAGCCAATATGGCAGTGCACTGGGGGAACAGTGGTTTGTGAAAAAAAAGATATAATGTGCCCTCTGCTTGTGATTTTCAAATGAATTTTGTAAAACCCAAATGAAAAAACAGGTTATTACTTTGGCCAATCAGATCCTGTACACAACCTAATGGAGATGAATAAGAACTTGAAACTACAGTATTATACACAGGAACTCAAAGCATTTAATGAAAGAGTTGTTTTGGTTTTGCTCATGAATTTTGTGCAGGCTATTCTGGGTAATCACTTGGCACAGTAAAGCAAACCTAACGAAAATGCTTCACTCAAAACGGCAGGAATGATGGAGGTTTTGCTTGGCCCTGTTACAATGTAAGCTTGACCCATTCAGCTTTGCTGCCACCTCAGTTCTGGTCACAGATCCTCTTAGATTGACTTGCAAATTGAGCTCATTTATTTTTCACTGTTTTTGTTTTCACTGAGTTCAGGGTTCAATGGAGAACTGTAATTGGTTGAACTTGACAGAGGGTGGGGGTGGTGGGGGACAGAACCTCCAGTTTTTGCTGGTATTTTATCTAACAGAAGGATATATAAAGTGAGTGAGCATGACTTTTCATTCTTGTTACTAGTATGGGATAGAGAAAATGTCTTTGCCCAGCGCTGCTGCAAACAAGCCAGTTGTCTTGCCAAAGATGGGCATGGTTTGTAAATCAATATTGTATCTTAATACATATGCCAATTGTTGCTTGTTTGTCACTACAAAGTTATGTGGAGTACATGTATGTGAGAACATGTCTGCTCAGTGAATTTGATAGTCTTCGTAACATCAACTTTGTTCCAGCCTGCTAATATTTGCTGGTTCACTTTGTAAATTTCCAAACATCATTGAAATGGATTATCACAAAGAAAGGGCACCTGGTAAAATGAACTGACTAACAGAGTGGTTTTCAAATGACTGTCGAAAGTAATCACGCAATTATGATTGCTACGCTTTGTGATTCGCTTAAAAATCTTGCGCCAATTTATCAACCAATGAGAAGGAAAACCAAAACCAATGGCGACATGCACGCATGATTTTTCCCGCGCTTTGAGCAAATTACGTGGAATTGCTACGAATTTTTGATTGGCTCATTGCGCTATTTGCACCTGCTGTGATTGGTCGAAGTAATTACTTTGGTATTGGTTGTATGACACTCAATTGAAAACCACTCTAGTGACTTTTGGGCAAGTGCCATTATTAATTTGTTATTACCAAAATTAATTGTGGTCAAATTCAGATGGTAATGTGTTTGTCTTACTTGCATTGCCTAACCATCAAAGAAATGTGAATGTCGTTTTTTCTGTCTGATCCATGCAGAGAGGAAGCAAGAGTGAAGTTTTTGTGGATTTGTTAGAGCGGCTTACTGTGTTGATTGGTTCAAATGTAAGTGCCAACTAAGGGTTAAAAAACATGTGCTGTTTCTTTTTGGATGATCTCACTCCACTAAAATGCTGATCATCATGCTTGATGAAGGCTGACAACTACAAACATTGTCTGCCTGTAGTCAATTTTAGCCTTGCTGGGAATTTCTTAAGGCAAAAAGATGGAAAGCAGACAGTTTTTCAATGTAACCTGGACGTCGTTTTCAAGTTCAAAGAAAGAAATGACTTCAGCTCATTAATTAACTGCTTGCAGTCCCTTCGGAGTCAGTTGCGGCACCACCCATTTCAGTCATGCAGACAAGCAAGCTACCCTTGAAGGCAGTGGCTTGACTGTCTCAGAAGGGCTGTTTAACAGTCTATTCATCAATGTTTACCAGACAGTGTCAAATTGTTGGTTTTCTCTAGCTTCTTTAATCGTATATTGTGTATTGTACACTATGTGCTTTTGCATTGTCAATTTTAGCCTTTCTCTTCAATATGTTTTTAAAGGGAAACATTTTGAGGAGCGAGATTGATGGTTGCATTCAAATGAAGTGCTTTATGGTTGGCAATCCAGAAATCAGGATCACACTCAACGAGGATTTCTTTGTTAGCAAATCCAGTATATTGGCTCAAGGTATTGTGATGTCATTATGTTGTGGGAAGTGCACAGATCTGTATTCTAAATTGTTTTCTGTGTGTCACTTTGTTTTATGTCGGACTGGCTTCCATCCGCTGAATGAAGAGACTTTCACATTCACCAGCAGAAGATTGGCTCACCCTGTGTTTTCATGTTTTTACTTTTAAATGCCACTCAGTTAATCATCGCTTCAGCCTAAAACTGTAAAAGTGGCACTTTCTTTTTCTTTTCCAAACTGAAGGAAAATTTCTCATTCTGTCTAGCCGATCTTTCTGTTGCTCATTTCTTTATAAATGGTAAGAAATTATTGCGCATGCGTTGTGTAAGCCTCGTGCCATCGACGGCAAATAACCCGTCTCGTCGCCACAGTTAATGCCTGCTCCGAATAGAATGAAGAATGCTTTAAAAGGCATTTTTGGTCACCATTTGTTATTTTAATTTCTTTTTATTATTAAAAGACAGCGTTGCAGTCAGACTGGACAACTGCACTTTCCACGAGTCAGTCGACTTGTCTAACTTTGAAACTACACGAACACTCATTGTCAGACCACCACAAGGAGAGGTAAGAATTTTCCTTCATAAAGGGTGCATTCATTTGGGGTTATTCTGTTTTTAGCATCAACGGAATAAATGGAATAAAGTGTTCCAAAACAGAGCGTATTCCTCATACGGAATTGTTGTTACGGGAGCTGACACGATCAAGACCGACATTTTGGGCGACCGCGCGCGGTTTTCGCGCCAAAATCTCCCCAAGCGAAACGCCCACTCTGTGTATTCTGAGTAAACCGTATTCCGTTTATTCCGTTCATTCTGCTGTCGAGAGCGGAATAAAGAGTATGCTATTCCTTTTATTCAGAAAACGGTATTAGTCCCAAAAGAACGAGCTTTACCATTGATGCTTCATATTGCTCTTTTTGCAGTTTATCGTCATGAAGTACAGACTATCAGAAGCTGTACATTCCAGGCTGCCCTTTACACTGATTTCTTTTGTTGATGAAGATGAGGACTCCAAGTGAGTTTAATGCACTCCATTCCACGTCGTGCGTTTCTTGAAAGGCCCGAAATTATTGGGGTTTATATCGGATATCCCTCTGTGTTGTAAAAACGAAGACGTTTCAAAGAATGAAAGTCAAGTCAAGTAAAGAAATTGTGTTTTCGTAAGGTTCACGCCACGGGATTGTTTGACCACAGTAAAGTTTTTGCTTTGTTTTATTTTTAGAACTCTTGAAGTTGTGCTGAAGTTGAGATGCACCGTTCCTTCGTCAAAGTAATGTGCAAACAGCTTTTTTTAGGAAATTACAAGTAGTGTAATACCCAAGGCATAAAGCCGTTACCAGGTGTTCTGAAAGGATGAAACCTTTCTTGTATTCGTAAAATAAATTGCGAACAAATGGGCATAATCATGATAAGGAAACCTCTTAGAGAACTAAGGAAAGAGACTGTCTTTAAAAGGTTATGTATGGCTCATTGAGCTAACCAACTTAGAGAGCACGTAGACTGTAGAGAATATTATGCACAGGAGCTTAAGCAAAGACGTTGTTGAGCCACGGACTGCAACCGGAAATTGAGTTTTCGTAGTCTTGAGCAGTGGTTTCGCTCAGATTTTAGAGCAAATCGACCCTTTCAAAATAGAGACACCTAGCAATAGAAAAGTGGTAGCGTCAAGGCAGGTTAAAAGGGGAACGCCTACTTCCCGTTGCGGTCCTTCGCTCAAAAATGCCTTATGATGTGCATTAAGCGTCGCGGGGGCCGTGTTGGGGAATTGAACTACATGCAAAATAAGGCCGCTAGTCACGTGGATATGCTTTGTTTTAGACATAAAATTAGCGTTAGATTAGGAAAATTGTTTATTTCGTATTTTCTTCAATTATTGAATTGGTTGCTTTGTTTAGCTGCGCCAATAGCATTGTTATGAAGCTGCCAGTACCCAAGTCAGCAGATAGTGTGTCGCACAGGCTAACATCCGGGACACAGACAGCGGAGTTCAAATCATCTGAAAAAGCCTGGTACTGGAACATAGCTAAGCTACAGGGAGGCTCGGAGATATCCGCGACTGTCAAGGTTAGTATTACGAAAACAGGCGCAATGATCATACATCATCTCTGTACTGTTTGCTGTAGTGAAACTAGAGCAGTCTTCGGTTGAGTGTATTTCATCACTACGCTTCGTGATTGGCCCCCCAAAAATCATCGTATGCCAATTTCTTCACCAATCAGGAACAAAACAAGTACTATGGCTTCACTTGCCGCAAGCGTTTTCTCGCGCTTTCAACCGCGGCTGCATGTATTTGTTGTTAGTTCTGAGTGGTTCGTTGGATTATTTGCGTCCGTTTTGTGATTGGCCCATGCAATTACCATTCTCGTTCCCAGAGCCCATCATTTCTCTTAGCCTGCGGGGCCTTCGCACATGATTAGTTTGGTTTGAGTTTGCGGAGTACAGAGACTCGCTCAAAAAATGCGCGTAATAACATCCCGCGTTCGGCTTTTGAGCTCAAATTAAAGGTTTTACCTTTTGAATTCATGGTACGTGCCAATTTCACTTGTTCGATTTCAGGTACATATGAATGAGAGACGAAAATCTGCGAGGAAGGAAATTGGTCCCATCAGGTAATTGCTACCCGATACAAGAGCGACGTACTTAATGTATCATTGGTTTCAAAGTACGTGGTATTCATTTGAACTGTTTTGTTTATTTCCTTGTTTCAGCTTGGAGTTCGAAATACCAATGCATATTTGTTCTGGTCTACAAATCCGTTATCTCCGTGTACAGGACCGCGACAAGGCTTTTAACCCTTTCCGGTGGGTCCGCTATATCACTCACAGGTAAAATATGGCCGTGCTTTATTATTGTTATTATTATTATTTTTATTTTATTTTTGGTAAGAGACACTGGTATTCAAGTTGGTTGACGTGATATCTTCGCCTGAGTTGGAAGGCGTTAATCTTTCGAGAAAACGGAGCTTGCGGTTCTGCAGTTCCCAAAGCTAGTTATTAAATCGAGCAGTCCTTTGCTAGGCGTAAGTCAAGTTAACTCCATAGATCTATCTTTGTCTCCAGTCAGTGTAAGTTATAGTTGTTGTGTACTCCTTCCGCAGTGATTCGTACGTCATACGGATATAGCTGGTGCGAGACTCCAGGAGAAAAGCATGCGCTCTGGTAGGCATTTTTCTCTCGACTTAGTTCTACTTTGTCCTCAAAGTCGTTACACACAAGGCCCCGCTTAGATTGACATCTTAGGCTCCGTGCAAACGGACGCAACTCCCAGCATTGTCGGGTGTTACATGTTGCGTCCGTTTGCACACCCTGTTGCATGTCGTTGCGTGTTGTTGGGAGTTGTTGCGCGAAGTTTGAAACTGGTCAAACTTTTAGCTCCGTTGTTGTTGGCCAACAACTCCCAACAATGTTGAGAGTTGTTGCGTCCGTATGCACGGAGCCTTGAATGCCCTACCTTAGCTTAGTCGGCGGGTAGAACAACGGTGATCTAATCCGGAAGTCGTGGGTTCAATCAGTCCCACCCTGGTCAGAGATTTTCCGTACTAGGGCCAACGCTCAGATGGATTTCCTGGGATTTCTGGCACTCTAAATTACCCTTTGATTCTTAATTTTGCCTGCACCCGGCCGCGCTTTGATCTGTAACTTCCTGACATAGCTTCGTTGGCAGCTTTGCCATGATACTCTCTGCGCCTTTATTAGCCGGACCTGAGGCGGCGGCTAAAACGTTTTCGGCTTCAAATGTGTAGTGCATCGTCTCCGATCCAAGCGCCTGCACCTGGCAGAAACTACGCAGATACGATTTTACCCTTTATAACCTCTAATTGTATTATGGTTCCATTATTTTACTGTATGTTTGTTTAGCCAATCCTAAGAGCCGTTGTAATAACCGCGTACTTCCCCGCACCTGGGGTTTCATGCCAGCACACCCCGACACATCTCGACTCTGTTTTCCAACTGCTTAAAAATTACGCTGAAAAAGAGATAAATTGGAATGCTACAGAAATCGCGCGCGCGCGCACTTGTAATCATTTTCAGCCAATCAGGAGTTGAAGTGGTGCGTGCCGTTAATGACGTGGATTTAAGAACCACGTGCAGTTCCATGGAAACAAAATAACGGATTAGAAAACGCGAAGTTTTCCTCTGGTCGTTAACATGGCTGGTGTGTCGTCTTACCCATTGGCAGAACCTCACCCCGATGCCAGTTTGCTCAGCTTTCCCGAGAAGCTGTGGTGGATTGTCAACAATCCTAAATGTGAAGAAATTATTTGGAGTGCGCAGGGAACAACTATCGTGATTCCAAGTACTCAGAGATTTGTCGCCGAGATTCTAAACAATCCATCGAGCACCCTGTTCAAAACGAAGAATTTTGCGAGTTTTGTTCGGCAGTTAAATCTGTATGGATTTCGTAAAGTTACCGAGTACCCGAGGAGAACGGCATCTTCCACGCCGCGGCTGCCGTCGGCCTCAAGATGCGAATTCAAGCATGCATGTTTTCGCAAGGGGAGGCGAGGTGAGAAAGAGTTTGCTTTTACACACGGAGTCAGCAGTCTAGCCAAGGTGTTTTGCCCCGCTAGAGCCAACAACAAACTCAAAATGTGCTAAAACTTTTCTTCTCTACAGATCTATTGCTTCACGTGAAAAGGCAGCTGTACACTCCGAAGAAAGCTGGAGACAAGCAGCCAAAAAAACGCAACCTAAATTCGAGGGACAAACCCTTGGATACAAGTCACTGCTTTGCCCCGGTTAACGCCGCATGGAATCCTACTTTGTATACGCATTTGCCATTTGTCCCTTGGCAAACTCCGCTTCAAATGCCTTTCACACTGTTTGCACCGTTTTGCACTCCTTATCAACTGACACAATTACATCAAGGGCCCGTGCCAGGTATTCCAAGCATTCAACGGCACGAATTACAGGGACAGATTCAAGCATCCCCAATGGGACTTACTGTATTGGGCACTCACACTTCTGGAAGTTGTGAGGAGGGGGGAAAATCGCCTGTCTCGTCTTTACCGACTGTCAGCACTGGGGCCCTGCATTCTCAGGAATCTTTGCCAGTTAAGGCTAATGAAAGTGAGTACATTAAACGTATTAAGTGTTTTTGTTCATTATTTTCGAGTAGTGTTTTTAAAGGACTTATAAAACGAGACCTTTATAGTTCTTCGTCTCTCCAATGATCGTGTTTTGAATGTACCATTGATTGACTCACTCACTGATTCACTCACTAACTGACTCACTGACGCACTGACTAACTCAATGACTGACTGGCTGAGTGACTGTCTGATTGACTCCCTGACTGACTGACTCACTGACTCAATCGCTGAATCGCTGAATCGCTGACTCAGCGAGTGATCGCGACTGAGAGCGTTGGATGAACTGAGAGACCGACTGAGCGACTCGGACTTGACTGACTGACCTTTCATACTTGCTGGCAGTAAATGTGAATGGAGACAAAATGTTACTTTGCATTTCTAACATGACTACTCATGCTGTGACTGCTTTAGGTCTGAACAATCTACCGTCTCCTTCATCGGTGAATTCTAACCCAGGGACTGCATTTGAGAACACTGCACTAAATGCTCCTATGATAAGCAGTGATGTGCTTGCACACAATGGATTGATTGCAAACTACACATCCGCCAACCAAGATAGCAATCTAGCCATGACCACAGAGAACAACGAAGGTGACAATGGACAGTCTTTGAGAAGAGAATCCGCAGAAAGGTCTTTCACAGGCTCAAGGCCTTTCGCTGCGCATGTACTGAACAAAAAGGCCACCGAGTCGATTGTTTCAGGCTCACAACACTCGTTATTGATGGATAGTTCTGGGATTAACAATCAAGGTTTGTGTCACGGAAAAGGTCTTGCTGGTGTCCGATTAGAGTGAGAGTCGGCTCCTGCCTTAAAAAAAAAAAACAAGAACAAGATCGAAGATACTTGTGTATTTAGTAAAAAGTTTTTATTGTCTTTCAGAGAGAGCAAATTAACCGATGAGTGCCTTTATTTTGTACAACCAAGTTTGCATTGAATTGCTTTGTAGCCCTCATCTTTAATTAAAAGCTGCTATTTAATTTAATTTCGATGGAATAAATTGTTGTACTGGTGATTGCTGAAGCATATCATGGTTTTTTTCTCAGTCCATCTCTTTTTAGTTGGAACGTACGTGTCACGTGGTCTTGTTGGTCCTTGTGGGAGAGAATCGTGCACTAAGGACAAGGACTTGGGACGTGGTGTATTGTTTCAGTGTGAGATTGTTTGGGCTAGCAGCTATTGGCCGCTCTGTTTTGAACCCTGTCCTTGATGCACAGACTAACCACAGACACATGCACAGGCTCACTAGCCCAACAAGTTTCCCGCTTTAGATCGTTCCTATTGTGTTTGGTGTTGCGGTGATTGATGTTGATTTTAACTAGAACACCGCAAGGAGTTGCCCTGCAACGATATTGCGGGTTGAGACCTAAGGCTAGTTGAAAACCAGGCGTTCTATCAGGTGGTGGGAAGGATCTCAAAATTTGATTGGGGAGAGAGTTTCAGAGACTATGCTCGCAAGGACCAGAATGATTTTGGTAGCCGAGCCTTGCAACTGTCTGATTACAGATTTTATAATATAAGCCGAGAAATTTCGGACATTTGATTGATTGATAGTATCGCCATTTCCGCGTAATAGTGGTATTACAGCAAAAATGGTATAACAGCAGTGGTATTACAGCAAAAAATTCTCGGCTTCCATTATAAACAAATAATAGCATGACTTGTACGTGGTATTTGGCAATAATACCGCCTCGTGATACCACTACAGGTCATGCTATTACGTATACAAATATCTTAGCCAAGCAAAGACCCTTCAGACTCCATCTGTAACGAAGTAATGAGCAAACTGAGAGCGCGACATTTTCTAGATTTTATTTAGCCATATGAATGATATTCTCACGGTTCATTTTTTTTTCCTATTGTCCTCCGTTAATTAATTTTCGACGCAAAAAAATCTCAATGCTAAGCATGCTTAACTCTTGGTGATATTTCGTACGAAAATACGTGTCACACTTTTAGCGATGTCGCAGTTATAGTCACAGGGTCCAGAGGACATTAATTTCACCGCACCCGGCGAGAACGACTACGTACCAAATGTCTCCAAATGTTTCACAGACATTTCCGCTTTGAGAAATAAACTTGTCTAGGTTAGATCCTGGTGTATCTCCATGTTTTGCCCCAGTAAGACGTCTTTCTGTGACGGTCGATCTTTTTCATGTATGGCCAGTTGTGCCCCAATCTTGTACGCAGAGTCCTTAAGCCCTTTGGTCCATCGCTGACAGAAGAGCTTGAGGACTCTGTTCCAGATTAGGCCTGAGCGCTTCCCGCACTAATGAACTGTTGTCAGCAAACAAATGAAGGCTTATTCATCGTTGCCAAAAGTAATTGAGGACTTCATGCAACTTAACGAGGGCAACGTCGCATTTTATAAAGCGGAACTGTATTGTACGATCAAGCAGTTCCTATGCACCCTGTGTTTTAACTGTAAAGACCGCCACCATTGGTGACGGTTTAATATTTTGTGGACCACCTGAAATTTATCTAACAGGTAGATGTCAAACGGAACACGTCTAAAATCTCAGTATTTCAATGTGCTATACTAGCATCGAATTGTACCACTCCACTTAATAGCGTGATCAAACATTAGGCCCCAGTTGTTGAAAAGGTGGATAACACTATCCACTGGATAACTCAATTGGTTTTGTGGGCGCTTATCCACTGGATAGTAATTTATCCAGGGAGATCCACCTTTTGAACAACCGACACCAGAACATTAATCGTGTCCCAAACTAACGATTTCGTTTCCTGAGCCCGCGTGACTCTTATCCAGTGGTAAGGAAATGTCTGCTGAAGCGTTTACCCCTAAATAACTGTCTCTCTATCTGTTTGCCTGGCTGTGTTTATGAGAGTGCTACAGGTGTCCGTGAATAATCTTTGTGTTAGTACATGCTGCTTAAACTTCCCTTCTAAAAAGTAAAATTGTCACCATTAAGCAACCGTTGGTCAAACTATAAAAACGATTCCAGTGTTTGATGATGTCTTCCTGTGGTTGTAGAATACCTTTTCAGTTCGTGTCGAACCGGTAGAGTGTGTTAATTATGTCCGATTTCGCCGGCGCAAGAATAGTTCTCGGGGTCATGCTATCTGCGCTAACTCAATATGTACGCCATATTCCAAAATGGCCGCCATAATTGCACTCGGCTGTTAGCCGCTCCTACCTCGTGCAAGGTGAAATATATTATTTTGCACTTGAAGAACGAGGCAAGAAGGGCTGATTTAAGGCAAATAAAAGAATATTAAAATGGCGGTCATTTTGGGATAAGTTGTGGTAGTCTTGGGCTCCTGCTAACATTTTCGTGCTTCTCGCAGTCTTCAAGCATAAGCTGGCACCTCTGTAGTAAGTTTTTAACCCGCTTTGCCCAGATTGACGAGAGTAGCGTTTAATTTCTAAATTTAGGTATCTTAAGTTTTGCTTACAAATTTCTTCAGACTGGACCCGAGAAAGACTGAGTCGGTTGGCTTGCATTGTAAGCCTTGTAATGAAACCGAGACAAAGCTGTTATCCTTAATATTCACATTGCGAAAATGAGGATTAACAAAACACTTGAACTTACTCGCATTCCCGTCTACAAACGGGTGTTTGGTGTTTACATAAGTAGATACACAAGTCTTTGATAGTTCCCATCTTGTAACTGCAACGAGGCACAGCGCACTGGTCATAAGTCATTGGATCTTCACAAACCCTCTTGCACTGCTTAACGTGTGTGACCTCCGAGTCATTGCTCTTGCCCTTCTCGGTTTCACCCTCCGCTTCGCTCTCTTCTTTCTCGTTCTTAAGCGCGTTACCACTGAACAGCTCAAAGTCGTAACCGCTGGCCACTGGCGTGAGAAGTCTACTCAAGCTCTCGATTCCTTTTCTGATAACCTCAGCGCTCCCCTTGTCATCTTCATCTTCGCTGTCACCGGACGGTGTGGCCTCGATTTCAGACTTCTTGGAAGTGTCGTCTTCCTTAGCTTCTTTCGCAGCACCACTGGATTCATCCTGTGCGGTACTTGCTGACGCAAACGCTTGAATGCTGTCTTCCCCTGATCCTGATTGGTCAGGCTCTAGGCTGCTGCCGTCGGCCTGTTCGTCACTTCCGGAACCTGAACCGGAAGTATCATCTGATCGCCTTGCGGCGTTTTCGCTCTCCATCAATCCTGATCCGCTGGAATCTTCGTCCTCTAAAGATGACCCCTCGACTTTCGTGGTTTCGTTGTCACTTTCATTGTTGCCATCATCACTTTTTTCTTTTTCTTCCTCGTCGTCATCACCGTCGTTGCGGTCACCGGAAGCAGGGCTGCTGTCGTCGTCTTCCGAATCATCAGTCGTGTCGTCTTCATCACCTAAAGTTTCTTCTCCTTTTGAATCGGAAGCATCCGACTTGCCTTGGCTTTCGAACACGTGATTTCCGGAACCAACGAAAATGTCTTCCGCTGTGTCTAATTCCTGGGCGCGTTCTCTTTCCTCTTCCGATAGCTCGCTTTGATTATCTTCTAATTCGTCGCCATTGCTTTGCCCTGTTTCGTTGATTTCTCGCGCTCTTCGGAAGAGCGCTTTTCCAAGATGAAATCTAGGGTCCGATCGCTCTGCATCTACCTTGAAATGCAGAGTTGCCGCAAACGCACACAGCACAAACGGGAGACTGAAACGCATCCCTTGAAATTAAGCAAAGAAGTAAGAGTGAGTTTCCCTCGTTTTAGCATTCGTTTTAGCACATACACTATCTACAGATTAGGGCGTTTTCAGTTTGGCTTTCTGAGCACAATGTGGTATTTACCTTAAGACCTGATGATGGTAAGCCTGTGTTCTAGAAAGAACGAACATTGGCAAATTTCTCGAGACTATTTTTCCGGAAGTCATTTGCCACTCTTTTTAGTTTTGACTTCTGCGGCGATTTTATGTATATATATTTTTATCCCGCGGTACTTGAACATAGAAGAAATCCAATGATTTGGCTCAAATTGGATTACCATAACGATTATGTTTTTGTTTTTCAGAAAAGTCCAGCTATCAGATCCAAAAATTTGTATTCTGCAGAAAATTTGGAATCAAATTTCGTTCTGCAGTAATAGCTGAGGTTTGCGCTTATTTCATATGAGACGACATAGTCAAGTCTAAAGTAGCTCAGTTTTCGGGCGAAGCCCAGCGTAAACGGCCGCGTTTAGACCTGCTCAGGGCTGAATCATTTATAAATATTTTGTTTCGCTTATTCAGTTTACAATAGTGCCACAAGACAAGTAAGGGTTTGTAGAGGAACGCAAAGTCGCCTCAATCTGTTCGTTTTAGAACTGCAAATACAAGACGAATCAATAAGCGGCTTCGTCCATTCAAACCATCAATAGTTTATTAATAGGCAATTTGTTCAGACTCAGAATGGAATGATCGAGGTTATCGGTAATTTCCGTTGTTCGTGGGTTACAATTACCGAGCAGGGCTAAGACGACCATTTCAAATAGCATAGAAATTGTTTTGTTACACTTACCTTGTATTCAAGGAGTCCGCAGAAAAAAATACTGCGACTTCAACGAGGACGAAATCTTCAAAAATGGCGATTTTTCCCCAAGCACAACTCCAAATTGTTATATCGATTTTGTGACCTCAACGCTGTGTAGCGAAATGATCGGGAATATTTTATTAGCACTCCAAGACTGTGATGTAATTGATCAGTGAACGCAAATTACCCAACTGGTGCTATAAACGAACGGTGACAGAAAACACTCGGTAACGTTGTTACTATCGGTTCTTTATAATATGAGCCTGACTTTCATGATGTAGACACGAAGTTTTCGACAACTGCGCGCTGTAAATTTACTCCAGATTTTTGTCTTTAAGGAAATAAGTAGACATGGGGTCAGAGTTTACAAACGTTGTCAGCAAAAGTGACTGAGCCGTAACAAGGCGTGGAAACATCAGATCTACAATTTTCCAAGTGAACTTGAGCTGTAAGGTATTTCTCGCCCCCAAATTTTTGAAATTCTCTACGGTTGCATTAATCACGTCGAAGTGTACTCCCCGATTTACGACATCAGTGTATTTATTTTTTTGCCATTTTTGTTTAGCTTTCCTGAGTCATCAGATGTCATGGTGGTTATCAATGCATGCTTAGTACTGTGGACTTCGGTACCTATCAAATGTATTGCGCATGTTCAATTGCTTGCACCATGTTTTTTTGGAACGAAACGTAGGAGAGGATAGACTTGACTTTAATTTGCAGCAGTTACCAATCATACGCTCCCCACCAATAGTTTCATGGTCCACTTTCAGAGTGCGAGGAAATCAGTTTGATGGACGTTCATTATGAAAACTCCATCCATTGGCGTTCGGCATGAGGATCACTTCATCGCTTTAACTTCCTGCAGAAGGAATCCGCAGTCTGTTCCTTGAAAATTTAGGGACGTGATGAAACTTGAAGCGTATTGAGCATGTCTAAAATCCCAACCTGTAGAATTTGCTACAAAATGCACCTTTCAACCAACCACAAATCGAAGTAATTCACGACTTTGTTTTACTAGCCAATCAGGACGCAAGGCAAGGAAAAGCAGCGGGCGCCAAGCACGGGAAAACGAGGTTGACTAAGTCGCAATCAGTTTTAGTTTACATCTGATTGGTTGAAAAGTGCGCGCAAGTTTTTTGATCCAAACATTGGACAAAGCAAAACAATTGCGATATTATTTTCGACACTTACAGTACATGAAAACCGCTCTAAGATTTGCTAAGATTTACATACCTTTCCCTATGTGATTTGTTAATTACCGTGTGGGAAAGAAACTTTAATGCGGTAGGCTGTGGATTCTTTATTAAATTAAATTGAATTGCTTTAGGCTTTGAATTTAACTGAATGACTTCAAGTGAGCTAATAATTGCAAATAATCTTTCCAGGGTAAAATTCGAACTTTTTGTAAATGGCCCATTACTTTCCACATTCATTTGACAACTGCTCAATATGTTCTCGTATTTGTTTGGGTAATTATTTAAGCTTTGACATTATTCCACTCAGAAAACTTCGTTGAAAGCAAACCGCGAGTCGTAGCATAACATCTCTGGTAGACTATTTTCTGTTAAGATCTGTGACATGTAACTTCTTTAAACAAGGCAAGAAATCTTTGAACCGGTTTTAAAACGACAGAATAAGCTGTAAAGGCCTTTTTATTCGACTATCAGTATCGTGGATAAACGTCCGTGTATTTTTCAGTGGTCTAAACATCTTAAGCAGGCACACTCTATGTGCTTCTCCACTGTGTGTGTGTGTACGTAGAAAGCGCGGCCTTTCTTGCAATAAATTTCTACCGGTATTTTTATCCGCTTGACAGGTTTGCAGCACGAGCATGTCTTGCTATGGGGGGCGTGATCCGATAGGCAGGTTCCCCTACAGTGAGTTAAGGAAATTGTCCTCTCCAAGCAACCAATCACTCTGACTTGGACAGGACCTAATCTTGGTTTGCATCCGGTTTCCATGGAGTGGCAGGCTATGAAGGAAAGCAGCAGTAGCATAATCTGAGGAGACAGGCTTCCTGGTTTCATGATTCTGTGGAAACAATTGCTCGTGTTCAATCACATGACGGGACGGTCATGTTGGTGTACAAAAAACAATAGGAAATTATCATTGCATTTTTGCCGCATTGTTCTGTACACCAACATGGCCGCTGTGATGTCACTTGCATGCCATCAATAGGGTTGAGGGTTAAATTTGAGGCTGATATTCAAACTAACGTCCACCCAAGCTTTCCCCAACAATAGCGTTAGTCCTTCATTCTATATAAAGATTTCCCCTTGGTCCTGCTGGAGGGTGCATGCGGAATTTACCAGTCAGTTCTTCTTTTTCTTTTTTTTTGTTTTGTTTTGTAATAGAGTGGTTTTCACTTGACTGTTCGAAGAAAGTTTGCGATTGCTTTAGTTCTACATTAATACGCTTAGTGATAGGCTGAAAAATCTCGCGCCACATTTTCGGATAATCAGAGTCAAAAGCAAAGCAGGCTGTGACTTAGTGGGGCGTGGTTTCCCGCCCTAAGCGTCTGCTGCATGTTTTTCTTTTGCGTTATGATTGGCTCGTTTGATTGTCTACGTTTGTGCTGATTGGTCAAAGCACTAACTTTGCTTTTGGTTTTACATTACATTACTCAATTGAAAATCGCTCCATACCGCTACGGTTATACATGTGTTATTCCGGTTATGCTCCCTGGGATAAGCTTTGCACCCCCACTCCCCCCCTCCCCCTTCATTTATCCTTGAATAAGGAAGATGTCATGTAGTCACTTTTGTGTCTGCGGTGGCTCGCCTAAACCCGCTATTCGTTTTAACCAACTAAGCGCAATGATCAACCTCGTTCCTAGGAGGCAGTCTTTTCCTAAAGAACAGTAACGGAACCTATACTTGAAATATAGAGATCCAAGTTTCTAAATATTAATAACTTACTTGGTAGTGTAGCGTTGACTAACAATTTCCTTCAAGTGCATTTAGTAATGAAACGAAACGTTTTTGGTCCATAAAGCTTTCTTAAATAGTTGGCGGCGTTTGTGGGAATAACAATAACTTCGTATTGGAACGGGCGTTATGAGGAATTAATAGAAATGAGAAGCGGCTACTTTCCGTGAGTGCAATTTCCCTTGTATAAATAACAACGCCAATCATGTTTAAGGGCGTATGAAGCTCAATTCAGGGTCAATTTAGGTAAACGCTCGGTGCCATTTCAAGGACACTTAGTAAAGTTCTTTCATTATTATCAAGTTGTTTAAAAGAAATGTCCAATTAAGAAAGAATCGAACGAACGGGGGTGGGGGGGGGTACTAAATTAGGCGCTAATCACTGCACTATCAAGTCGCTTATGAAACACCGGTATTGTAATGAAGCACTACATATACAATAGCTGACAGTATCGTTGACCTAACCCTAATAGCATCTCTAAACACCTTAATCCTTGTTTAGGCTTCATTTCCTCAAATCTGAGCCTAATTTTTGGCAGTAATTTCAACTCAGTAGTTTATGCCAAAATTGGGACAAAAGGCCTGGTGCTCAGAATGGCGTCGACCCTGACAAGCATTGGCAAACAGACGTCGGAAACATTTAAAATCCTTGAATTACTTTGGCGTAGACGGCTTTCGGGTCAATTCATTTATTCGTATTCCGGAGTCATCACCTGGGTCATCATGACTGAAGTATAAGCGTGGGCCGAATGAGGTTTAAAAACAAAGGTGGCTCACCAGATATTGATTCCCTTATAGAAACGGAATTGCTAAAATCTTGTCCCTAATTTACACTTGTGCTGCGAATGCAACTCCATCATTAAGGAATGAAGTGAGATGAAGGGAGAGGGGAAGAAAGGACAAAGAAAGAAAGAAAGAAAGAAAGAGAAATAATTACTCTTCATTCTACGCTAATCTTTGATTTGTGTCGGCTGGCTTTACCCTTTGTTTAAATCAGGCTAATCCTTTTATATAAAAAAATCAAAGTCAAGAGTGAATGAAACCAAAGACTTTTTCGACAAAAGCCTATCTTCCAATCTATCAACTTTTTGGCAACCTAGTGCCTCTATGGATATTTCTCCACAATGTTTTGCCGTCGGTATGGGTTATCTTAAGATACCATAAACAACATGCTCGAAAATATTGTGAATAATTATAATGAAATCAAGAGAAAACTTAATTACTGTACAGCGATATCAACAGACTTTTCCCTGTTTGAAGTAACGAATTGGAGAAAGAAAATGGAAAAGACAGGAAATTTTGCTCTACTAAATTATATTTTTTTAGGCTTTCTATTTTACCAATAATTCTCGGCCAAGTTATATTCAATTTGCGTTTGTTTTGTGAGGCATAGGGCCTTAGACTAAACTGTGTGGTCTCTGTTACTTCAGTGAGAGTTTTTTTCCCGGCTTTACCAGGATCAGAAAGGTGATTTTAACATCAGCCTTCAACGTTTCTATGACTGAAGGGGGTTTTGCGATATCGTTTTCAAAGAAATAACAAATATGAAACAACAAGACCGAAATGAAAAGCATGCTAATACCGCTGCTTGACAATGGCATGCGTTACCTTTTTGAAAAGCTCTGAGGTTCCTCAAGTCAAGGACAGCACATTTCTCGTTGCAAGTATGGGAGATGCAAAATGTTATCCACCCAAATATAAGACGAGTTTGTTGTTTCCTTTGTTCTCAAAACAAGGGTTCATTAAGCACCACAAAGGTAGACGTGTTTAAGGATAAAGGAAGCTTTTACGCAAATTCTCGAGAACATATCTTATCGCTGACAGTATGAAGTCAAAATAGGCATGTGAATTCGATTTCTTTTGTTCGTCTAGACGTCACCAAATGCCTCATTTGTCATAACGAAAATGAAATTCCTAATGCATCCGGCCGGTGAAGGAGCGCTTTCATTCGTTGAGCTGATAACTATAACTCCGTCTCGTATTTTGACTTTGATGACACATCTAAATAAATGAAATAACACACAACCTTTGATGGAAGCCAGCCGACGTTTAACCCTGCTGTGAAAAAGGGCTTTGCCAGAGAGACTACCGAAAGGTACATGTACAAGTAATTACACCAGTCTTTCATCTGATAGTGCAACAACACTTTAGAAAAAAAAATGCCACTTTTTGTCCTGTTTATGCCACTTAAGATGAACTAAGTTTGTCTGGTGAAAGTCAGGAAATCAAGTCAATGTTTTTGGAAAAGAATGTCAGTTGCCACTTTATGCGGTGGCATTGGAATATCTGTCATGATCTAGCGATACACATTTCTTGGTCATCTTTAATATTCCATCACATACATTTAACTTTAAAACATCGCTGAACACAGTGTTGCGATGATACCACTTTATTGCATGGAAAATAGCTCGACCAAAACGTTTCCTCGTACTTTTCGTTCGCAGGGGTACATTTTCTTATGTACATTACATATTGGGATCTTTAGAGACTGTTTTTATATTTCTGTCGCTATCTTGTGTGTTATGATAAATAACAAATATGATAAGTACATTCACTTCAATATCACAATTCAAATCTTTCGGCCCAACGTACAAGTCATAAAAATCTCATACATTGTACTACTACGTTTGGCAGGCAGCAGCACCCCATAGTAAAGTGTTGCTTAGTAGCCGCTTTTTACTTCAGCGAAGTATGACACTTCAGTTACCATAACCGATCGCGATGTATAAAACCATGTATAAAACGTTAAAACCACCTTGTACAGCGAGACAACCAGTAACCACAGGCGGGGATGTAATGCTCGATGTCCTAATTTCATTTGAACCGCACCGTCAAAGAACCTACCCTATATCAAATTCTGGCAATGTCAAGTGCTGGCAGTGACGTTCGTCACTTGAACTTGTTTAGTGGTTTCCATGAATCTTCTGTAGCTCAGTGGTGGAGCATCCGAATTAGTAATCGGAATTTCATAGGTTCGACTCCTCGGTTAGGAACGCTCGAATTTTTTTTCCGGGTTACGCCCGTCGCCCGTGTCACTTAACTCGAATAAATTGATGATTCAAGACCAAAAAAGCTAGAGCCACCTTGCACGTCATTCATACAAAAACAGCACAACAGGAACGTGGTTCTAGTAAAAGGATATTAATAGTGAAAGGTCGTGAAGCGATTTGGGTGGTCACTTTTACGGATTTCCTCCATGCTTGCATGCACACTCACGAAAAAGTTCTAACCACCTTGTACAGCATAATAAACAGCACTACAGGAAAGCGGGTCTTTCTGCAGGTACCGGAAAGCTTTGTATTTTTGGTAACTTGGGAATAGTCTTTATTTGGAGTTGTTTTGTTTCCTGTCTTTTATTTCTTTTGTTTTACCTAAGCATACGTAATCTGTGCTCCGGTACTCACAGAAGCTGCCAGGAAAGCCTCTCTTCGTTACTTAGCTTTCATAATGATATGAATGGCTACACTTGAGGACTGACACTGTGCAGCATGTAAACAGCACCTCAGTTAGGAAAGTAGCGCTCAGCAGCTTTCATTTGAATGCATGATCACATTTTGAGATTTCGCTTAAAGGCACAAATGTACAACTAAATAAACTGCACCATGAAAAGAGCTTTTATCGATTAAACCGTGTTGACTGGTTATTCATTCTTTTTATTTTTTTTCTAATTTTTTTTATAGGAGAATCACAAAATTAACGGCACCGGCCGCTGCGTAGCAAATCAGATAAATGGCTACAAATTGTGCGGATAGTCAGGAGTTTTCACTGATCTGCAATTTGTATAAGTAGTCAAGGAAACTACACATAATTAAGAAAGGTGTTGCAAAGAATGAGAAAGCAGAGGGTGGTAAGAATCCGGCTCAGTCTGGGTGACGGGTTTTGCTGACGTAACGCCATATATTTTGCGATTGCGATCTGACAAGGGTCTTTCACTGTAAAGTTGTCTGAAACTAGACATAAATAAATCGTACCGGAACTGATGTGGCTCGAAGTCAAAACCAGAGAATGGGTGTTACGCATTACCTCTTGCATCGCACATCATATGATTTGATTTATCCCTTCCGAAACTTCACCCTTGAAAGCAGGAATGAATACAGCTGCGTCCCGGAACTAAATACAACGGTGCAAACCCTACGCCAGCCAACCTTTTCCCTTGAATTGACGGCATTTAGCAGAAAAATAGAGTAGGCCACTTCAGTTCATTAGCGTTTGGTTCATTGCCTCTTAAAACTTGGACTTTTTTTCCATTTCACAGTGATTGTCATGTTTTGACAAGCTTTTTCTTGTTGTCATAAAATTCCACTGGCAGCCAGACACGATTTCCGTAGACCCTGACTTAATCCCTGTAAGTTTGCGATGGAAGTCAACCCACACTGTTGTCGCTAATTATGTTTATGGCGGAAAAAACAAAATGATTGGGTCGGGCTTTTCAGAGCTGAGGTGCTTTTATCAAAATTAGGGTTGGAACATTTTTCGCTATTGTTTGACCTTTCATCCTGAATGTTCTCTTGCAATCATTCCTCTAATGTGTCTCTGTTTTGCAGCAATTAACTTAACATTACAACGAAAGGACAATTTCGTGCTTTCTCTTGCAAAATTGAAAATTCTAATGTGATTTTATTTATAAAGACTGGATGCTCTCGGTTTGTTTTGTTAATTGAGAAAGAATTTGTTCCAATGCCTTTTATTTACCCCCTTTTTTTGCGGCTAAGTTTTTTTAAAAATTGCATACTCGTATTTCCGTCTCTGTTCGCGAACAGGGAATTGAAAGTTGTCAGTTAATTGTGAAATCTGATATAAATCTTTCTAAAGGTTCCCTGAGGAATACGTTTCTTCTCCGAGAATGTGTTTCTCGTTTAAAAGTTCCTTGCTTTTAACTGACCTACGTAATTTTGGATTGAAGTTTAGGCCTAAAATGTTTTACTTAAAATCAAAGCACTTTTACAGTCGTGAGTCTGTTGACAATACAATGAACAAACATTTTAAAGTTTTTAATCCGGCAAATTTCGCAAATGTACCAGACGTTATATTTCGTAGGAGTCACATCTCAGTGAAATTTCCTTGCTTTTGAGACTGTTGTTTTGGCTTAAGGTCAACTGACCTACGTAATTTTGGATTGAAGTTTAAAAATTTAGGCCTAAATATTTTACTTAAAATCAAAGCACTTTTACAGTCGTGAGTGTGTTGACAATACAATGAAAAAGTATTTTAAAGTTTTTAATCCGGCAAATTTCGCAAATGTACCAGACGTTATATTTCGTAGGAGTCACATCTCAGTGGCACTTAAACGTAGCCGGGTAATTATTCTCCGTTTCTGAGGTAGAGTTGTCGATATTTCAGATTTTCAGTTCAGATTAGTGAAACAGAAAAACGCTTTTGTACTTCTACTGCATTTTACTAACCATCGCCCTTTTTATTTTTTCTTATTTATCTTTTTTATCTCCAGTCCTTGTTAGTATTTCTTTAGCAATAGTCGATAAAATAAACTGAACTCGTGCTTTTCGTGACCTTAACAATTCGCGATAAATTAATCCGCGTCAATAATGCAGTATAATGCTTGATCATCATCTTTGGAATTAATAGGCTTAAATTCCGTGCATGCTGTCAAATTCTTTTTAAAGTGCGTCTTGCACTGTTTCTTTGGTTGCCCGCAGGGCGGGCGGAGATTAAAAGCTCGCAAAGATAAATGGACGTAAAGTCGGTTCCCCGTGGGTTTTAGGAGCATTCGTGACTTAACTGTGGTTAGCTCCCTAAAATTCACTTAAAAGAATAGGAATGACTGTTAGAAAAAAAGGTGGAAAAAATACACCTCCTGTGGTTTGCACTTCGAGGAGAACTAGAAAGAAATGGCCGCCACACTTTTCCAATAGTCTTCGAATGATGTCCGAAAGATTCAGTGAAGTATTAAATGCTGTTTTGCAAATCTCAAAGGAAAAATATCAAATAAACTGACGAAAGGAAATTCACGCGAACAGCAGGAGATAAGCATCTATTGGAATATTACGAAATACAAAGTTTCAAAATGCGTATTAATAATATGCCAACTTTTAAGTCTATTTCGAATACTTTCCAAGGGAAGACGAGCTACAAGGGCTAGAAGAAGAGTGTGGCTTAATTTTTTTCACGTTGTAACGCATTAGTTTCCATGTCATGAGTAACAACCGCAGAAAGTAAATAGACTCTGTGCATTGATATAGTTCAGTCAACAAACTTCGCCCTGGTTATATATCTTCCACTGATTTTAAGACATTTTTCGTTTTTTCACAAGTGAGACCAAAATAGCGTGACAAAGCCTCTTCTAAATAGTTTAAAAATTTTTGCATTTGAGTGGCTTCAGTGTGTGGCTTTCCCACTTTTAAATGGTTGGCCTGACATAGCCTCTTTTAGATGGCTATAGAACATCCCCCTCTTGCTTTCACATGCCTTTCGTGATGGCTTTCCTGTTTTAAATGTGTAGGTTACTTTATTTATGTCTGTTTTTTTTTTCTTTTTGGTTTACCCGCTTCCTTTCAACCGACTTTCACAGCTCTTTTATGAGCTCATAAGGTTTCCCTTCTTCTAAATCCCAAGTGGCTTACGTGGCTCTTTTTTTTTAACGACACCGACCGCTTTCCTGCTTTGAATGGTTATAATTTCCTACCTGAAAACTGCGCACTTCCTTGGCAAATGTAGTTGCCGCTCGCTCATCTCCCGCAGTCTTTCTGACAGACTTTGTAACGGGTCGACTTAAGCTTAAATTTTCGCTCTAGCAGCAGGTGTACTGTGAAGGGCGCTGGCGCATCATAAATGAACTTTCTTTATCCTAATTCTTATAACCACGCTTCCCGTTTGTTTTTCTTATGAATATGTCCGGAAGACAACGAGTTTCGTTTCCATTTTGCAAGATATTATTAACTTCTGCTCAATTGAAATTTGATTGAGTTGTTTCAGAAATGTTTGACAACATGAAAGATGAAAGTTGGCGTTCAAGTGCTTTGCAGTGAAGTTTAATGAAAAATAAGGTTAACAATAATTTTATCAAGAAAATGTCGCTATTGCATGCCGTATCTTTGTAATATTTTTTGATCTTTCAATGATCGCACATAATAAAACTGTGGCGATTCGATTTACAAGTGTCGATTGTGTAGCTAGTGAATATAATACATAAATACTTCAACTTACTCAATTTTTAATCTGAGCTCACTTATAACTTACAAACACCGTAAAACACGGCTTAATAACACGTAGAGCGTAACAATATATTTAGTCTTTTAACAATCGTAAACTGAAACAAGTTGAAATATTGGATGTCGTAGTGGTTAAAACGTGAGCATTTTCGGCAAATGACACCTGTTCATTGATGGGTTTTTAATTTAGTTTTGAGAGGAAGCATGCAACCTTACATAGGGACGCTGGGAATCAAACAAATGGCAAAATGCGTAGGTTAAGAACTTTTTCGGGCTTTCCGTGTTGAAAGGGTTCCCTTGACAAACACGAAAAAGCCTTTCCACCGCCCTCGCCCGCCCTTTGGCTTTCCTTGTGAAGGAAGCTCTTAAAACCTGAAACAAAAGTTCAAATATGGGCGTGTCTGATTTACCGTTGGTAGTTAATACAGCACTATGATTCTCGTTGGTATGTGTTTGCTCTCGAACTGAAAAACCTTTCGCTTCTCCTTGGATTTCTTTCACACTAATCTAAATTAAATTTCAAGTCCTAACTGATCGTATTAATCTTGTTTCCGCTGCATTGTCTCACACACAATTCCTCCTCAATTAATCTCTCTTTCTTTTCATTTGTTTCATCCGTCGTTCCTGAGAGTTCCATTGAACTTTCAAATCATCAGTGGGAACAATTGTCAAAGGCGGACACCTACTGTTTCACACGCTATTTCACCTGGCCGAGTACAAATTCACTTAGGATACCCCATACAACGAACATTTTTGACAAAGCAACTCAAGATCCTAGGTATAAACTGAGGTAAGAAAGTCTTAGATTATCTTTGCCTCCTTGTGAGGATCGTCTAACTTTCACGTGAGCCAAAGCATGCTCTTAAGAGTACATTTCCCTAAATAAAGAAACGGTGTAACCCATTTAGAACAACAAATCAACATATATATTTTTTTTCCATGACGTCTTCAGTTATACATGCAGTCTTATCCGTTAGCATGCAACTTGCTGAATCGATTCAGCTTACGCGGATTTCGAGATGTGATGGTTACTCGACAACTCCATTTGCATTTCAGTTGTGGAGAATAAACTAAAAGATGTCTTTACCTGGGTTAGTTTGAAAATGCCGCCTTCCTCGACAATCGTTCTCAGCCTGTTCCGTCTGATCTGATCGGCTCCTTGTCGAAGGATGTATTCTTGTGGGACTGTACTATTCCGTAAGAGGTATATGTTCGAAATATTCGGGGATAATCCTGTTGTTTTGCACCCACTTGATCGGAATAAACGGATGTGCTGTTTGCGTCGCTAACTCGTTCAATCCGGCTGAATTGAACTGGAATAACTGTGGACCTGCCGTCAGTTAAGAAAGGAAATAGTTATTGGAAACGCGGACGAAAACAGATAGGCTGCCTCAGCCCTGCTAGAAGAACTCTTCTGCTGCGTTGCTTTTCAGAGAAACTCAGCAGTCATTGTTAACATGTAAAGCTAGAAAATGATGCAAATGGAATAAATATACAAGGTGGCATTGTGAAAAAAAAAAAAAAAAAGAAGTCGACTGGACTCATGTCAAAGTTGACTGTGTGATAGGGCATTGTGCAAAAGTTTAAATTTATTCTTTTTGAGCAACCAGTCAATTCGTCACCTTTGATGGTCACTTTTTCAACTTAATTAGAAGTCTTTTATCTTGTCTGCGAGCCTTGAGGGAGAAAGTTTTCACAGACTCCGACGAAACTTTAAATAAACGGACAGGCAATTCAGTCAAGGATAGACAACTGCGACGAAAGGAAACGACAGGAAACGCACGACCCAACATTGTGACCACAGGAAAGATTTTTTCACTTGTGTCTGTGGTTGTTCTTTTGAACATTCTCTTCATTTTTTCAAGAAAAGTCATGAAGCTCAACGAATGCACCCAACAATGGCTACCAATAGGAAGTGCCGAAAATGGCCACTCCCTCGCTCTCACATTTGAACTGATTCTCAGTATTCATTTCTCGAAAGAACATTTATTACGAAGAAGTTTTTATGACATGACCTGCTGCGTACTTAGATAAACTGAAAACAAAATTCCTTTACGCCAATGTCTTTTTTTGTTGTGAAACAAAGAACAAAGTATCAGATTCAATAGCGATGCTGTCATCAGACGTCGGCTTATCTTGCGTGAGATTTCGATTGTCAGGAAATATCGCCGCTTTAAAAATGTTGAAACAACGCATGAGCTTTTGGGCAAAATATGTACATTTCCTGCTAACTTCATTGGATAATTTGCTGCCAAAGGGGAGAATCGCAGATTAAGGGGAAATGCGAACCTGTTATACCCCTCCCACACGACTCGCCACCCGGCTTAACACCCATTAAAATGCTTTCACCATTTGACCACCATTCCTTTAACAAAAATTGAGCAGATGTTGGGCAAATCCTGGAAGCAAAAGTAAGTTGCGCGGAGGCGATTGCAACACTTCCAATATTGGCCCAAGTTTCAGAAACGAACTACATTCTTCTCTATTCAAAAATCCTGGGTAAATTCATTTTTCATTTTCTTTGTCAATCACAAACCATGTATTTACACAAACCAGGTGTCAGCTTAGCTTTATCGTATAAGTTTCAGTGGTATTGCAGCTCCTTTAAGCTTGTAATTCTATATTGGGCCTCTAGTGAAGCAACTGCTATTCAGGGCTTTTAGGGTTAGATGCATTGCTTCTGTTGTTTGTTTATGTTTGTCTGAAAGGGTAGCAGGCCAGTGGTGACACCTTAACGATTGCTGCTGCATGACTCATGAGTTTGCAAGCCTTCGTTCTTTTGCTCCTCTTTATAATTGTGCTCCTTTCTATTGTTACCGATTACTAGATCACGTTTCAGGGAAAAGAAAACGGTCCTTTAACAATTTCACGAAAACGAAAATATAATGAAACGCACAGTTCACGGCTATTTAAACCTGTATTTCTCGTTTCACGGAAAATAATTTTGCAAAATCACGCCACACGGCTGCGATGGAAATCACGATTCACGAGGAAAACAAAAGCCATTTCACATTTCACGGGAAAAAAAAAGAGCTGATCATGAGTCACGGAAATACCCTTTACCACCCTCGATGATGTACGTTTGAACTTATCATATCATGGAGGTTTAACACGTAAGGACCGCTAATTGTTCCTTGTTTCGTACATTTCTATTTTAGAACAATGTCCTATCCTCAAGTGATCGCAGTCGTCCTGTTGCTACTTAGCCATTTGACCTGGAATCAGGCCAATGGTGTGGTGAAGTCTTGCAAGAAAGAACAGAAGAAGGTAACAGTTTGCGGTAATCAAGAACATTCGTTCTATTACAGGTGCGTAGGGGAATGCAAGTCTGAGAGTATAATACTGATGGCTAATCCCTGGTACAGAACAGAGTGCAAATGTTGTACAAGCACAGGATTTAAAACCGTGGAAAAACCATGCCCTGATGGAAGCAAGCACAGCTTTACTGAAGTCATTGACTGTACATGTGAGAACTGTTACGGAGCTTGAAGAAAATGAATCCAAAAGTTTGGACGCAAGTGTTATGTTTACCCTTTCGCTCCCATGAATACTTAGTTAAACGCAACTCAGAAAATAATTGAGCAGATTATACCTGCGCATTGCCGAAATTCATGTTGTATGTGGTGAAATATCCAAGAAATGACGATTTGATTTGTTTCCTCTCTTGAAGTAACGTTCAATAACTTCTGTTAAGCAGTTGACTGTTCTATATTTCGTACTTTCGGTTACTCGTTACATCATCTGCTAGTTTCCTCTTTGCAAGCAAGTTTATTCAAGGTCACTGGATAGTGTGGTTGAGCACTTGTTTTTGAAGGCACTTCAAGCTGCGTGAGGCCTTGCCAAATTTCTTAGTGTCTTTGCAAATTAATCGACCCCATTGCCATGTCTGGACGAGTTCGGGTTAAGCCGTTTGGGTCTCTGGCGATAATTTGGGTTTCTCAGTATGGTCTTCTTACCGTCTAGTTTTGGTTTGCGGGTCACCAGAAAGTTCATTTTATAGTGTTTAGGAATTTGTTGACGTATTTTGGCTTTTGTTTCGATTACTGAACAGGGTCCTAAAATTGTTTCCAAAAGCTTTAACCCAAACATGGCTACAAGTCCACTATAAAGTTGGGTTAGTTATGCTTTAGACAGCTGAATAGATTGATTTTTTAAAGGTGCAGATCAGACATCCATTGCTAATTTAACAGAATCCCTTGGTACCTCTCGTTGTGCGAGTTGCGGTTGGTGCACCGCCCGGGGGGGGGGGGGTACTCCCATATATGGGCTAGGTACGTGCCGCGGAATAGGGTATGGTTGTTGAGGTTCTCGGTTCTTATATAGGGTATCTTTTTTTACCCTTTTGTTTCTGTGTCCCTGGTGTGGTCCTTAGATAGGGTAGCTTAATTGTATTATCTAATACTGGAGTGTGAAAACGCCCGCCTAAACGAACGGGTTTTTTTTAAACTTGATGTATCCGTTTAAGTATTAACAAAATGATTTTGCAAAAGAGGTTTAACATCCAATGCTACAGAGACGAAATAAAGTTTTCCTTTTCATGCTATTAATAATTTTGTTTTTTCCTTGAATAGGGTGTCAGTTTTCGGCTTTGGGGCTTAAAAAGGGTATCGGTTTTCGCTTTCTTAGTCCTTAAATAGGGTTAGGGTTCACGAACCTTCGCGGCACACCCCTATCCCAAATTCGAGGGAGTACCCCCCCCTTCCCCCCGGGGTGCACCGCAGTTCAACACTTCCCTTTTTATTCAAATAAATGGTCAACACGTGGGAGTGAAAGGGTGAAATACAGGAGTTTTTACTGGACATTAAAGCATGAAGATTACATCGTTTGTTTGTTTTTGTCCTGTTTTGTTTTTTTAGTATACTATATTTAAGTGCACGTGCTGTTGTTAGTTTGAATACCGTCAAGCGAAATGCGCTGAGAACAGGCGGCAACTCTGATTTAAATGCCGGAGTAGTGTGTCTCAGAGACACAAGATTATCAGTCATGGTGCAATAATAACCAATAAACACAACACCATTGCTGATACTGTGATACAATAAAACCTTTACTTTTGTTATTGGTCTTCAACGTTATCTAGTAATATGGTGCCCTGTGGCATATTCCACATTTGCGAGAACCCATGGTCTACTCTTGACATGGTGCAGTGTCCGAACGGTTGCTGGTCAAAACACGCACAGAGACAGTCATATTAATCAATCAGGCGCTGGATTCACGAAGCCCTCTATGGCTAAGATATTTCCTGAGTATTGTCTTGGAACAAAGGCCCTTTGTGAATTGTCACTGACCAAAGGGTATGGAAAGCCATAACTTTCTTAGGTGATCATTCGTTATTATGTGATGTGGTTTCATGATTACGCGATGTGGTTTTATGGTTATGTGATGTGGGTTTGTCATATGGTTATGTGGTTCATCATGTTTACTTATCATCACTTCCGGTGCCAAGCCTTCTGCGATCGAGACTCACTTGGTAACGTATCTTGTGCAGGCTCGTAGGGAAGGGGGTGCGATGGGTGCGCCCGCACCCTCCTCAAAGGCCGCGGAGGTCCATTTTTTTGTTGACCAACCTTTTAAAAAAAGTGAATTGATCAGAAATATGTATAGTTCTGTTCTGATTCACTGTTTGTCTAGTAAAAATGAAATAAATAACCAAACATTGTACTGAACAATTTAGTCAGTCTGAGATGACTAGAACTTTGATCAATTCAACGTTTCTTTCTTTCATTGTTTCTGTTTGCTAAGAAGTACCCATCTAGGAGGCTTAAGCTTGGCACACTACTGAAAGATCATGATGATCAGCACTGCTGATCATCATGGTTTCCTGCAGCAAACCCAGTGAATAATACAGATTTTCAGCTTTATTTCTATTTTTGTTCCTTTTAAATAGTGACTTTATTCTCTAAAACTGTAAAATACATACGTAAAGTAGTCTCTGCCGCCAGAAAAGTCCATTGTGAAGTTCAAAAGTTTGAGTAATATCCACGTTTCAAAGTTCGCTTTTGACTGCCTGTTTTCATATCATACTGCCTTCAAAACGCACGAAATGCAGTCTCAGACAACCTATTTTTCAAAATTCCCCGGGGGAGCATGCCCCCGAACCCTCCTAGGTCGCGCCTCCAGCGCTCGTTTGGTCCATCTCCTCGTTGGATCGCACCCTCCTGCAAGAAAACCTGCCTACGGGCCTGCGTGTGCGCAACCAGGCCCGGCCAGGCGTTTTGGGTATACGGCATCCCGGGCCGTTTTAATTCAGGTATATGGTATTTTTTTGGTCAAAATTCGGGTATAACGTATTTAGTTTATCCTGAATTTTAGGTATATATATATATATATATATATAACTTTTAGGTATAGCTAGTACGTCCAGTACAGCTAGTACGGGTACTATAGCTACTGCCGCTACTACGGCTACTACAGCTAGTACAGCTACTACGGCTAGTACAGCTACTACGGCTACTACTACTAATACTACTCCTACTACTCCTACTACTCCTACTACTCTACTACTACTACTACTACTACTACAACAACTGCTACTACTACTTCTACTATTACTGCTGCTACTACTACTAGTACTACTACTACTACTACTGCTGCTGCTGCTGCTGCTGCTGCTGCTACTGCTACTGCTACTGCCGCTGCTGCTTCTGCTGCTGCTGCTGCTACCACTGCTACGACTACAATAGCTGCTACCATATGACTTGGGTGTGGTCAGGGACATAATAGTTTGGTCTTACACGGTGTACTACCCTGATAGCAGGCGAAAGGTTTTGTGGGTAGTAGCAACGAGCGCGCATAGGATAATGGGATATCAGCTGTGGCCGCCATCATGCCTCCGAAGAAGAAGGCTGCGAATGAACCGAATAAAAAGACGGAACAGAAAAAGAAAGAAAAGATAATAGAGGTTATTGAAAGGTTTTTGTGTTAGCCAATTATATCTCTTACCCACTGTGTACTAACGTTTGTGCCTCCTGGCTTTTGAAGGACAAAACTTTCGGCTTGAAAAACAAGAAGGGGAAAAAGCAACAGACGTTCGTAAAACAAGTTACTCAACAGGTAGGGGCACTGATGGACGGGTTATTTAAATTTCTGGTGGTTTTACTGGAATTTAAATGGTTTCAATAGTTGTCGATGTCTCTTTTTTCCGTGACAGGTTAAATATGGTGGAAATCCTAGCTCAAGAAAGGTAAGCTTGATTGTAATCGTGAGCAATGTACATAATTTTACAATGTATCACTCAAGTTAATTAAAGCTGACTCAACGTATGCTAAATATTATAAACATTGCACATTATTTTGTTAAATCAATACTTTAAACAGATTGGCGCTGAACTCACATCAGAAGAAGCTGGTACCTTGAATTGAACTGATTTCAGATCGATCTGAATTTTGTGCACACGTTCCCTCGTGGAAACTGAGATTATCTCCATACATGTATACAGTACAAGGTTATGCCTTATTACTCGCTGATAAGTTAATCAGCCATTGATTTATATACGAGGATGTTCAGAACTCTTTGGCGCCCTCAAGGTTCAAAAATACAGTATTTGTATGACTGCATGAAATTTTCTGCTGCAGATCTCAGAATTATTTACCAACATTTAGACCACCAGAAAATTGAAAAAATTTGTAGCACATAATTTTCATTTTATTTTGTAGCTGGCTCAGGAACAAGAGAACAAGGTGAGATTTTTATTTGAGGATACGTGTGCCACTTAATTGATGGTCTGTAGACTTGCAATTAAGTGTTTTCTTTCATAGAGGACTTGACAAGGTGACCAATGAACAAGATATGGTTCACATTGTAATCTTATATGCAAAGTTACATTGTTTAAATGATTGGCAAGGTGTCTCTTGCCTCGTATTTTCGAAAGTGGACAACTTTTTCCCATGGATTGTCTATTCATTCTACTTTCTTCTTTCACTTGGCACTTGCATTTACCTTTTTACCTAAGTGAGTCCTCACATAGCATACTGTAAAGGTACAGTACCATAGTGCCACCCTTGCTCATGCACCATCCAATGAGCACTCCCCATGAAGAGGGGCTGCGCATCTCAGCAACAATGCTGCGCATCTCAGCAACAATGCAGCACATCTTTGTGCCAAGTGTGTTCTCGAGTGGGGCTTACTTGGAAAGTGTTTAAGTGTAAATCAAGTATGGAGCTTTATTCTTGTTGATAACACTAATTTTATTTCTCAGTTTGAAATGCATGTATGTCACTGCTTTCCACCTTGGCAATCTCTCTCAAATTCTAGCATTGCCTTGGTCCAGTGTTGGCAAAGAGTAATTTTACTTAAGTTAAGCAATAATTCCCAAGTAAGCTTGACTCTGAAACAAAATTAATACTGCATTGCTCTTTTAATGTGGCACCTCTCTTCTTTGGGGGTAGAAAAAAACAGCAGAACAAAAGAAGAAAGAACAAGATGATTTGAACAAGCTGTTTAAACCAGTCATTGCTCAGAAGGTTTCAGCAGGTATGACATCAACAAACCACAGTGCTGGGCTGTTTGAATTCAACTTGGCATTGATCAAGAGTACCTTTATTTTCTATGGTATAAGTTTGCCCGTTCAATCGATGATAATAAATACTAGTCCCAAAACATTTTACTTGACTTTGACACCAGTTGGCTTGGGGAAAGAAGTACGGCCATAATTCTTAAAAATTAATATCCACAAGGTTCTGGTTGTTATTGGCCTGGGGCCGTTGCTCGAAGCCGGGTTAGCACTAACCATCGGTTAAGAGGTATCAAAACCTATAGCTTTCCATGGTATTTAATCCTGGTTAGCGCTAACAATGCTTCGAGCAACCCGGGCCTGTATACCAAATAAGCTGGAGTGAAACTTGTAACAGTTTATGGCCTAAAAAAAGGCACTGAACATTGAGCACAGTCAGTTATTGCTTTGCATTTAAAGTAGATCTTTTAATAGATCTTTCAAGAGCCACTTGCATCTTCAATCTGTGTGCAGTAATGATTGAAGACTGGATGATCAATTATAATTGTTTGTCAATACTGTAGTCAAGAACATTTACCTCTTGTTCACAATTAACATGCTGCAATTACTGATTGGAAATAAGTTGCTTTAAATAATCTACTGTTTAACTTTTTGTTGACAGGAGCTGATCCAAAGTCAGTGGTTTGTGCATTCTTTAAACAAGGGCAGTGTTCCAAGGGGGACAAGTGCAAATTCTCGCATAACATTGCTCTGGACAGAAAAGGAGAGAAACGAAGTATTTACATTGATGCTAGGGATGCTGATGATGATCTCAAGAATGGTACAGCAACTATTTCTGAGGCTTTTTTTTTTTTTAATGAGTGATTTATAATGATAAGGGGGCATGTCAATTTTTTCCTCTCCTGCAGATACCATGGATAATTGGGACCAGAATAAACTGGAGGATGTTATTAAAAAAAAGCATGACGAAAAAGAGAAATCGGCACCCAAAACTGAAATCGTAAGTCTCTCGAGGTCTCTCAAATGCTGGGCAATTTATTGGGCTGTACTCTACAGTATGGTCCCATTAACTTAATAACTAATTAACTAACTAATTAATTAAGTTAATAGTGTGCTTTTCTGCTTGATTTGATTTCCAATTGATGTAATCAGTGTCTTACTAATTAATGACATTTGCCTCAGTCCAGACACCTCAAATGCTGTCATCCCTTCTTACTTAAGTCTTTGTCAATGGTGAATGTGCATAACAATGAGAATTTGGTCATGGATGGGATTCAAAGTGATTCAAAGTGCAAGGTCTATTTGACTATTTCACTGGGCCTAATGCAAAACGGGTGATTATGGCTCTATTATTTCAGGTGTGCAAGTATTTCCTTGAGGCTGTTGAGAAGGGCTTGTATGGCTGGTTCTGGAATTGTCCCAACGGTCCAAAATGTATCTACAGACACGCTCTGCCACCAGGCTTTGTGCTAAAAAAGAAGCAAGAAAAAGAAGTCAAAGAAGAAATATCATTTGAACAATTCATAGAAACAGAGGTTTGGCATAATACATATATGTATGATTATTCGTGACATTGTATTATTGAGATTCCGGCTGCTGCAACCTTGATTGTCACACAGTGCAAGTTGGATGCAGATGACTTTTCAGGGTTTCTTCATTCTCTGGTTCACAGGAAATTTGAGTCAAAATGTAACACTGTGTAGGTTTTCATTGTAGTAAGCCAGTGACATTTAAGATGGCAGCATCAGGAATCTTGAAATGGCGTTGAGGCCAATCTTTGGAAGATGATAAAACTTAATTATTTCACTTCTTGTTACAAATCTTCTAGTAAGTACACATGAAACAATTTCAGTGACATGTGTTAAAAGGGTGAAGGTTCTTCCAAGAAGGTATCAAAGATGGTACGTAATACTTACTGTACCCACAGCAACTGAATCTACCGGGAGTAGGGATGGTGCAGCACTTGGTGAGAGTGCTTTTCTTCCACCATTGTGTCTCTGGTTTGCTACCCAGACTCAGCGTCTTACGTTGGTTGAGTTTGTTGGTTCTCTACTATGCTCCGAGAGGTTTTTTTTTTCTGAGTACTCTGGGTTTCCCCTCTTCTCAAAAACCAACATTTCATTTCATTAATTTTGGTTTGTTCTGATTTGCATTCGTTTTTAGTCTCCAATTAGTAGAGCACCTGTGACTCGTGACTTGTGCTAGACTAAATAACCTTGAGACTTAAATAAAGTGATGATGATGATGATGATGATGATGATGATGATGATGATTACTTGACAACTGTACAGGGGTAACCTTCATGTAATATTTGATTTTTTTTTCCCCAGAGGGCAAAGCTTGGAGGGAACTTGACAAAATTAACATTAGAAACTTTCTTAGAGTGGAAGAAGAGAAAGGTATGGAAAGCAACAGTGTAAGCAAGCAAAGCTCTTTTTGTGTAACTGTTGCAGTTAATTTTTTTTTACACTAGTTTGTTTCTTACTTTCCTTTGTCTTGTATACATTATCATAATCTAAAACAAAAGAAAGTAAAAAACAAACTAGTTTGAAAAATTGTTAACCGAGAAAAGATTTTAATCAAATGAAGCTATGATCCTAACTTATCTTAACTACAACATAGCTGCACAGGCCCCCTGTGGCCATTGGAAAATTATTTGGACCATTAAACTCATAACTTGGCCCTTTTTTTGTGTATTTTTTAATGGTAATGTTTATGAGAAGTGCACTTAGCATTGGGTTTTCAAGTATGATCAGAATGAGTGCTTAACACACTCAGAATACAGCTGAGAGTGTACACTACTGGGCTTACTTGTTCAAAGCACGATTTAAGGTACATGTAATCCTGGGTTAGTGTGAACATTGGTTGCTGTTTTAAAATAAATTTTGCCAACTCAAGGAATTTCCCAAAGATTTTTACCTGTCTTTTAATGTACTCACAGCCCCAAACTACCTTAATGTACTGTTTGCAGCATTTTACCTATTTTGTAGTTAAAAGAAAAGAAAGAAAAATTTGAAGCAGAGCAGGCTAAGAAAAAGGATCAATTTAAGTCTGGAAGAATTGTTGGAAAGGTGAGTAAAGCACTTCTTTAGCTACACTGTAAGCTGTTGACAGTGTACTATTTTGTGCCAGACGATGGATAAAAAGTAGCTGTGATTGCCTAAGGTCAGGATCAACGCATGCCCTCTCGTATGGTTTCACCAAAACTTTCAAGCTAACTTCTCGTATAATTTTACCATAACTTTCTAGTCAATCATCCCCACATGGTCAAACTCACAGCATTATACAAGGTGCCCTAAAAAGCTACAATAGGCCATTGCAGAAACGTGAGAGGACTGGGAAAGAGTATCGTTGTTTTCAGTTTGTTTGAAAAACTAAGAACTGATGTTCAAATGAAAGAGCAACTAAATTTGAGAGTCTTTACCACAAATAGAAGTATTTGGAGGAGGAAAATGGCAAAATGGTAGTTCTTCAAATGTCACCCAAAATAGAGAGTTTGTATGGATTGGGTAGACAGGCCAAAAAATTATAAGGGTTTGTATGGAATTTTGCAACTTTTGCAAGGCTCCCATTTGGACAATTTTTCACTGAAAACTCTCAAACTTGGTTGGGTAGCTTTTCATTCATGAACATTATTTTCAGCCGAGATGTTTAGATTTTCAATCTAATCAATATAAGAAACTCGCCCCAGTGCTCTCACATTTCTGCAATGGGCTATGCAGTGCATGAGTGACCTTGCAGTGCAGGCTCTGGCCAGCTGGAATTGGCGATAGAAGGGAGAAAAATCTGAGTACCTGAAGAGAAACCCCTCTAGCAGGGTGGGGAAAGCATTGCAACCTTTTTTTTGTGGGGGGGGGGGGGGGG
>BLFK01000347.1:597436-634589 GCA_014634185.1 Astreopora myriophthalma | reverse complement strand
CCCCCCCCCCCCCCCCTTTAACCTTATGAAACCATATTTCTACTTAGTCAACACAGTTTAATTTTTGTCATTTCAAAATTCAGGTGCCAGACACAACCGAAGCAGATGAAAATGGCCTTGATGAAGCTTGTGGGGGCAGTGATGTACCAAACCAAGATGGAGATGCATTAGTAAATGGAATACCTATTGAAGAAAGTCTGTTTGAAGAGGACGATATTGATGACTTAGAACTTGAAGATCTCGAAATCTGCGAATAACACTGGAGAGATCATAAATTCCACAATTTTTGTTTTGTTTCCAGAAAACAGAATGCAAAAATGTCATTGTAGGATAGCATTGCTCAAAAGCATTCATTAATTTGAATGGTTATGGGTTAGGCTTTCTACTCCACAGATTCAAAGCTATGAACCACCTTGGACAGAATAATAAATGGCACAACAGGAAAATTCTGCTTGGTAGCTTTGAGTTTAATAATCAGGCTTCAAGATTTTCTCCACAAGCCGACAGGTTCAAAGCACTCTATAAACAGTTCCACAGGAGACCCATAACTTCTGGATAATTGGGTGCTTAGGTACCCCGAGTCCAAGCTCAATAAATAGCAATTTTGCCAGGTAGTTTTTTTCCTAAGTAGTTTTAGTTGGAAGTCCAATTTTGTCTATGGAATGCATCTTTGTGAAAATTGCAGTTTCATAGTCATTGAGTTCAGCTAAAAGAATAATGTTCTTACATTGTAGTGGAAATTTCCAGTGTCTCCCTCCCCCCCCCCCACCCCCCCGCCTTGCACCTTGCCACCTTGGTAGTAAAAGTCTTAAAGACTTTCACCATGAGGTAAAGGAAAAGGGAAGGGAAATGCACTTTGCAAGTGTGCATTGGGACCAAACATATTGTAATGCTGCCTTGTTTGCTAAAATGAAAAAAGAGCTTTGCATTAGGATGAATTAAAAAGTATTTTAAAGGTTTTGCTGAGGAGTTTGTTCACAGATTTATCCCTTCGGACAGCAAATTATAGTTTTAACCGGTGTTAGACGTGTGAAAAGGGCAGAATTTTTCTTCTTGGCAGCCTCTCCTCTGAGCTGGGCAACATGAAGTAAAACCTGAAGCCTACAAAATGACTAGTTACCAGGCTGGCTCTTTCGCTATGGCTGTGGTACAATGAGCAACATCCAACAAAACCACCTTGGTCAAGAAAGGGTTAAGATTGATTCTTGAATACATTATAATTTGTGAACGACAGTTCAAGCTTGGTCTCCGTCTGCGAGGGTGGTTTTCATGTTGCCGTGTGTCTGTTCAGTGTAGATCACAGATGACGTCAAAATGTGGAAAGAAACAAAGTGCACGTGAGCCGTCAGTGATGTTCTTACCACTTTTTGACGTCTTCTGTGACCCGTTACTGAACAGACCCACGGCAACATGGAATATACTTGTTTTATATAATAAAGAGGTGAAAAAGTAAACAGTGACGTCATTTATGCGTTTTTCGTCCGATAGATTATAGGTGGCGACCAATTAAAACCTGTGTAAAATTGAGCTTATCGTATAAATAAATTACAATAATTGTACTTAACCTTGGTCTCTAACTGCCAGGGTGGTTTTGGCAGATGATACAATAACAAGGGACTACCTCTAAGCTACACTTGCTGATTTCTAGTGACTTCTGGTCAAACCAAAACTGCTCGCGTTTCCGAGTCGTGTGCACTTGAAACGTGGAAATTCAAACACTGGTTTTATGAAAGTAGACCGTTATCAAAAACTCATAGTAAACAAATGTGCATTCACTGCTGCTATCGTTGTCGTACTTATTTTGTTCCTATAAAACATTAAACAAAAGCATTAAAAAAGACAACCACAAAATAAAAAAGCTTTCTTTTTTTGAGAAATAAATCCAGTTATCAAGTATATATCATGGTTAATTCATTAGCGATGAGCATGTAAACATAACAGGCAGGTTTCCCAGTTTTTCACCTTGAGTGCGTGACGTAATAGCTACTGATAAAAGAGTTATCCCAGTCTGTTACACTGGCCAAATAGCCTTGTGGTCGATGTTACGCGCGCGAAGCTAGTCGTGACCTGAAAGGGAAAAATAAGGATTGGATCTAGAGGCAAATCCTTAACTCTAAGCCTTCGTCCAGAGTAAGTATTAATAAATAATAATTTGTGATGGAATTAAGTTTTCTGTAATTTGATAATAGACAGGCAAACTTATTAACAGGTAGCAAATATGCAGAAGTAAAACTCAGTTACGTTAAAAAGAATGTTGTTTGCTAACTTCTGGTTTCAAACATCTAAGTAAATTAATAGACAAAGAAAACTGATTTGCCAAAATAAAGTATAAGATGACAGCAACATTGTCAACAGAATAATTCACGAAAGGTAATAGTCTCAACCGTTTAAGATGTAATGCTCCAGTCAATTGAAACCCCGGTTCCCCGACCCCCGGGACTAAGCGGGGAATTTAACATTTACCAAGTGTTAAAAAACGGCTTATTACCCCGCCCCCGGGGCCAAGCGACCCGTATAGCGAGGACATCCGAACCAAGTGAAGAAACTCAACTCAAATCGAGATCGTTGGTCTGCTCGTTGTAAATGTCAAACTTTAAAGGCCATGTTACACGAGGCAATTTTTCTTGCAACTTGCAACGCAACAAACGTTGCGTTGCAAGTTGCAAGAAAAAATTCACGTGTAACACCCCATTTTGCAACTGCAATTGTTGCGTTGCGAGTTCCAAGAAAAGTAGAACAACCCTCTACTTTTCGCAACGTTTCGAGACAAGTTGCCTGCGTGTAACATCCCTTCAGCAACTTGCAACGCAATTTTGTCAGAATGGGCCAATCAGAGCTCATATTTCGCTCGCGGGAGATTTCAAGATGGCGGCAGTCGTAAACAATGAAAAGGCGTTAAGTGATAACGAAAAAATTGAACTGCTAAAAGATTACAAAACATTACCCCTGCTGTGGAATCAAAACAAAAAATCGCCAAAGAAAACTGACAAGACCAACGCAGCTAAAGACCTGGCTGAGAAACACGGTTTAACCAACGAAGGACTTAAGCGAGTTATACATTCCTTAAGGACATCGATGACTCGGGAAGTCCAGAAGAAACAAGAAAAAATTCGCGTTGCAAGTTGCGAAAAAAGTTGCAAACGTGTGACACCCCCTCTGCAACTTGAAAGGTTTTTTTAGTCGTCATCGTTGCGTTGCAAGTTGCAAGAAAAATTGCCTCGTGTAACATGGCCTTAACTGTTTTTCGTTATTTTATTAAAAACTGCACCCTCCTTAATAAGCTGCAATCTCCATTTGCGCCGAAAGCTGGCCTTCAATATGCCGAATTTGCTGCAGAAATCCACTTTCATTTTGATAAGCCAGAGTTCATGTAAAATCGGCATTGTGTCGGATATAGCGAATGGGTCATCCCCAAAACTACCTCAGAATTATATGGATCTTGGTATTATATGAATGCAAATGGCGTGTGTTTTTAGCGTCAAACACAACAGCTTCAGCACATAAAAAGACCTGTCTTCCGCCGGAAAACGACACCAAAACGTCGCTAACGACCCACCCTTTATAGGATGCTCTATAGATACCTGAGCCGATATCTCAAACGCTTCGTACAATAAGGTGGATTTAAAATAAGCTATTTATTTAAAATAAATTTCAAATTGGTAGTGATGAAAACGCTTCTAAATGCTTTTATTCCAAATATCTTCAACAATAATTCAGTCCGTATAAACTTTGATCAACTTATTAAACTTAATTATAAAAATATGTAATCATCTTGTCCTTCAAAGGTATTCTCATCATGATTCAATCACTTCAAACTTAAACAAAAGTAGATAGGCAACTTCCCCTAAAACTATATACAGCTGAACCTCTCTAATGCGAACACTAAAGAGACAGACTAAAGTGTCCGCATTAGAGAGGTCACCAAGATTGCAACATTTTTAAGACTCCACTAACAGTTTTAAGTGTTCAGTAACGAAAAATAGGCCCAGAGTATCTAAACTGACTATTATACGGTATTCAGACACAATGATTTGTACATCTCAGTTACAGTACATACTTTATACGAAATCGGTTATTTGAAACTAAAGGAACTACGTACAACGCAATGCTTCACCTAAAAAGGTACTAATAAAAGTACGATTTTCAAAACTCCAGTTGAAGATCAGTGAATAAAACGTTCATGCTTGCGTAATCACAAACTTTCTCTTCTTCCCGTCCCCTCTCTCGCTCCAGGGGACGGGAAGAAGAAAGACCCTGGGAACAAGGTTGCCAACTAACGGGGTTACACAATGATACGACGAACGAACGAACAGAAACAAAATGCGAACTTGTTATGTTGTCAAAAACTATCACTGCTAACTGGAATATTAAGTACTTGTGATCCTCCCAACGGAGAGACCCTAATTACGACTTATTCTTCTGCTCTTTCTTCTTTTCAACAATAGATCTATTACCGACTGGAAGTAATCTTGATTTGACAGCCCATATCAATTTACTCCCATGTCGCACATTGGTACACAAGGGCAGTTGCGCATGCGCATACTAAATACCTAAAGAAAAATATGCAGAAGCGGTAGCGGTACCTCTGGACATTTAAGCCTGAGCGGTGTACCATGACGAGTCTCCCCGAGATTTCGGCCCGCGGATCGCTTATACTTGCTACTTTCGGATACCTATCCCCGACAGGCAGTGAGGGAGAGAAATGTCGGCCCCTAGACCATACGTGACAGATCCCTTACGTACTCGCAGCTCAACTCCTTCTGCTTTATACTATGATTTCGAGCGATATATATTTGCGACTATAGTTGTCATGTCTTCCATATGGTACGGATATTTTTTGGGTACCAATTTGTAATACACGGAGTTGACGCATGCGCATTTGCTACGCATGACAAAGCAGCAAAAGGAACCACGCATCTTCCGCTAAAACTTTAAAACGCTGTCGCTTTTTCAGACATATTTTGTTTTGTTTTATTGTTTGAATTCCGCGCGAACAAACGAGGACAATAATTTCGCATATACAATGACATTAACGTGTCTCGTTGGCCAGGGGATGGACAAAAGAACTAACAAGTTATTCAAAAAGAGCAATAGCTCCTAATGAGCTAGTGTTAAAAGTTACAAAATGTTTGGTGCCTTCAGGGACTCTCCCGGACATTGGTTGGTTACAACTATTTCTTTTTTAGCTGTTATACTCCCATAAGCACCTGTTCAAAAAGGTTGTTGTGAAAGAACAGCAACATGTAAAATCGCTATGGAGGTGTAGAACGTCCACATTTCGTTTCGTTTTGTTTTCCTTTACTTGAGTTTATTCCGGTGTTAAAAATGCAGTTTAGTCGATTGAGAATGAAGAATGTTTAGACCTAACAGAGAATCCAGCTGTGCGTAAAGTACATACTTTATACGAATCAGTTATTTGAAACCAAAGGAACTACATATAACGCAATGCTTCACCTAAAAAGGTGCTAATAAAAGTACAATTTTCAAAACTCCAGTTGAAGATCAGTGAATAAAAACGTTCATGCTTGCGTAATCACAATCTCGTGCACACTATATGTCAACTATATGTCAACACCGGATCACCAGAGTGTCCGTAATAAACAGGTTAAGTTTATATGACTTCTCTCTCTGGAGCCGATATTTAGTGTCCGTTGCCCTTATTAGAGAGGGTCCGTATTATAGAGGTTTTTATCTAGAAAACGGGTGAGAATTTTTTCGGGACAAAGGGGAATGTCCGTTTTAGAGAGGTGTCCGTATTAGAGAGTTGTCCGTAAGGAGAGGTTCGACTGTACCCTCTCCATCATTAATATTCTCATTATGATTCCGTTACAACTTTAACAAAGTGGGTAGGCAACTTTCCCTCTAAATCTGAATACATTCCTTCAAAAATACACTCCTTCAAAAATATTTCCATTACGATGAAATCTGTTAAAACCTATTAAAACAAAGTGGGTAGGTAACTTTCCCTAACAAAATGTGTATCAGTTGGTGTTGTTCTTAACGAAAGCTGACTTGACACCAAAGCTACCTCCATGCAATAACCTATAGTTTGCAGAGAATAGTTGGTTACTATCTTGGTTCGTATGATCTTTATCTACGCACGTATGAAAACAGAGGTGAATTTCACTCATTTCAATCCTGAGATGACAGATTTACCGTATTAGATTGTTTCAACGGATTGAAGGCTTTGCTGTTTAGTCCTCCATGTTAAGTCCCCGCTGTCGCCACCGCTTTAGGTGATCGCGTGCGGTTAAATCACCGCCCCACGGTCCCGGTTTCAATGGCATTTTGTTAAATCCACCGCCCAACGGGGCCAAGGCGCCGTTAAAAGTGCGTTCAATCCCGGATATGGAAACGTTAAGTTTCCGCTATGTCCCGGGGGTCGGGGGGTCGGGGTTTCAATTGACTGATGCATAAACCCTTTTGATCCGACGCGTTTCGGCATTCGCCTTCGTCAGCGGTCGTTGGGCTGAGCTTTATTCTTCTTAATCAGCCAATTATATTCCCATTTATATTAAGTCACAGTACGGTTTTCACATCTGAGTATTTTGGGGTTGTATAGTTTCCCTCATAACGTACGTTAAAAACTATTTTGTACACAAAACTACATGAGGGTGTCTATAACATATATATACATATATACATATACACATATACACATTTATAACATAGATAGGATCTTACGCGCGCTCTGATTGGTCAAAAACCCATGTTTTATCAGAGTATAAAACATAGAAAAAGCGTGTTTTATCGTTTTTCGCCACATTACCTCTATATCATAAAGCAAATGAAGAAGCCTAAGCCGTGTATTACACTGTGATGAAAAACTCCGGACATTTGAGAACACTCGAGAAGTGTAGACAACACTCGCCTGCGGCTCGTGTTGTCTACATTTCCCTCGTGTTCTCAAATGCCCATCGTGTTTTATCACAGTGTAATACACGGCTTAGGCTTCTTTATTTGTTAAATATAAGTAAATCAAGGTAGACTCTACCTCCACATTTAAGTAAATTGATATATATATATATATTTATTCATTTATTTCTCTTCTTCTCCTTTTTCTTCGTCTTCTTCTTCTTCTTCTTCTTCTTCATCTCCTTCTTCTTCCTCTTCTTGTATTGTAAGTCTGTGTATTCATTCCGGTTTTCGGACTCCGGATTCCGGATTCCGGATTCCAGATTCCCAATTTTGGACCAAAGTCTTCTTCCGAAATGTTCCGAGAGTTCGTCGGCTGAGTCCGAAGTAGAATGTTTCAGCACAGGCCAAGCACAGAATCTGTTGTGCACGTAGTGAATATTGGTGAATATTTTCCGAGACGTAGTCGAGGTAAATATTCCCCAATATTCACTGAGCCTGAGTCGAATAATAGTTTTAGTATAATTTTCAGCGGTGAATATAAGAATTCGCAAAACAACGTGCTAAAACACGATAAAAAGGCACGAAAAATTCTTGCTTAGCTTAGCAGCCGCGCCTCCAAAATGTTATATTTACAGGGTAACACGGTAAATATAACACCGAATTTTTATATTCACCGCTGAAAATTATACTTGTGATCGATCTGTCCCTACGGAAGAAGCAAACGGTGATTTCAATATATTTATTGTAAAATTACAAACGGTCACACAAACACATTGTTTGGGCTTCCTGTGGTTTCAGAACCAGAGGAAGTTTAGTTCTCGTATTCCGAAGATTAATTTCCTCTTTCGGAAAGGACGAGGGTTGTTTTTCAGCTTCGTGTTTTAAATGCAACGCTGTGTAATTCGGTTTCGTGGGGTTTGCTCCGTATTTTCTCGTGGATTTTGCTCTAGTGCGTTGTTAACGATGCCCATCAAGGTAGGAGTTATTCAAACAACATGTAACATCCACGGTTTGCACACCTTTTTGTTTTCGAGACCAAATTCCAAGCTGTACACGTTGGTTTTGCAAACGAAGGATGCACGGCTCATTCTGTCATTAAGTTACGCCACTTACGCTATAAAATGCCTTCTTTTGGAAGATGAGACACTGTTTATAATTTAGGTGAACCGTTCTCGCTGTTTTTGCAGAGTCGCAGGCTGCGCACAAACAGAAGTGGTATTTTGAGCGATTTTGAAGATTTCGAATTCTCACAGTAAAGAGCGAACTGGAAATCTTCAAAATCGTTCAAAATACCACTTCTGAGGCAAAAGAGTGACAGTACACCGCATGTAAGGTAATACAACGTTTATTTAGCATTGGTCCATGCACAAGAATGTATTTATCGATATTTCTCTAAAGAAGGAGCAAGCGGTGAATCCAATACATATAAAATTACAAACGGTTACACAAACAGATTGTGTGGGCAGCCTGTGGTTTCAGAACCAGAGGAAGTTTAGTTCTCGTATTCCGAAGATTATTTTGCCCTTTCGGAAAGTGCAAGGGTTGTTTTTCAGTTGTGTTTTAAATGCAACGCTGTGTAATTTGTTTATGTGAGGTTTTCTCCGTATTTTCTTGTGGATTTTGCTCTAGTGCATTTGTAATGATGCTCATCAAAGTAGGAGTTATTCAAACAACATGTAACATCCATGGTTTGCACACCTTTTTGTTTTCGAGACCAAACTTAACAGCTCTTTGCTGAGCAAGCTGTACATGTGGGTTTTGCAACAAAGGATGCACGGTTCATTCTGTTATTAAGTTACGCCACTTACATGTACACTATAAAATGCCTTCATTTGCTAGATGAGACACTATAATTTAGGTGTACAGTTCTCGCTGTTTTCGCAGAGTCGCAGGCTGTGCAGAGTAAAACAATCTAGACATGTGGGAAGGTGCTCCTCCTACACGTGCATGACAAAGCACTTTTTTGGCTTACACACAGCCAAATGCCTTTGAGCACAAAGCTGTTTTATCACATATAGCGAGGTCTTTGTTTAAAATAACTATATTCCTGGAGACACATCTAGCCTATGTCTTGGGACGTATACATTACATGCCAAGACGACTGTCTTTTCATTATATTCGCGAGCAGTCAACTCAGTCTGTGGGGAAGAAGCACCAGTTGAGTGTCGACTTGCTTACAACTTGATACCAATTATTTCCCCCTACCAGGTGATGTATACTGGTGGTTGTCTTCAAACAAACAAACAATTACGAGAATTTATTTGTGAACAAATTATCTTTATCATCAAGTGCATTGCTTTAATTCAAATGTATTCTGTAGGTTGGTGATAAGCTTCCTGCTGTTGAAGTCATGGAGACTACTCCAAATGACAAAGTAAACATTTCCCAACTATTTTCTGGTAAAAAAGGAGTGCTTTTTGCTGTTCCAGGAGCTTTTACCCCTGGTTGCTCAAAGGTTTGCCTTATTTATCACTTACTTTAGTGTGTTTGAATTAAATTCATTTTGTCCTTTCAGACGAGCTATATCAGGTGTCGCCACCATTTGTGCAATACAAAGGATACAGTGTATATTAAAATCTGTGTGCCACTTGTGGACTTTGGTCTCAAGATTCAGAATTGTAGTGGTATTCCTTCATATACAAGTATATGTATTATAATATAATACATATACTTGTATGTGTATATGTATGTGTGTATTTATAATCAATGTACACGTATATGTACACGTACATATCCATCTATTTTATTGTAAGTAATTATAAGTATAATTAGTGGTATAGTATAGTATATATGTATATGTGTATATATATGTATATAGATACGTTGTATTTACTATATATTGATATATACTATACATATATACAGGGTTTTAGCCAGGTGGACGGCCACTTTTCAGGAGAAAATAAATAAAATGTAGCTCTTGTTGATCACTGTGGCTTGACGTTACAACTGCAATGACATGAAAACGCTCCAAAAAAGGAAAAATTCAATTTCCGGTTGCCGTCTGTGGCTCAAAAATGTCTGTGCTTAAGTTCCCTAATGTCTGCCAGAACAGTTACCACTTCAACATTACAAAGAAGCCAATTTCAATGACACTTTTTTCTGTCTTGTATCAGTCCGGCTTCTGTCCTTACAAAAATAATTCCCAGTCACCCTCCCAGTCCCACCCTGCAGATATTTGCTCGTACCCAGTCTCCAACTTACCCTGAGATGGCTGCCAAGATCAACGTTGCATGGAGGTGTTAACTCATGCGTTTAGTGGGCAAAAGCAAGTACAGTTTCAACCCATTTTAGGTTTTTGGCAAAGAAAACGATGCATTTAACATTCAAGTCTGATCAATGAGTTTATCAACTGAAAATCGCAGAAAATGCACCTAAGAATAGATGCTTCAAATTTTCAAAATTTTCTGGGGGGGCCTACCCCCAGACCCCCCTAGCAGGTTACTGGACAGCCACTAACAGAATCCTGACTAAAACCCCGCATATATATATTGCTACTTGACAATGATTAAGAATTCATATTAATTGGGTATATTGTGACTCTGTTGCTCTATTCGAAAATGCTTCTGTGTCATGCATTCATAGCTGTTCCGTACTGGTAGTCATAAATACTCCCTTACGCTTAGTGGTCTCACATGCTTTCTTTGAATGTCAGACTCATCTTCCTGGATATGTTGAGGATTTTGACAAATTCAAGGTAAAAATATCATTATCCTCAAGAAGCTAGTGCATGTTTTATTTTCCCCATTTGTTCATTTTCTCACGTTAAAGCTATGTAAAATGGGAAGCAAAATTTGCAGTAAAATGATTTCCAAGAAGAGATGTTCTGGGCTTTAAAACACATGATTTTTGACAGTATTTATGTTTGTCGTAATATGTAAATGTGACAGATGATAATTATTATTAATAAATGATGCATCAATTGAGTGATTATCTAACAACTGAAAATATTTGACTTGAAATCAAGGCATTTTTTATTTGAAATCATTAACCCTAGTGATTTCTTATGATAACCTTTATTTTTAAGGAAAAAGGAGTAGAGATTGTTGCCTGTATCTCTGTGAATGATCCATTTGTGATGACTGCTTGGGGAGAAGCACACAAATGTGAAGGAAAGGTTTGTGTGTCGAGAAATTGTGTCAGCATTTAACAGTAATTAGTCTTGGTTGTTTAAAAGGTGGATAACACTATCCACCAGCAGTCAGTTGTTCAAAAAGTGGATGATGCTATCCAACAGGTAAATTGCTATCCAGCGGACGAGGAGTAGCAAAACCAACTGAGTTATCCAGTGGATGGTGAATTAACCAGTACATACCGCCCTTCGAACAACTGTGCAAAGTGTATGCTGAGTTACTTGTATGATGCCCATCACAAGTTTGGAGAACACAGGAGAAAATTTAGCGCTTCGCAGGACAAGTGTATCGGTACCTAGCCCCATACATGCACAGCTCAATGCATGAACCATTGCATTGCATTGTTTTGTAATGTAATTACCAGAGGGTGCATTTTCTGCAGAGCAAGAAACAGTTAAATAGTTTGCATCCATTAGTGCACTCAGCCAGTGTGTTATGCACTCTGACTGGTGAAATGCCATTAACATGGGAAAGAAAAATGAAAGAGTGGATGGGAGATGGGAGTAAATTTGTTTTACAATTTTTTTTCCTCCTCAGATACGCATGTTGGCTGACACAAAGTGTGAATTCACAAAGGTGCATATCTCTTGTCTTTGTTTTGTTTTTAAATTTGTCTTTGTTCAGAGTTTGAAATAGAGCAACTGTATCAAAGAGTTTGTCATTCTATTAGTGGCCAACAGTCAGCAGCCGACAGTTGATTGGGGAAGCTTTTAGTTGTTCATTTTCCCACAAAATGGGTTAACAATAATTTTGTCTCCCCTCAGGCAATTGACATGGAACTTGATGCAACCCCATTCTTGGGGAATGTCCGTTCCAAGAGATATTCGATGCTGATTGAGGATGGAGTGGTGAAGCGGCTTGAGCTGGAGCCAGATGGTACTGGGCTGAGCTGCAGCTTATCCAACAATCTTCTTAGTTTGTTGTAGGTGAGTAGTCAAATGCTTGCTAATTTTGTGAGAATGGTCTGGTGAATAGACCCTTTTTAATCTAGCATTGTAGAGCCAATCTCGTTCTGAAGGAAGTTCGCCCTTTAGCCAACCATCAATCAAAGTAATACGTTTACAATGTCTTGCGTTTTGCATTCAACACTCAATTGAAAACTGCTGTATCCGCTCTTTACTTTTCATCAAGTCCCTGAGAGTGGGTGGGTGGTATGTGAAAAGCACTTTTTTCTTTGCCTATTGAGCATGGCCACGATGCAAGTAATTGCGGGTTTGCAAGGACCTGCTGTTGTAACATGCTTGCGTAATGCGGTTTCTATGGAGCATGGGGGAAATACTACATCTGAGTCTCTTGGGGGTACAGAAATCAGCCATTGGTACATAAATTGCCTTGATGGTGTAGGGGTCATCACATCTAACTAGTCATCAGCTATCATCATCAGTTGTTAAAAAAAAATAGTGATATATCCATTGTATAGCACCATACCCGCTTGGAACGGCTGGACCCAGAGGGACGTGGATTGGAATACTGTTTAGGTCATCGTTTGCTTTCCCCCTCCCGTGGAAAGGGGCGGGGATGCGTGGCCCAAGCTTTTTGATTTTTTTTTACTACCCCTAAAAGAGACCATTTTTAAACTGGCTTTCATTTCCAACCAGATATTGTTTAAATTAAATATATATTTTTATATTTCTTCACGTGCAACCCTAATCGAGACCTTCACGGCTAAATATAATGGCGTTTGCCCAGAATACCGTAGGTGAGACCAAAATCCGAAATTTACACCCCTAAGCGAGACAATGAGCATCCCCGTCCCTTTCATATGTGAATTCCCCCCCCCCTCCCCCCGGGCTTCTTTTCCATGGATATGCAAGTTTATGATTAATTTTGTGTTTTCATTTTCTCTTAGTTCTCATTAAGACATAGGACCTCGGACGGGAACAAACAATAGCGACAATAGAGAGACTAACTACAAAGGTAAACTTGTTAACCGCAATGGCCTGACGTGCACTTCGACATGAAAAGCAAAACACATGAATATGATAAAGGACTGAAAGCTCTCCAGCGCATCCTGGTTTGACTGCGGAAGTACTTGGTTTAGAAGCATTTAAAGTGGAAAAGTGACGTGTTCTTGCGTTTTTGTCTCTCCTCGACAAATGTACTGAACTACATGTGTTTTGTTTGAGTTGTATGCGTGCTCTTAGCTGTCGAATGGGCGTACGATGTGTGGAAAATAAAGTAATCGAAAATGTTTAAAAACAGTTCCTTCATTTCAGGTTTCCTCTTCCCTCAATCTACTTTTCCTCAGGCTAAACCTAATCTGTTTTTTTTGATATGCGGATCTTGAGGATCCTCCCAGAACGTTTTCATTGCGGAGCGGAAATAGTGTCTTTTTGACATGCGCTTGCTGGTGCTTATGTCACCAGCCAGCTCGTAGCCCGCGTGAGATAAACGTAATCTCGAGCACTTTCTCATCTTCCGCCATCTCGAGCCAGTTGACACTGTCGTTAACCTAAGCATATTGCCTTCGAAGCTACTGCGCTTGTGTACCTCTTGTTTTCCAATGCTTACTGCACAAGTGAATCAGGCTTGGAGACTCACAATCAGACGCAATTTTTTCCGATTCCTACTCCGACTTCATTGCTCATAGCCCGTGAACGATACGCTGCCAGCAGAGGTTTTTCATGTTGTCGCTTTCGTTTGCTTGTCTTTTTACGGCAGTCTTGACCGATGAGTATTCTCGAGACCTTTTTGGAGAAACCCGGAGAGAAACCTTTGCACGATGCATCTTGTATTGTAACATTTCCTGTTAATTTTATCACACGTGATTTGAACGGTGAACACCCGCAAAGTTTCCGCGAAGTGGGTCATCTTGGCGCGCGGTTCGCAATTTAGTGTGATCGACAGACGAGTTGTCGTGTGGCCAATCATGGAGCAGTGGCGCTTTGTTTCTATAGTAACCACAGCGCATGCTCAACAGGAAAAGGTATCGTTTCGTGGCAGTGTTTTTCTCGCGTCGAAAGAAAATACCAGCGGTGAATTCAGCCGTAAAAAGACAAGCACACGAAATCGACAAGATGAAACATCACTGCCGGCAGGGTAGTGAACGAAGACGTACTTACGATTGTGGTTTCTCTTTTTGGAGAAAGGAACGCCGGAAATCCGTCTGCGTTCGCAGGCCACATCGCTAACGTCAAACTGGAAACCATATATTTATTGTTGGGAGTCGCATACAGAGACCTGCGAAAACGAGGCTTGCGATTTGTTTGCTCTTTGTCTTCTGCTGTCGATTGCGACAGCACAGTTTTCAAAAGATCATAAGGGGCGTGCAGGTTAAGACTCCGCTTATGTTTGGTTTCCATTAGATCGTAAACGCTCGTTTCGACTACGCTTATCACTACGAGTCCTTCGCTGGTTATAACCAGCATATATGGCCGTCCCGCGACGCACACCACCGACAAAATGCACAGCGAAGTCCATCTAATTTTCACTTTATTTACCCTACTATTTTATTATTTCAAGTCCTGTTACTCGGTGAAAGTTTATTGACTTATGCAAGTGGGAGGGTGGTTTGATGAAAAGATGCTTTGTAAACAAGTACGCGGTACTCTTCCCTAAGGGGTTTGCCTTAATGATATAAAAATACTGTTTAAAAATAGTATCGAAATCTAGAGTTGCGCTCTTAAATTAGGCACTGAGCCCAGTGTCGGAGATCGTAACCGACCGGTAGTTGAAAGGGAAATGGGAAGAAAATGGTAAAAAGGGAAGCGTTCTTATTCTTACCACTCTGATTCCGTCGACACGATCTTCTCTTTCGTAAACGGTCGGTGCTATTTGAACGAATTTTTTTCATCGTTATCAGTTTGTTTTTGGTTGTTTGCCATTTACCCCCAAAATCTGGAAATTTCGGTTAGAATGTAAATATAAGACTAATTTGGTGTGCCCGACCGGAAAATTTCCAAAATTTTCGAAACGTCTTGAAAAGCAGTTCCTCGGGGTTTCTTTGCGTTCCAGACGCATCTTTGCTTACCATTTGAACAAACCGAAGACCAGCCAGTTTCCGCTCTGATTGGTCGATCAGCTATGGTTTAATTTGGCAGTGAATTCATTGGAATTTCGCACGTCGTCTTGGGCGTCGTTCACACTTGGTGCCCGGGCACCGGTACGAAACTGTGCGTTGTTCAGACATTGGTGCCTAGTTTTGAATGTGTGTTCACATTCGATGGCCAGTACCTTGTCGGGAGCAGCGGTTTGTAGTTAAGGTTCTTGGGCACTCGCCAGAATGTAGACTTGTACTCGTGCCCGATTCAGTGCCCGAGTACAAGGTCTCCACCTCGTACCCGTCCCTGAGCACCGTGCCCAAATATTGGCACGGGCACTTACAAAAAGTCGTGTTCACAGTGGTGCCCGTCAGGCACCATGCCCGGGTACGATGCTCGGGTACCAAGCGTGAACGACGCCTTAGTTATTTTAGAACGGCGATAGTCCGCACATCTACGGAAAGTGTGGTCTACTTGCTGAAATATGAGATAACTATATGTAATAGCGCACACTGGACCGTAGTCTGTCTTAAGGTGTAATGCATGGTTACTAAGAATGGTATCGACCGTTAAAGATGGCAACAACCGTCTACGAAAGAGAAGTACGCACGCTCCGTCGACCTTACGACTCTGTTGTTTGGAGTGCACTGTTTTGTATGCGCTCTGTCTACTCCGCTTACGACTCCGACTCCGACTTCGATGGATTCCGTCGCTAGTGAATTCCTTTCTTCAAAAAATGCGCTAAAAATATCAGTTTATCACCCGGCTGGGTGCGTCGAGTCCCTTCCAAACAGTCATATTTTTTGCGGTCGTGCGAACTTCAGGTTAAATTATCTAGCAAGGGTTTGATCGAAAATAGGATACTTAGGGAACAGAATTGAGTCGGTAATGGGACCTACAAGTGCTAACACTGTGGAAATCTTGCCCGGTGCGGCGTTCAGCTCAGTTCAGATGACAAATGTGGTTGTTGTGTGTAGTAATCGGTGCGTAGTTTACACTTCACTGTTTGTGCCGTCTTTATGTCAAGTCACGCATAAGAGTACAAACGGTGCTCCCCTGTGGGGGGGAGCGTGCAGCACTCTGAACAATTGCACGTTTGATCCACGCTGACTTTAAATTTTCGCATCTTTTTACAGTTTATTTGAATTCCATTGCAAATTTAAGCAGAACTTGAAAATACCACTGCCATTCATTTTCCCGTCACTCTTAAAAATTACGCCATTACCCCGCAACGGTTTATGGATTGTTTAGATCGTACTTCCTTCTTAGTTGATCGGTCTTGTTCGTGGGGGACCCGGGTTTCAACCGGATGCCCTTCGGGTGCTTTTTAGGGGAAGGTTCGGTGGGTTGCAGTGGCTCGTACCCGGCGGCTCTCATGCAACAGCATATCAGCCATAGTATCAAGTAGATAATTATCGGTATCAATATGATGGCCAATATGGGGAGAAGCACCCACAAGAGACTTTCTACCGTGGGGCACTCCTCGTGGTACCATTTATCCCTGGGGCAATTATCGGGGTCACTCCCCCGGTAAAACTCGCAGGATCTAGTTGACGAACACCAGTAGCAAAGGTCATCTCCGCGGAGGCAATCCGTACAGTTGTTCTTACGTTCAGGACAAGGGGTCACCCCAACTGAAAACAATTAAAACAACACCAAAAGATCATTACAAACAGTGAATATGCCGGGGACTTGAATGGATCTCATCTAGGGTGTACATAAGTTACGCATGCCTGAAGTGGTACATTTCAAAAACCCACAATTACACACAACGCAAGCTGATAAGTGTTTCTTTGTTTTCTTTAGCTGCTGTTTTCTTCAGTTTATTGTTTTAGCTCCTTCAGTGCTCTCTGTTTTATTTCATCCGTGAGTTTTAGTGATCTTACACCGAGGAAGAAACCTGAGGCAGCGTTTACACGTACCCAGTTTCAAATTGACACGGTTTCAAGGATTCGCCGTTTACACGACAGATGAAAACGTACCGTTTTCAAAACGCTGCACGTTTGTCATCATTTTCAAACGACCCGGTTTTGGTAACGGTCTCGATCGGCGTCGTGTAAACGGAAAAGAGTTACAAACGAAACCGCGTCCGTGTAAACGCAGGCTGAATCGCGGTCCACTGAAAGTTTGAGGCATTTACACTTTGATTTAAAACTAGCGCTTTGAACGAGATTTCTCACTCATTGATAATGCATAAGCCCCAAACGAAAGAAATCACACCCGAGAAGGAGTTTGGATATGTGATCTTAATTAGCATAAAATTTCAGCAACTGTAACCCAAATTTCTCTTAAAATACTGATTCCTTTGAGAAGCAATATCAAACACTCAAGAGTGTTTCATCCTCTGTCCAAACACCTCGAATTCCGTGTAGAAAACTCGGCCTTCTGGCTCGTTTTTCAACTCTCTTCTCGGTGTTTGGATATCTGATGAACACTCTTTTTCGTGTTTGATATATTCAACATTTTTTTTATTTTTCGCACTTTCAACAGTGTTGAACCCGGGACGTGTTCAAACGCCCCCGACAGTTCAACGAATTTTGAACTAATGTTTATGCAAATGTGAAAACCGTTTAAACGGCCCTTCCCGCTCGAAACGTCAGGTTTTCCATCTCTGCGATGGCCAGTTTACCTTCCCGACATTAGTGTTTTGATTGGAAATGCGCCCGTCCATTCTTGTGAAGTGATGCGTGTTCGCTTTACTTATTCATACGTTTGATCGATATTTTCCAATAAAGGTTAAAAAATGCCCTAGGGTTCATCGGAAATCGTCACGAGAAAGTCTTGAGTGCGTAAACAAGATGATGCCTTTTATTGGGAGATCAATTCTCATGTAGATTTGGCCAGCCATTTCAAAGGTGTCTTTTAAGAGGGCATTTCTGGTGATAATTGATCTACGGTTGCTTCAAGCCGTTTCTCTTAACTGGTGATTTTGATGTGTAGACCCTGCACCACGTTATCTTTTTTTTCCCTCACAACCCTTAAAAATGGATCATGATGGCTTCTTCAGTTATTAACCGACGTGAAAGAGTGCCGTTTTAAAGTGGGATACTTATAAAATATTCATAGTTTAAATACCTCGGTAAATAATGCAACTTTTGTTCAGTCTTAAGCCACTGTTTGTTCATTCGTACTTCAGTTTTTCGTAGAAATTGTTAGAAGTGGATGTCGGAAAACATTTTTAAAAAAACGTTTGAAAGTGGAAAACGGCGATCAAACCAGTGATTTCCTCGTCAGCTGTTTGGATATGCTCATCTTGCTTCCTCTTGTTTGTAAATGACTGTATAACTAGTTTAACCCGTCTCCCTTTCATAGTCCCTCTCCAAACTTATAAAAGCGCTTAAACACTTCCGAACAGACGTTTTATTTCATGAATGGGTCGAAAATATATTTAGGAAATTTGGAGGTACCCATTTTTAAACTATTGTCTTACCATGTGGAACGCCTCTCCCTCTTCGTTTTGCATAATTTCACCGACACTTGACATTTCATGCGTAAACTTTAAAGCACAAATGCAATTTTATTTCGAAATGAAAATTTTTCGGTTTCGAAATTCTTCTTTAAGAAGTAATTCTCCTTGCTTGCCTTAAATATCGAAAACAATAGACGTGATTAATATCGTGAAGGAGTGGGTAACTGTTAACTCATATAACAAAGGAGGAATTCCTTTGGAAGTCACCCGACCACGCAACACGCAACGTATTTACTGCTTAGCGAATCTTTACCATTAAGACACTTACTTGGGTATATGCACTGGCCGTAGTAGGTTTTATTCGTTTCGGGGCAAGAATGCGCCGTTGTAGTCAAGTTAAAAAACACCTGACACTCTTGTTTGGCTTCGCACCATAAACAGGAGTCGTTCACGGTGCAGTTATCGCAGCCGTTCTGGCGCCCGCATAGAACACTCGCGTTAACAGTTACCACGCTGGCGTTTATCGCTGAAACGTTCTCCGTTGGCGAGTCCATTGCGTCTAGTTCATCCAAAATCTTAAGGTAATCAAGCGCTGGTTTTTCCCTCTCCTCGTCGGCTTGTTGTGGCTCGCAAGTAGCTTTTTTAAGTCCATGCGGGCAAACCTCTCTTTCTTGCTCAATACACTCACTCTTCATCCACCCATCGCTACACCATTGGCAGCTACCACTGTTTGATAAACACCTACCGCAGTCTGGTTCCTCTTGCACACAGCTGTGATCTTTAGAGTCGTGATAGTGTCCAGCCGTTTTTCCGTAATGTTTGTAACACAGCGCGATGTGCACTGTCGTAAGCAGTATTAAGATAATCTGAACTCCTCTCATAGCTTGGCTGAGCGGGAAGTTAGAATTGTATATCCTTCGCAGAGCTTTCCCGCGCCTCTTTTGCTCCCAGATGTGATGGTGGCGCTAGTAATTCATTCTCAACTAGGTTCAGTACCTTTAGCCAAATTATCAACTGAAAGCCCAGAAATGCACACCAAGTGGACAACCTCAAAAGGCGCACTTTCCTTTGCCTCGCGGCCGACAAATTAATTATTCGTTTTATAATAGCGCGACGGCCTCTCGGCTGAAATTTGCATAAGCACCTCACTTGGCGACAATTCTTTTGTGCAGTACAACGCATGAGGGATTTTCAATTAGAGCTAAATAAGAATCAAGGCGCAATGTTTTGATAAGTTTTTGTAATGACATGTAAAGTCAACCACGAAGGTATCTCCCGCGTAAACTGCCTCTGGTTAATTAAGGTGATAATTTATGATGAGCTAATTTTCAGCCCTTCATATATGTTATGCTTCTACTAAGTCCATCCTGCAGGAATATCGCTGAATTTGAATTAACGTTTAAAATCTTTCGTGGAGACTAAGACTTCGAAACGCCTGCACTTTTGTTTCTTTCAGTAAGACCAACAGTTAATCATCCGGGGTAGCATGAGGGAATTTCTTCTTCGCTTTTTTTAGTTTTACATTTTAAAGAGGTTGATTTAATGAGCATTTAATTGGGTATTTTTTTGAGCTGCATTCGTTCGGCGAAGTAACAGAAGAGACGCAATTGTAAAGCTTCGTGAAAAGCACTAATGAGCAGGTTCAAGGAAAGAAAATTCCAGAATTTGTTTCAATTACGTCCGCAAACCAGATGTCATCGGTTGTAGACGTCGAGTCAACAACGCTGCTCACATGGCAGAAAGCACAACAAAAGTCAGTCTACAACAATCTTTATTACATGGCGGTGACTGTTATTGTTCTCTGAAAGTGTGCTCGCAGTGTCCCTCAAACCTCACACGCCTCTAGGGTCGTCTTGGTATCAGCCCGCCCGGTTGACCGCGCTGGCTCGGTTTCATCACGAAAACCTTTGTAAAAACTCTCGACGTGTTGATACGAGAGGGCTGGCTGGCGCGGTCGCCGAGATTTCTCAGGCCGAGATCTCGGCTTTCGGGGTGGAAAATTTCCCATATGGACACTTCAGCCCGGTTACCTGGATGATTTTTTTTCAAGTGCGCATCGCTTGCGTGTATTTTTGGTTCTTCAGTGAGCCTTTGGCGGCTTGTCCATCTCGGTAACCGGGCAAATCATTTTCAGCCCGGCAACGGGCTCATATGAAGAAGACTTGTTTAAACACGATATCGCTTAAAGCTCGACAGCCTGTGGGGTCGTGTATATAAACTCACTAATTATGAAAGTAAGACCAAAAACCTATGTACAAAGATAAGATGCTCCAGGATAAGATGCAACCAAGATCAACACACTTAAAACTATATACAAAGAAAGAATCGCTTCTACTCGAAAGCCATTTTGTGACAAGTGAATACTTGCATCTCTTGCAGTACAACTGAATTGCGAAAGTCGATCTCCTCAATTATGTTCAACTTGTGAATCATCTAGGAAAATTCTTCAGCCTTAATTACTTTGCGGCTCTCGGGGGCGGTACAAGGTGGGGATATACACAATCATGCAGGTTGGCGAATTGTTGTAGTGCATCTCATTCAGACTACTCGTACATTATAGTATATCTTATTATTTCTCGCTCCAGTCTTCTAATTCGCTGAGTTTTTGCGCTCGCACCACACCATCCCAAAGTTAAACTCTTCGTTCTTAAGGAGAGAGATTGGTCGTTTAGTCTGAGTTTTTAAAGATTATATTGACTGATATTGAAACAAGAGATTTTGATGTAAGCATGCGCGCGGCCCAATCCTGTCGCGTTGCATTACCTCGCTTCTGTCAATCACTGTTCACAGAATGGGTTTCTCACTCCTTATCCAACAGCGCTGCACTCGTTCACGTCACTGCATACATTCTGCCAACCTACGTCATTCCGATTACATTCTGTCAATCTTTGGTCATAAGAGGTTCTCTGGCAGTCCTTGTCCAATAATTTTCTCCGATATCGTTGTATGATAGCTTGCATCACTATGGTTACATTCTGTCAATCATTGTTCGTTAGATACGTTATTGGACAGTTACTGAGAAAAAAATATTGCGTCACTGTAGTTACATTATGTCAATCATAGTCCTTACGGCAATCATTGTACACATGACGGTTTTCTTTCAGTACATTCTGTCAATCACTGTTCACACGAAGGTCTTTATCCAATAACTTAACCCATGTTGCTATGGTTACGTTCTGACAAAACCCTTAAATGAGGCTATGTAAACACGGAAAAATGTCCTCTATTGCTTTTATAAAATATTTCTCAAAAATAATTCGACAAATGAAGGAAAATGCTGTTTGTTTTACTTCTTGATTGAAACAGGTTTTCTCGATACACGCTCATATTTCCTACCAGCCAATCAAAACGCGCGTTTGACAACACAACCAATCAAAATTGGTGTGATGTCACAACCGTGTTTACATACTCTCATCTAAACGCACCTATTGACCAATAAGAGCGCACGTACTATCCTAATTATTTTATAAATGGAAATCGTACAACTGAAAATGTTTTATTTATCCAGCTTGTTAGGAAAGTAGGGAAGATCACACAAGGAGTCATACAACTCTTGCTACTGATCTCACCCTCAATTAAACACTGTTAATTTCAGTGTTTCTCTCTAAACAAGAAGGCGTTTGCTTGTGGCAGTTGGGGTTTATGTTGATGGAAGCGTATGTTAAAAGCTAGTGTTTCTGGCTGCGATATCCTTGGAGTGACACTTGTTTCTCTTACGTTCGATCGAGGTAAGTGTAAATTGGTTCTAGTGCTTAATTTTTGAACGTTTCCTGCGTTTCGGGAAGGAAATGGAAAACCTTTAACTCAAGAAGAAATAAAAGGAATAACTATGTGTGAAATTGCACTGAAATTTTAAACAGAAACATGCATTTACAGCAGAACTGTTGAACCGATTTAGTGCATATCGTGTACTTTTTCTATATTTGTCGGAATATCATCTAGTGAACAAAATATGGTTCTTCTGGACTGAATCGAATTCAAAGCAGGTGAAATGTGAATTTGAGTTGAATGTGTTTCTAAAATGTCAGCTGTTTGCTGTTCCATCAAACGAGTTAATGGACCTCTCAAAATTGACAAATGAACCGAAATTTGAGCCGTAATACAATACCCGGCCGGCAATATGAAAAGTGACATTTCTTCTTATATACTAACATCTGGAGACCAATGACATTAAACAACAACTGGAGTAGTTCCCTTTTGCCTGATATCACTACTTCTCTAAATGATCTGAAACTCGCATATTGCGGTCCTGCATTAATGCACCAAGGCATCGTTGTATGCAACTTAACAACACGCTTCAGAGATTGGCTTGTCATTCTGCTGACCCGGCCTTTTGCGTAGCAGTTGCCAATGGTTCTTATCTGGGTGCATGTATTGTGTTAGCTGTTGGTTTCATTGTTCTCTGGAAGGATATCAAATTAGTGGTTTAAAAAGAACTAGTGAGAGGCTTCAGTTGCCCAGTGGTTCGGTAGCCGATTTTTTTCAATTTTGCATAGTACGGTTGAACCGGCTGGCTTCAACCTACTCTGACGACTAACTAGCTGAATTTGACTCCGGCGTTTCCGCTTACAGCTCCTCTACGCTTTGTAAATAGCTAACTGGTTGTGTCCTGCCAGTTAGGGTACTTAATCACATCGTATTATAGGAGGCAGGTCCATAATAGAAACTACCTTTTTCATTCAACAAGGACTGGTTTTTTTAGGGGTGCCTCGTGTTTTAATTTATCACGTGAACTTTATTGACTGATTTCATAAATTTATTTCCTTCTTCGTTCCCAAAATGGGAAAGCTTTCAATTTTAATTTAAAATAAACCTTTGAAATTTTAGACGAAAGCGATTGCTAAAGCAATAATAATAATATTTATTTATATGGCGCAAATTCAACTATACAATTTTCAGATGCGCCTCACATATATGAGCTGTATGTAATACAGCAATCTTAATACAGTAATCTTGGTAAAGTGATCTCGTTCCAACTTCTTCTGCTCGCAAAATTAACAAAATATGTAAGGCTTTTTCCGGCTTGCTTCACGTGAACCTTCAAAATGGGAAAGATACCAAATTTGTATATTTTCCTGCATTTTTTTCTATTTCTTGCCTTATATTAGTATTTGGCGATATCTAAGGACACTTTGCTCGAAGGAAACACTGGCAAGTTAACGGAGGCCTTCAGTTTACCCTTGAAAAGGAGCCGAAACTCCGATAGGATTTAAAAGGGCGGTAAAAGATCGAACTTGTGAGATCTTGCAAAGAGAGTAGGGTGTTTAATTCCCTGTGTCATGGTCTGATCTAGTGGCAATGGGCAAATGTCATCGTGTATCGCAGACTAAGGGCGCATTCCTTTTGTCAGAACTGCCCGGCCAGACAGGTCAATTCGATGGAAAATGCAACAGTTTGAGGGAATAGTTGCATGATAATCGCTGACATTCTTTGTGGAGGACATACGCCTTATTCCAAAATGGCTGCTATTTTAATATTCTTTTGTTTTTATTCAAATTAACCCTTTAGTGTTGAAACAACTCTGGCTCTTATGTCGTTAGTCGAAAGTCGATCATAGCCACCTTTAAGGGAGCACTATGGAATTACTAGTAACTGCGAGGGCGGTTACAAGGACATCATTACAAATTTAGCATCTGTCGGTTGCTGTACCCGCATCACGATCATTTGATATTGTTCAATCTAGTGTTAAGTGCGCGATATCTGTCCACTGTCGACGTATAATATTTATTAGAGAGCTTAAACAAGAACGACGGCGACGGTTACGAGAACGTCATCGGAAAGTATAAATTCGCGTTATTGTAATCGTCCGATGCAGCAAAAGATTTGACTTGTACTGTTGACAGGGAAATTTGGTCTGTTGTCTGAGGGGTTTGATCAACGTCCCTTTGTCATTACAAGTAAACCTCTCAGCTCTCCAAAGTACAAACTTGTGAATTACAGTTTAGATGTTAATTCTTAACAGTCACATCTGTTTGTTTTTCCAGGTATTTCGCGATCGACAGCCCTCTTCGGCCACGGAAATTTGACCGGTCCACAAACGTAATGTTGCTTCCTATCCTGTTTCTGTTTTTTGCCATTTTTTCCTCCTCGCAAGCGAAAAACTGTTCTATTTCAGAGTATATGGAGGCTGATTCGACGACAGTGTAAGTATTTGCATTTGTACATCAACTGACTGCATTTGACCTAATCGCGTGCACCTGCCAACAAAATCCTGTATTTATGAGGCGTGTTAAGAGTTGTAAGGATCAATGTCTGTGTTTATAGTTTCAATATTTGTTTCGCAGTTCTTCCTGTTTCTAGAAAACAGATCACTTGACGTTGTTTGCATTTTTCTGTAGCTTCCAAGGTCCGATTCCGAACGTTGTTAAAATACATAGGCAACGACGGCTGGGACCAATTAATGAGTATGATTTTAGCTGAGAGGACGAAATACGAACGTTTCCTGTCAGCTAACTATCGCTCCAAACCGCTTTCGTAACCAATGCGCCTTGAGTTGGAAACAATATTGAATTAAACGAAACCTATCCGTTATGGAGTGAAATGAAAGTAAGAAAATAATTTTTAATTCCACGGAAGAGTCATACTATTTTTAGTAGCACATTTAAAATCCAAATTACCTTTTTTCGTTGATGGCCCTGGCAAGATAGCCGCCAAAATGTCTTTGAAATGCTGTTGTAATGCAAAGAAACTGTTCATGGATGTTTTTAGCGGCAGATAACCAAGATAGAGATGGAGTTCAAATTGAAGACGTTTTGAAAGAGTCGCTTGTGAGATATTTTAGCTCATTCCTTTTTCTAGATTCAGTTTATTTCTCAAAATTAGTGATTTCGAAACGAGTCGAATGTTAATAAAGTGTTGAAAGGTTACATTCTGTGAATTTTGAGCCAAAATCGTGATATGCCCACAGACACTGCCCCTTTAAGCCACTGTTAGTGTCGGCTAGGTGCTTTATTTTTTGCAGGTGATCACTTCGCCCAATATTCTTTGCCATTTTACTATCAACATAGAGATAGTGCGAGAGTGTCAGTGTCTATATCCTTTTTATTCTCTTCTGTTGGCGTTTGCAACGGTTTTGTAGTAACCTCAGAAACAAGAGCTGCACATCTTGCTGGTCAGGACCGTGCAATAAAACAGAAACCATCAAGGAGTTGTAAGTGTATACTGCATGAAAAGAATCAACATTAAAATGTGCTTTGAATTCTGAATTGTCACTAGATAACAGGAGAGGTTATGAGAAAAAAAATAAGAAAAGACTGAAAACGAAAGAAACAGAAACAAGAGAGGAAATGAAGACTACCAACACTATGGTCAATTGTTTTTGTTTTTGTTTTTTCTTTTCTTTCTTTCTTTCTTTCTTTCTTTCTTTCTTTCTTTCTTTCTTTCTTTCTTTCTTTCTTTCCTTCTTTCTTTTTTCTTTCATTTTCTTATTATTTGGTACCACCCTGAGAGCCGTCAAAATAGTAACAATCAAAATATCTTTCAAACTATCACTTGAAAACAACTATAGCCAACCAATCAAACCCTAGGCCACATGAGCATGGTCAATTTAACAGCATTTTCGCAAACAGCTTATGCATTGACTTGCTATAGATCCCTCATAAGAACACTTTCGTCTGGTTAAGAGTATTTATGTAGAAATGTAACATTTTCTTTTCATTTTTTTATACTAGGCAGCTTTCTCACAATAAGATAAAGACTCTTACAAAGAACATGTTCATCTGCCTAAAGAAGTTAAAGACAATGTAAGTAACATAACTAACATAATCTTTCTTCATATCACAATGAATATAACGAAATTATTTTACATGCAGCACAAACGAGCACGCTTAATCCGAACAAGACATACTGCGCATGGTCAGTTTGAGATGACGCTGATAAAGGTAGCCATAATGCAGATGATGGTGCTCCAAGCCAATCCACTATTTTGTGGAAAGATTTCTCTCGGGTTTATAGATGCAGTAGAAATCTTGGGCCTCTTAGTGGAGCTTTGCTCTGTGTATAACTGCCAGAAGGCTAAACAGCCCAGGGGGCTCAACGCGTAACTTTTCCAAACACCGCTTGCACTTGAGTATAAACTTTAATTGAAAATGGTTTCCCTGAACACATTGCAAGAATAATTGTAACAGCATCTCAAATATTCACCAAGGAGCGTTCTCTCAGCTGGTTTCCCTGAACACATTGTAAGTATAATCGTTTGGGAATCATAGTAAGAAAATTAGTTCATCTCTGTGACCCTCTTGCAGCCAGTTTATTCCAATTTCACTTTTTAGGGGAGTAGGTGGGGGCTATATATTTGATAGAAGAAAGGTTTCGTTTCTCGTATTCGAGTCACGGGAAGGGCTATTCGAGTGACAGGAAGGGTAACCTGGATGAACTTGCTTAGAACCAGCAAAAGTGAGTTCATGTCCAAGGGAAGGAGCTATTTAAAGGAAACATTTTCTCATTTATTGTCAGGAATCTGGGGCATAATTCGATCACGAGGATAAAAGAAGACTCATTTTCGGGACTGAGATCTTTGCAAAAACTGTAAGTAGAAAACTTGAAAACATATGCCGATTGACATTGTAAGTACTAACAAGTGGAATGACCATACTTTTCCGTAATGTTGTTTTTTGTTCGTAAAGGGAGCTAAACGACAATGGTCTCCAGACAATCTCTCATGGGGCATTTAATGACTCCAGGCTTTTTTATTTGTGAGTTTAAAGATCGTTTTACTTTTTAGTCCTATTACTGTCGCCATTGCTATTACTGTTACTACTACTATTATTACCACCACTACCGCTACCACTGCCACTACCACTACCACTACCACCACTACTACTACTACTAGTACTACTGCTACTACTACTGCTACTATTACTGCTGCTACTACTAGTACTACTGCTACTACTACTACTACTATTACTGCTGCTGCTGCTATTACTACTACTACTACTACTACTACTACTACTACTACTACTACTACTACTACTACTACTACTACTACTATTACTACTGCTGCTACTACTATTACTACTACTACTACTACTACTACTACTAGTACTACTACTATTACTACTACTACTACTACTGCTGCTGCTGCTGCTGCTACTGCTATTACTATTACTGTTACTGTTGCTAGCTCTATAATATAATCTGAATTTTGTGCTTTGCAGGAATCTTAAGGCTAACAAGCTGGTGGAGCTTCCTGTGTTTACAAGAAAATCAAGCCTTACGACACTGTATGTTGAATCGGAGTTTCCACAGTTCCTCGTAACGCAGTGGTTATTCAGTGTCAATGTTGTCCAAAATGAGAATCAATCAGTTATTTCTGAGTTCACTTCAGCATCTATTTCAAAACGAGTCCAAATGACAAGTCCTTAATTCTTGTGAAAGTTAGTTTTCACTTGGTTCCAAAAAAAAAAAACAACAACAACTACTACTTTCTATGACAACCATTTCTTGCTTGGACTCTATTTTAAAGAGAGGCTGAGGTGAGCTCAGGAAGTAATGGCTTATCCATAAGCGTGTTTCAAGCAAACGTACGCTTTTCTAAACGAGGTCATTTGTCGGCTCATGAGGGAGACCACTGAACATTGAACCTTCACATGAAATTAAATCAAATCGAGCATGTCTAGCGTTGAGAAAAGCGTCTTGGGAAGTCATCATTGGAATTGGTTTTGCTTTGATTAGTTCCCAGCCAATAACGGGCAAAAGCAAAAACCGATTCAGCTGGTGACTTGCTCTTAGGCGTTTTCCCTCGCTCATTTCAGGTTTTGCCTGTATTTGCTTTGCATCATGTCCTGAATGGGCAAAGTAATTACTTTCGTTTTGGTTCTACGAGACTCCGCAAGTGCAGAAACCTTTCTCGTCCTGCCTTTCTGCCTGAGAGTGGAAAGCAAACAAAGACTCAGAGACAAATGCAGTCTAATTGTGCTCTTGATGAGTTTTCAATTGAGTATCGAAAGTAATTACGCGATTGATTTGGTTTTGGCGAACTTTTCAACCAATCACGTGCGAAACTAAAATCAATTGTGGCTTAGTCACTCTCGTTTTGCCGCGCTTGGTGCCGGCTGCGTTGACTTGCTTTGTGTTCTGATCAGTGGCTGGTGAAACCAAGTGGTGTTTGAATTCCATTTGTGATTGGCTTATGGGTGTATTTCCTTCAGAATGTAATTGGCTCCGTACATTATTTGGTTTTGATTTTGACACTAAATTGAAAACCGCTCTACTGTGAAATTGTGCATCGTTATCCGATTCGAATTTTCTCTTGGGAAATGTTTGTTTCTTTCAAATTCTGTTGAGCTAATGTATGGTATGCGGAAAGACAACTTACTAACAGATATGAACAATATTCAGGGATATGTCAAACAATCCAATCGAGAAGCTTGAAGCAGCAACACTGGAAAAGTACAAAGAACTTGAAACTCTGTAAGTACTTGACAATGCGGATTTATATACACAATTGCAGAAACGTGAGTACTCTGAGTACACTAGGTGCGTTCTAGAAGTTTGTCAAGAAAGAAGAGTTAGTCTTATCGTGATATCATCCCTATTTCCGAGCGAGACTTTGCGAGTGCAAAACTGCCCAGAAGTGCACTAGGAGAATGCAGTGTAAATCAGCTGCTTGTGATCACGTAATTTATCATTACGTTATAATTATTTTTGACTTCCAGTTACCTTCTCAAGACGAAGATTAAGGAGTTACCTGACTTGGTTTTTGAAAAGAACAAAAAACTTAAAACACTGTAAGTTTTCAGCTTGGCTTTTATAATTCTCTTATCTAGGAGGAAGACCATAAGAGGCTAGGTCTGCAAATTTCCGCAAAACGTGTCTTCAATCCTGAACAGAACAGAAAGCAAAAAATATTTCTTGTGAAGACCATTGTAAGCAAAGACCTTTAGCTAAGGCAATAATCTGAGTGAACATAAGGCATAAGCTGTGTTCCTTTTGAACTTTTGTTTTCAGATCATTACAGGGCAGCGAGCTGCAGAAAATACATAGGAGAGCTTTTGAAGGACCTGAACTTCAAGAGCTGTAAGTGCTCGCACGCTTCATATTGTTAAAATGTTAACACAGCGAGCAAAGGAATCACTTTTGATCATAATTCTGACTTAACACACCGGTGTATTGCAATGGTCCCATGTGCCCCCACGCTTTCCTTCGCCTTGGGGTCGACAGTTTCGGGGAGCGAAGGCGGAAAAGGAGACAATTGGTCCCCTTCTTTATCGGCGTTAGTGGCATCTGATGTTTCGCTTGCATGCGACTTTTTTTCTAAACTTTCATCACAAGTGGAAGAAGGTTACATGGCGCTTAAATTACGTATACAGTACAACAGCACCATGTCCGAGAAAGAAGTCTACTTGAACTGAAAGTAATTAATTCATTGAATTGATGACCTATTTGCTTCTTTTAGAGACCTTCAGGAAACCAAAATATCCTATTTACCTGGCGACAACTTGGAGAGTCTACGACACCTTTACATTAAAGGGGTGCGAAAATTGTGGGAAATACCAGTCGTTTCCTTCAAAAGTCTCAAACGTGCTTTAGTGGAGTATCCATTCCATTGCTGCCTCATTAACGCCCAGGAACACCACTCCGGGGAAATAGACAGGCCTGAGCCCATTTCTGCATTACCTGGGCCTACGGTAGGATTTTGCCCTGAGAACCCTAGTGCTTTGATGACTACCACGAGCACATCGTCCACAACAACAATAGGAACAGAGCCTTTGACACCTTATACCAAGCAGAGTAATATCTCGGACGATGTTTACCCATTACCTCCTTCAGGTTGCATTCCAGTTAACTATACACTTACTTCTCAGTCTCCACCTATAAAGGAAGTGGATTGCACGCCCAAGGCAGACGCGTTCAATCCGTGCGATAATTTGTTAGGTTCTCACGTGCTGCGCGTGTGCTCTTGGATTGTGATGGTATTCGCCCTCTTGGGGAATTCCTTCAAACTTATAGTCCTGCTTATGAGTAGGCGTAAGATCTCCACCACCAAGATTCTGATGTGCAACTTGGCGTTCGCAAACCTCTGCATGGGTTTCTTTCTGTGCATGCTAGCGAGCGCGGATCTCTACTCCCTAGAGGAGTACCAGAATTTTGCGTACCAATGGCAGTATCAGACAGGTTGCAAAGTGGCTGGGTTTGTGTCTATTTTCTCCACGGAGTTAGCTGTCTTCGTGCTTACAGTAATTACGGTGGAGAGATATTTCACCATAGTACACCCTTTACAGTTTCATAAACACCTTAGCATCAAACAGATCGTTGTACTCATGGTGGTTGGTTGGTTCTTTGCGATAACATTGGCAGCCCTCCCTTTGCTGCAAGTGGAAATCAGCAGTTATGAGAAAGTTGCTATATGTCTTCCATTTGATGTAAAAAGCACCGTGTCAAAGCTCTACGTGACTTTCTTATTAGCTACGAACGGACTGGCATTTTTCTTTGTGCTGTTCTGCTACGGTAGGATGTATTGCACTGTCGGGCGCTCCGGCGCTATAGCCAGAGGCCACCGCGTGGAAACAAGAGTGGCTAAGCGAATGGCGATGTTGGTCATCACTAATTTCGCGTGTTGGTTTCCAATCGCGCTCGTAAGCCTCATAGCGATTTACGGCACAGCTCTGGTAAACGTTCCCGCCGCGAAATTTTTCCTCGTCTTTGTCTATCCTATTAATTCTTTTACGAACCCTTATCTCTACGCTATAGGGACCAAGCACTTTCAGCTCGATGCTCTTGAAATATTAAGTCGTATCGGTATGCGTAGTTCTTCTAATGCAAAAGTCAGAAACAGGCTTCAGGTTCAGCTCGAGGCCATGCCGAACTCGTCCCGGGGTTTACCGGAAGTAAAGTGAGCCTGATCTCCATGCGATCTGGAAACCAGATCCCTGTGCTGTCTGGGCGAATTAGCAGTTATTCCTCATCAAACAGACAAGGTAGTTCAAAAAGTGACAGAGGTTGTAGTGGTGGCAGCCGAAGCAGGAACAACGGCCATCAGACGGAGTCGTCTAGGAACAGTCCAGCTTGCTCACCGTGTGGTTTGTTATCTATACCTTTGTGTCATAAGAAAACTTACGAACTGAAACGAGAGAGGCAAGAATCTGATTTAGGAAATGATACTTGGAGCTCTCAAAATAACTCCACAGAACATGTTCGTTTTTCTTTGAGAAGCGGCGAGTTTTTCGCAAGCCGATCGTCCGCCAGGCAAATATTTCTTGAAGGCAATATTTGCTCTGAGAACAGAACGTTCAGTGAACGTGATGCGGTAAAAGACGACGAAGACGAAAACGCTCCATTTGAACCCGAAAATAACGATTGTGCGACGACTTTCACGGAAGAAGGAGAGAAGGAAGAAGGGCATACCCCCATGTTACGAGTGCCCACTGTGCTGGTCACTTCCTGTTGAAAGCACAGTTCATAAGCCTTCGAGACAACAGACTGGAATTTAGGTAGTACTTGCACGCTATTTGACTAAGTCCAAGGGACGATTTTAAATTTTTGTCTCTCGCAAAATATCTCCAAGCATCCTTTCAAAGGTTATTCCAGCACTTGGAAGTGAGAATAACTGCATTATGCCCACTTGAAAAGGTCTTTTGAGGGCTCAACTTTTCCCTGTAGTGTCATCTTATTTAATCAGTGATATAGAAATAGATTGTAAGTGAGCAAAGAGTTGAAGTTTAAATTTAGCAGCACCAGAACAAAAGTTGAGATAGTTCTATGTGTTCATCCTTCTATGACTGGAAAATCGTATATGTCTATGTTTTTTTTGCAGAAAGTAGGTTTAAACCTGTTTCTCTATTTTTCTTTTATTAATTTCTTCCTTTTCTTTTTGCAAATCGCTGTCAGTTCGTCTATACCGAATAGTTTATTAGTTATTATTAAAATTTGACGTTCTTGAAAATAGCGTATAATTCATTCACTCTCATAAATCCTAACTTTATTCCCATTCCACAGAGACTCGAAGTCATGTTTACTGTTATGGTCTGTAGATAACATTCCAGTAATAAAATAACCCACCACCCCTCCGCTCAAAATAGAAACGAAAAATAATGGATAATATAAAAACGAGTAAAACTGACAAAACAAATTAAGGAAGGGAAAAAAGAAGAGCTTACTCATGCGGAGGAAATTATTGACACTGGGACCGAAAAAGCCCTCCTGGGTAGATACCAGCAGGTACCCTGTGTATTTTCTTGTCTTGCTGCAAGAAGAAAAGAGGTTACTGGAAATTTAATTTAATATTGGTGACAGGGCTTAAACTAAAGATTGGAGGTTCAATAGGTCCTTTGCGCCTGGTCAGTCACGCGGTACAAAACTGCCATCCTTGAGACAAGACAAACAAGGAGTTAACTTCATTTGAAATGGTAATTTTCTTTGTTTGTATTGTCCCAGTGTGTTGCTTGCTCTCCAACCAGCATGATGGTTTTGCACTGACCGTGCTTCGAACTACTCGGCCCTGGGTCGAGAGAGACAGGGCAGAGCAACGTTTCTTGCCTCAACCAACACGACACCAGAGACATGTTGCAGAGCTAGGCTTTGAGATCGATGATACTATACCAACGTGCCTTTGAGTCTCCCCCAATTTCAGGAACTTCACCTCAATGAAAAGATTTATGTGTTACGTTTCGTGAGCTTTCTTTGATGAGCGCGGTTTCTTTCATAAATACAATTGGCCACTCCAAAGAATACCATAATATTCAACAAGCAGATTAAGCCTCGCATCCACTGGTTGTGTAATCCCATAATTTCGCAACCCGTGCTGAATATTGTGGTATTTTTTGGAGTGGCCAATAGGAACATCAAGACAGCCGACGTCGGTGTATGGGTAACGGGATACGAAGACGTTGTCGATGTTACCCGGCATACGGGATAGACAACAGTTTACCTGCAGATTGAACATGAGCAATAAGATGGAGGAACCGGTAAGTTTTTATGACGTTTAACTGAGACGCTAACCGTACCCGTACACCGATTTCGGGGTATCTTAAGGTCTTTAAGAATGTGAAGCCTTTAACGTCCAAGTTTTGTGGAAAACGTGACCACACGAGTGAAATTTCCACTCTATCTTTACTTCGAATGCCGTTCCTAAACATTCACTACATCGCATGCTTACTCAGCCCCTAGTCTTAATCTTGGCAAGTATGCCCTCGGTAGCGCTATTTTCTCCTTGCATTACAACCAAAGACTCGACCACAGGTTCGGCTTTGTTCGTTCTGGATAATGAACACAACCCACCCCAAGTGGAAGGAGTGGGATGATATTTGAGCAAGCAGTATATGTAACCAGCGGCATATGTCGTCCATTTGTGCGCGTACAGATGGAAATCCAACATGGCGAACATCACTAATAAATAGACGAACTTTGAAGAACTGTGCACAAATTGCGAGCAGATGGAATTGGATGTAAGAAAAAGAGGCAGCTCTTTGTAGAGATCAACTCATCGGCAGGAATATTTTGCAGGTTGCAGGTTGGAGGTTGAAATTTAATTATAACTGGAAAACCGCTGACAGTTAAAAGAAACTTACAGGAGGTAAACTTACCTTGACTGTTAACTGACCCTGTTTACGATCGCTCAGTAAGTATAGGAAATCGTGTTTTATGGGCACGAGTGATGTTTTGAAAGTTCTCAAAATTGCACGAGCCGCAGGCGAGTGCAATTTGAGAACTTTCAAAACATCACGAGTGACCATAAATCACGAAATGCACGAGCAGGTTCATACGATTTTTCATTTATTATATTCTCAGCAAAATTACTAAAACGCGCTACTTTGTACGGTGTTTCCACAGCCACTTCCGTATTACACTCTATAACCTGGTTTGCACTCTATAACCTATTAATGCATTCGCCATTGGCCAATCAGAAACGAGATATTTTGTTGAGTATATAATAAGTACTTCTAGCGGATGGAATCAATAACCTATCGGCGTAAACAGAGTCATGTAACAATCACGGTAAGTCTACCGCTTGTACGTTTCTTTTAACTGTCAGTGGTTTTCCAGTTATAATTAAATTTCAACCTGCAAGCTGCAACCTGCAAAATATTCCTGCCGTCAATTCATCAGGTTTTCAGAAGCATTCATTTTATATGCAGAAATCACCAGTTATTACATACTCAACAAAATATCTCGTTTCTGATTGGCCAATGGCGAATGCATAAATAGGTTATAGAGTGCAATCCAGGTTATAGAGTGCAATATGGAAGTTGCTATGGAAACACCGTACAAAGTAGCGCGTTTGAGTAATTTTGTTGAGAATATAATAAATAAAAAATCGTATGAATCTGCTCGTGCATTTCGTGATTTATGGTCACTCGTGATGTTTTGAGAACTTTCAAAACATCACTCGTGCCCATAAATCACGAAATGCACTCGTGTTCATACGATTTCCTATACTTAGACAATCTATAGATCGCTGGCTGGACTTTTTTATGTAGAGTTTGCATGTTATTGAAAGGTGCTATGAAAAATTTTACTTTATGTAATTATTATGAGACATGTCAGGTGATTCATTATAAATTCCAGTTCCTTTTCCTTAAAGTCAACACCTGAGTTGGCAAAACTTTGGAGTGTTGGATGCCACATGTGGAAAAGAGACTTTCCATCAATTTATACTGCATTGAAGGAAGACTGGTCTCCAGCTGTACATCCAATTATTACAGCACTACAAGGTGAGATTTTCCATATGGCAGTGTTCCCGTAATACTGTACAACCAATGTAATAATTGGTACAGTTTCTTTAAGAGTTACTGTACAGTGAGGCTTAACAATCCTGGTCAAAACATTTGGGCACACATCTCTTTTCTGGGGTTACGTTGGTCTGTTACTTCCAAGTTAGGTTTCATTTCAATTCGAAAACACAACCTTGTGAAGTGAAGTCTATAGCTTATAAAAGATCTTGAACAAGTGTTTGTGCCTGGAGACCCAACATTGTCCTGGGGGAGGGGGAGTCAATGGGATTGTTGTTTTCTTTAGAAAACAACAGTGTCCCTAATGTTTTGACAGGGATTGTAGCTGAGCCATGCCCATAGATTCTATTGGTGATTGTAACCCAAAACCATGTTGTCGTATTCACGAGTGGTTTTAATAATAGTGGCAATTTTGGAATAAGGTGTGTGGGTTCATGTCTTTTTATTTCAAATAATCGATATATGTTGCATGTAGTTTGGTTTCCATTCAATTTCTTTCTTGTTAACAGAAACGCTTCAAAAGAGGGCATTTGATCTTGTATCCAATGCTTACACTTCCATTAGAGCAGATGATCTGGCTTCGCTGATGGGTGTAACAACAGAGGCTGCTGTTAATGGTGAGGACTTGGTTTGACGTAGTCAGGGTGTTCTGTAAGTTTTGAAGTTGATGGAGGTTTCTGTAAAGTACACTGTAGTGAGTCTTAACACCCCTTTAGATGGGTTGGAGGCATGCCCCCCAGACTTTTTTTTTAGAATGGAGTGCCAGAACAGCCTTTTCACAGGTATTTTGGGTCTAAGAACAATGATCTTATAAGGTGACATAAACCAGTTTTTCCTGCCATTTGAACGTAAAATTCATATCTTACCATGTAATACCCTTAATATAATATTGTACTAGAGCCAAAGTAATAATAATAAGGGATTGTTTTATTGGTAGCAATTCACTCATTGGTAGTAAAAGGTAGGTTAGGGTTAGTGTTCATGGTAGGAATGTGATGTCATTGTAGGAATACTTGTAGGATTTCTTCAATTCTGTAATTCCGTTTCTTTTTCAGCATTGCATCCGATAATCAATAATCATGTTAATGCCATTAACATGGGAAAGAAAAATGAAAGAGTGGATGGGAGATGGGAGTAAATTTGTTTTACAATTTTTTTTCCTCCTCAGATATGCATGTTGGCTGACACAAAGTGTGAATTCACAAAGGTGCATATCTCTTTTCTTTGTTTTGTTTTTAAATTTGACTTTGTTCAGAGTTTGAGATAGAGCAACTTTATCAAAGAATTTGTCATTCTATTCGTGGCCAACAGTTCACCAACAGTCAGCAGCTGACAGTTGATTCCAAGGGCAAGCTTTTCGTGGTTCATTTTCCTACAAAATGGGTTAACAATAATTTTGTCTCCCCTCAAGCAATTGACATGGAACTTGATGCAACCCCATTCTTGGGGAATGTCCGTTCCAAGAGATATTCGATGCTGATTGAGGATGGAGTGGTGAAGCAGCTTGAGCTGGAGCCAGATGGTACTGGGCTGAGCTGCAGCTTATCCAATATACAATCTTCTTAGTTTGTTGTAGGTGAGTAGTCAAATGCTTGCTAATTTTGTGAGAATGGTCTGGTGAATAGAGCCTTTTTAATCTAGCATTGTAGAGCCAATCACATTCTGAAGGAAGTTTGTCCTTTAGCCAACCATCAATCAAAGTAATACATGTACAATGTCTTGCTTTTTCATTCAACACTCAATTGAAAACATCTATATCCTCTCTTTACCTTTCATCAAGTCTTTGGCTATTGAGCATGGCCATGATGCAAGTAATTACTGGTTCGCAAGGTCCTGCTGTTGTAGCATGCTTGCGTAATGCAGGTTCTATGGACCACAGGGGAAATAGTACGTCTGAGCCTCTCGGGGGTACAGAAATCAGCCGTTGGTACATAAATTGCCTTGATGGTGTAGGAGTCATCACATCTAACTAGTCATCAGCTATCATCATCAGTTGTTAAAAAAAAGTGATTTATCCACTGGATAGCACCATACCCGCTGTATGTAATACTGTTTAGGGCATACTAAATACTGTTTAGGGCATTCATTCGGGGGGGGGGGGGGGGG
>BLFK01000347.1:578768-597046 GCA_014634185.1 Astreopora myriophthalma | reverse complement strand
GCGATTCGTGCGATATCGGTTTGCGCGTGCAATTTAACGCGGAATTCCCTCGTCAGGTAATGAATTTTCCTATAGAATCAGTGCGATCCAGTAGAAGGCATGGAAGGCGAGGAGGCAAGTTTGTGTTTGAAATCCGAAAGCGATTTTGCAGTCTTTGCCTCATAGGAAAGACTGTTCCAGAGCATTGCACCACTATACTTAAAGCTGCACTTCAAAAAATTTGTGTATGGCCTTGGAAGTGCTAGATCAGTCTCGATATTCCTAAAATTGTAATTTATGTTAGTATCATTGAGTTTTACGAAGGAGTTACTCATCATCAGTTGGGGGGCAGATAGATCATTGAGGATTTTATACATAAGGGTAGCCTTTGTATGAAAGCGCCTGGTTTCAAGGGTTTTCCATTTCAAGTTATTCAACACATCCGTAGACCTAACATCATATGAAGAGCCAGTAATAACCCCTCCCGCACGATTTTGAATTTTTTGTAATTTATCTTAATGGCCTGACGTGCACTTCGACATGAAAAGCAAAACACATGAAATATGATAAAGGACTGAAAGCTCTCCAGCGCATCCTGGTTTGACTGCGGAAGTACTTGGTTTAGAAGTGTTTATAGTGGAAAAGTAACGTGTTGTTGCATTTTTGTCTTGCCTCGACAAATGTACTGAACTACATGTGTTTTGTTTGAGCTGTATGCGTGCTCTTAGCTGTCGAATGGGCGTACGATGTGTGGAAAATAAAGTAATTGAAAATGTTTAAAAACAGTTCCATCATTTCAGGTTTCCTCTTCCAGTCCCTTAATCTACTTTTCCTCAGGCTAAACCTAATCTGTTTTTTTCATATGCGGATCTTGAGGATCCTCCCAGAACGTTTTCATTGCGGAGCGGAAATAGTGTCTTTTTGACATGCGCTTGCTGGTGCTTATGTCACCAGCCAGCTCGTAGCCCGCGTGAGATAAACGTAATCTCGAGCACTTTCTCATCATCCGCCATCTCGAGCCAGTTGACACTGTCGTTAACCTAAGCATACCGCCTTCGAAGCTACTGCGCTTGTGTACCTCATGTTTTCCAGTGCTTACTGCACAAGTAAATCAGGCTTGGAGACCGACAATCAGACGCAATTTTTTCCGATTCCTACTCCGACTTCATTGCTCATAGCCCGTGAACGATACCCTGCCAGCAGAGGTTTTTCATGTTGTCGCTTTCGTTTGCTTGTCTTTTTACGGCTGTCTTGACCGGTGAGTATTCTCGAGACCTTTTTGGAGAAACCCGGAGAGAAACCTTTGCACGATGCATCTTGTATTGTAACATTTCCTGTTAATTTTATCACACGTGATTTTAACGGTGAACATCCGCAAAGCTTCCGCGAAGTAGGTCATCTTGGCGCGCGGTTCGCGATTTAGTGTGATTGACAGACGAGTTTTCATGTGGCCAATCACGGAGCAGTGGCGCTTGCTCAACAGGAAAAGGTATCGTTTCGTGGCAGTGTTTTTCTCGCGTCGAAAGAAAATATCAGCGGAAAATTCAACCGTAAAAAGACAAGCGCACGAAAGCGACAAGATGAAAAATCACTGCCGGCAGGCTAGTGAACGAAGACGTACTTACGATTGTGGTTTCTCTTTTTGGAGAAAGGAACGCCGGAAATCCGTCTGCGTTCGCCGGCCACATCGCTAACGTCAAACTGGAAACCATATATTTATTGTTGGGAGTCGCATACAGAAGCATGCGAAAAGGAGGCTTGCGTTTTGTTTGCTCTTTCTCTTCTGTTGTCGATTGCGACAGCAGAGTTTTCAAAAGATCATAATGGGCGTAAATGGAAGACGTTAAGGCTTCCGTCCAGGTTGAGACTCCGCTTATGTTTGGTTTCCATTAGATCGTAAACGCTCGTTTCGCTGGTTATAACCAGCATATATGGCCGTCCCGCGACGCGCACCACCGACAAAATGCACAGCGAAGTCCATCTAATTTTCACTTTATTTACCCTACTATTTTATTATTTCAAGTCCTGTTATTCTAAGTTACTCGGTGAAAGTTTATTGACTTATGCAAGTGGGAGGGTGGTTTGATGAAAAGATGCTTTGTAAACAAGTACCCGGTACTCTTCTCTAAGGGGTTTGCCTTAATGCTATAAAAATACTGTTTAAAAATAGTATCGAAATCTAGACTTGCGCTCTTAAATTAGGCGCCTCCGTCGTCACTGAGCCCAGTGTCGGAGATCGTAACCGACCGGTAGTTGAAAGGGAAATGGGAAGAAAATGGGAACAATGGAAACGTTCTTATTCTTACCACTCTGATTCCGTCGACACGATCTTCTCTTTCGTAAACGGTCGGTGCTATTTGAACGAATTTTTTTCATCGTTATCAGTTTGTTTTTGGTTGTTTGCCATTTACCCCCCAAATCTGGAAATTTCGGTTAGAATGTAAATGTAAGACTAATTTGGTGTGCCCGACCGGAAAATTTCCAAAATTTTCGAAACGTCTTCAAAAGTAGTTCCTAGCGGTTTCTTTGCGTTCCAGACGCATCTTTGCTTACCATTTGAACAAACCGAAGACCAGCCAGTTTCCGCTCGTAGATGGTAAACAAACTTTGTTTATAGAAAGAATTATCTAACCAACCAAAGCAATGTGCTCGCTCTGATTGGTCGATCAGCTATGGTTTAATTTGGCAGTGAATTCATTGGAATTTCGCGCGTCGTCTTGGGCGTCGTTCACACTTGGTACCCGAGCACTGTGCCCGGGCACCGGTACGAAACTGTGCGTTGTTCAGACATTGGTGCCTAGTTTTGAATGTGTGTTCACATTCGATGGCCAGTACCTTGTCGGGAGCAGCGGTTTGTAGTTAAGGTTCTTGGGCACTCGCCAGAATCGTGTGTAGACTTGTACTCGTGCCCGACTCAGTGCCCGAGTACAAGGTCTCGACCTCGTACCCGTCCCTGAGCACCGTGCCCAATTATTGGCACGGGCACTTACAAAAAGTCGTGTTCACAGTGGTGCCCGTCAGGCACCATGCCCGGGTACGGTGCTCGGGTACCAAGTGTGAACGACGCCTTAGTTATTTTAGAACGGCGATAGTCCGCACATTTACGGAAAGTGTGGTCTACTTGCTTAAATATGAGATAACTATATGTAATAGCGCACACTGGACCGTAGTCTGTCTTAAGGTGTAATGCATGGTTACTAAGAATGGTATCGACCGTTAAAGATGGCAACAACCGTCTACGAAAGAGAAGTACGCACGCTCCGTCGACCTTACGACTCTGTTGCTTGGAGTGCACTGTTTTGTATGCGCTCTGTCTACTCCGCTTACGACTCCGACTTCGATGGATTCCGTCGCTAGTGAATTCCTTTCTTCAAAAAATGCGCTAAAAATATCAGTTTATCACCCGGCTGGGTGCGTCGAGTCCCTTCCAAACAGTCGATATTTTCCAATAAAGGTTAAAAAATGCCCTAGGGTTCATCGGAAATCGTCACGAGAAAGTCTTGAGTGCGTAAACACGATGATGCCATTTATTGGAAGATCAATTCTCATGTAAATATGGCCAGCCATTTCAAAGGTGTCTTTTAACAGGGCATTTCTGGGATAATTGATCTACGGTTACTTCAAGCCGTTTCTTAACTGATGATTTTGATGTGTAGACCCTGCACCACGTTATCATTTTTTTTCCTCGCAACCCTTAAAAATGGATCATGATGGCTTCTTCAGTTATTAACCTACGCGAAAGAGTGCCGTTTTAAAGGGGGGACACTTCTAAAATATTCATAGTTTAAATACCTCGGTAAATAATACAACTTTTGTTCAGTTTTAAGCTACTGTTTGTTCATTCGTACTTCAGTTGTTAGAAGTAAGTAGATGTCGGAAATCATTTTTTAAAAATAGTTCGAAAGTGGAAAACGGCGATCAAACCAGTGATTGCCTCGTCAGCTGTTTGGATCTGCTCATCTTGCTTCCTCTTGTTTATAAATGACTGTATAAATATTTTAACCCGTCTCCCTTTCATAGTCCCTCTCCGAACTTGTAAAAGCGCGTAAACACTTCCCAACAGACGTTTTATTTCATGAATGGTTCGAAAATATATTTAGGAAATTTGGAGGTACCCATTTTTAAACTATTGTCTTACCATGTGGAACGCCTCTCCCTCTTTCGTTTTGCATAATTTCCCCAACACTTGACATTTCATGCGTAAACTTTAAAGCACAGATCCAATTTTATTTCGAAATGAAAAATTTTCGGTTTCGAAATTCTTCTTTAAGAAGTAATTCTCCTTGCTTGCCTTAAATATCGGAAACAATAGATCTGTTTGATATCGTGAAGGAGTGGGTACCTGTTAACTCATATAACAAAGGAGGAATTCCTTTGGAAGTCACCCGACCACGCAACACGCAACGTATTTACTGCTTACCGAGTCTTTACCACTGAGACACTTACTTGGGTATATGCACTGGCCGTAGTAGGTTTTACTCGTTTCTGGGTAGGAATGCGCCGTTGTAGTCGAGTTAAAAAAAACACATGACACTCTTGTTTGGCCTCGCACCATAAACAGAAGTCGTTCACGGTGCAGTTATCGCAGCCGTTCTGGCGCCCGCATAGAACACTGGCGTTAACAGTTACCACTCTGGCGTTTTTCGCTGAAACGTTCTCCGTTGGCGAGTCCATTGCGTCTAGTTCATCCAAAATCTTAAGGTAATCAAGCGCTGGTTTTTCCCTCTCCTCGTCGGCTTGTTGTGGCTCGCAAGTAGCTTTTTTAAGTCCATGCGGGCAAACCTCTCTTTCTTGCTCAATACACTCACTCTTCATCCACCCATCGCTACACCATTGGCAGCTACCACTGTTTGATAAACACCTACCGCAGTCTGGTTCCTCTTGCACACAGCTGTGATCTTTAGAGTCGTGATAGTGTCCAGCCGTCTTTGCTTTTTTATGAGCTTTTTTATGAGCGTAATGTTTGTAACACTGCACGATGTTCACTGTCGTAAGCAGTATTAAGATAATCTGAACTCCTCTCATAGCTTGGCTGAGCGGGAAGTTAGAATAATATATCCTTCGCAGAGCTTTCCCGCGCCTCTTTTGCTCCCAGATGTGATGGTGGCGCTAGTAATTCATTCTCAACTAGGTTCAGTACCTTTAGCCAAATTATCAACTGAAAGCCCAGAAATGCACACCAAGTGGACAACCTCAAAAGGCGCACTTTCCTTTGCCTCGCGGCCGACAAATTAATTATTCGTTTTATAATAGCGCGACGGCCTCTCGGCTGAAATTTGCATAAGCACCTCACTTGGCGACAATTCTTTTGTGCAGTACAACGCATGAGGGATTTTCAATTAGAGCTAAATAAGAATCAAGGCGCAATGTTTTGATAAGTTTTTGTATTGACATGTAAAGTCAACCACGAAGGTATCTCCCGCGTAAACTGCCTCTGGTTAATTAAGGTGATAATTTATGATGAGCTAATTTTCAGCCCTTCATATATGTTATGCTTCTACTAAGTCCATCCTGCAGGAATATCGCTGAATTTGAATTAACGTTTAAAATCTTTCGTGGAGACTAAGACTTCGAAACACCTGCACTTTGTTTCTTTCAGTAAGACCAACAGTTAATCATCCGGGGTAGCATGAGGGAATTTCTTCTTCGCTTTTTTTAGTTTTACATTTTAAAGAGGTTGATTTAAAGAGCATTTAATTGGGTATTTTTTTGAGCTGCATTCGTTCGGCGAAGTAACAGAAGAGACGCAATTGTAAAGCTTCGTGAAAAGCACGAATGAGCAGGTTCAAGGAAAGAAAATTCCAGAATTTGTTTCAATTACGTCCGCAAACCAGATGTCTTTAATTCACGGTCGGAGAGTCATCGGTTGTAGACGTCGAGTGAACAACGCTGCCCACATGGCAGAAAGCACAACAAAAGTCAGTCTGGAACAATCTTTATTACATGTAACTGTTATTGTTCTCTGAACGTGTGCTCTAAGTGTCCCTCAAACATCACACGCCTCTAGGGTCGTCTTGGTATCAGCCCGCCCGGTTGACCGCGCTGGCTCGGTTTCACCACGAAAACCTTTGTAAAAACTCTCGACGTGTTCATACGAGAGGGCGGGCTGGCGCGGTCGCCGAGATTTCTCAGGCCGAGATCTCGGCTTTCGGGGTGGAAAAATGTCCCATATGGACACTTCAGCCCGGTTACCTGGATGATTTTTTTTCAAGTGCGCATCGCTTGCGTGTATTTTTGGTTCTTCAGGGAGCCTTTGGCGGCTTGTCCATCTCGGTAACCGGGCTGATCATTTTCAGCCCGGCAACGGGCTCATATGAAGAAGACTTATTTAAACACGATATCACTTAAAGCTCGACAGCCTGTGGGTTCGTGTATATAAACTCACTAATTATGAAAGTAAGACTAAAAACCTATGTACAAAGATAAGATGCAACCAAGATCAACACACTTAAAACTATATACAAAGAAAGAATCGCTTCTACTCGAAAGCCATTTTGTGACAAGTGAATACTTGCATCTCTTGCAGTACAACTGAATTGCCAAAGTCGATCTCCTCAATTATGTTCAACTTGTGAATCAAGGAAAATTCTTCAGCCTTAATTACTTTGCGGCACTCGGGGGCGGTACAAGGTGTCCCATAAAATTGCTTCCCTGTAAGATACAGAGAACCTCATAATGTTTGTTTTAAATGGTGGGATGAATAACTGATGACTATACGGTCTTAAATTGTTCAAGGGTCGATGATTGGGTATATACACAATCATGCAGGTTGGCGAATTGTTGTAGTGCATCTCATTCAGACTACTCGTACGTTATAGTACATCTTATTATTTCTCGCTCCAGTCTTCTAATTCGCTGAGTTTTTGCGCTCGCACCACACCATCCCAAAGTTAAACTCTTCGTTCTTAAGGAGAGAGATTGGTCGTTTAGTCTGAGTCTTTAAAGATTATGAAGTGTTATCCATGGGACTTACAAAGAAACGAAATAACGAGGCCAGGAGTTTTGCATGCCGCATACATCCTATGATTTTGTTAATCCTAAACACAATGTCAAAAGGCACAGAGGTGACTAAATGCATTTTGCTCTCAGGGCAGTTTGTTAACATCTTAACACGTTTTTTTCTGAGAGCAGGCCTTACCCAGGGTGATATACAGCGCTGCCTCCTAGTTAAATTTACAGGTCTTTTTGTGGAGCTGCGGTGTTTCCATGGGTACCAGCTGAAAATAAAGTTGAAAAGGAGAGGACATTTGGTGGCATGGTGTTTGCCTTTGCTGGGGTTCTTGCGTCGAGTAAAAATACGAGACACAAAAAAACCCAGCGCCCTCAAGCCTTATGCGTGCTTACGTAAGAGGGCCAAATTTGACCACCAAGCCTCACTTCTGAGAAATACTTTTGAAACCTGTAACAACTTAACTATATATCACGTGTGTTTTTCTTTTCTTTATATTTGATTTGCACTGCTTTGTGAATGCGTTGTCATTCTGCATGGCCGGATTACGCGTTGAAAGCGAGGCCTGATATTGAAACAAGAGATTTTGATGTAAGCATGCGCGCGGCCCAATCCTGTCGCGTTGCATTACCTCGCTTCTGTCAATCACTGTTCACAGAATGGTTTCTCATAGTCCCTATCCAACAGCGCTGCACTCGTTCACGTCACTGCATACATTCTGCCAACCTACGTCATTCCGATTACATTCTGTCAATCTTTGGTCATAAGAGGTTCTCTGGCAGTCCTTGTCCAATAACTTTCTCCGATAGCTTTATATGATAGCTTGCATCACTATGGTTACATTCTGTCAATCATTGTTCGTTAGATACGTTATTGGACAGTTACTGAGAAAAAAAATTGCGTTACTGTTGTTACATTATGTCAATCATAGTCCTTACGGCAATCGTTGTGCACATGACGGTTTTCTTTCAGTACATTCTGTCAATCACTGTTCACACGAAGGTCGTTATCCAATAACTTAGCCCATGTTGCTATGGTTACGTTCTGACAAAGAGATCGTCAAGGTTGGTGATCTCTTTGTTCTGACCATTTTTGTTCACAAAGCGTGAGTTTTTTTTTTCGCAGTCCTTATTCCATTGGCTCGAACTGACGCGGTGCAATCAGTTTTTCACGTTGGCTGCTCTTCATTTACTCTTTCGGTTTGTAGTTTTTGTGGTTAAGACGCTCAATGTGGTGTCGGCTCAGGTTTATTTAAAACTAAACCAGCGCCCTTTACGTCTTTTGTCCAAGCACTGCAATCTGGGCACCATGCAATATGTTTTGGGCGTAGGCCAGTTTGCAGTTTGTTAAGAAGAGATCGCGAGACGCCAATCAAATTAATGACTGTCTACAGATGGTACAATTTAACTATCGCCCTTAATTAAGGAGATTCGTGTTTCATTCGTCCTCAGGTTTGGATACTTGTAACGAGGAAGGAGAGAATATTTTGCACTCTAGGATGCTTCGCTCAGGTAGGCCAAAAAGAAAAAACCCTCGTGAACACAGCCAAAAGTCTCTAAATGTAAACTTTTAACACTTCTTTAATATTCGACTCGTTTCTAAATCACTGATTTCGAGAAATACAGCGAATCTAGAACATGAAAACGAACTGAAATATGTTACACCCGAGTTTAAGTAGTTACAAGAAGAAAACTTGAAAACGTCGGCCCGACGTTTTCAAGTTTAAACACATCTTTATCTGGGCTGTTTGTCCCTGAAAACATCTGCAAACAGTTTCCTTGCGTGAAAGCGCCCTTTTTAAAGGACCATTATCGCGCCGCTGCCTTCAACCAAAGTGTCCTTTGGATTTTCAATGAGTTACAAAAACTAGAGTGCGCGTAAAACGCCGGAATAAGTTCCACAATAAATGATTCTGAGATTGGTGACTGCAATTAAGGAAAAGGTAATTATTGAGAGAAATTTTATGCGGCTTTGGACGTTCCACTCATGATTGAAACTATTTTAGAAAATGCCGCGAGCTGTTGACGTTTTTTATTAATGAAGAGCGACGAGAAGTGGAAATGTTTAAATAGGCATCGGCATAAATGTTTTCAGTTATGTTTTTTGGCAATCGTTTTCCGTTTACTTACCTGCTTAAGGGGTTTTAAGGCAAAACGTTGAAGCCTATAATAAATTGAACAATATGCTAATTTAGCAAAGATGGAAAATACCCAATATCCCTTATTGTTGTTCTTTTCAGTTGTTTCCTTATATAGAGAATATACGCATATTAGTAAAAAAAAAAGTAATTTCTTTCAATACAACTGCAGACCATGTGTGTCGATACCTTTTAATTTTTTTCATTGGGGTGGTTAGGTATAGATAAATTGATGTGTCGGACCTCACAACAGCTATATCCTGCGGTGTGCAATTCTATTTAAGCAATAGAGGACTTTTTGCGTGTTTACATAGCCTGATGTTTACATACTCTCATCTAAACGCACCTATTGACCAATAAGAGCGCGCGTACTATCCTAATTATTTTATAAATGGAAATCGTACAACTGAAAATGTTTTATTTGTCCAGCTTGTTAGGAAAGTAGGGAAGATCACACAAGGAGTCATACAACTCTTGCTACTGATCTCATCCTCAATTAAACACTGTTAATTTCAGTGTTTCTCTCTAAACAAGAAGGCGTTTGCTTGTGGCAGTTGGGGTTTATGTTGATGGAAGCGTATGTTAAAAGCTAGTCTTTCTGGCTGCGATATCCTTGGAGTGACACTTGTTTCTCTTACGTTCGATCGAGGTAAGTGTAAATTGGTTCTAGTGCTTAATTTTTGAACGTTTCCTGCGTTTCGGGAAGGAAATGGAAAACCTTTAACTCAAGAAGAAATAAAAGGAATAACTATGTGTGAAATTGCACTGAAATTTTAAACAGAAACATGGATTTACAGCAGAACTGTTGAACCGATTTAGTGCATATCGTGTACTTTTTCTATATTTGTCGGAATATCATCTAGTGAACAAAATATGGTTCTTCTGGACTGAATCGAATTCAAAGCAGGTGAAATGTGAATTTGAGTTGAATGTGTTTCTAAAATGTCAGCTGTTTGCTGTTCCATCAAACGAGTTAATGGACCTCTCAAAATTGACCCGGCCGGCAATATGAAAAGTGACATTTCTTCTTATATACTAACATCTGGAGACCAATGACATTAAACAACAACTGGAGTAGTTCTCTTTTGCCTGATATCACTACTTCTCTAAATGATCTGAAACTCGCATATTGCGGTCCTGCATTAATGCACCAAGGCATCGTTGTATGCAACTTAACAACACGCTTCAGAGATTGGCTTGTCATTCTGCTGACCCGGCCTTTTGCGTAGCAGTTGCCAATGGTTCTTATCTGGGTGCATGTATTGTGTTAGCAGTTGGTTTCATTGTTCTATGAAAGGATATCAAGTTAGTTGTTTAAAAACAATTAGTGAGAGGCTTCAGTTGCCCAGTGGTTCGGTAGCCGATTTTTATCAATTTTGCATAGTACGGTTGAACCGGCCGGCTTCAACCTAATCTGACGACTAACTATTTGAATTTGACTCCGGCGTTTCCGCTTACAGCTCCTCTACGCTTTGTAAATAGCTAACTGGTTGTGTCCTGCCAGTTAGGGTACTTAATCACATCGTATTATAGGAGGCAGGTCCATAATAGAAACTACCTTTTTCATTCAACAAGGACTGCTTTTTTTAGAGGTGCTTCGTGTTTTAATTTATCACATGAACTTTATTGACTGATTTCATTAATTTATTTCCTCTTTCGTTTCCAAAATGGGAAAGCTTTCAATTTTAATTTAAAATAAACCTTTCAAATTTTAGACGAAAGCGATTGCTAAAGCAATAATTATGATATTTATTTATAGGGCGCAAATTCAACTATACGATTTTCAGATGCGCCTCACATATATGAGCTGTATGTAATACTAATGAATAGTAAGTATAGGTAATAGCATGACCTGTAGTGGTATTTGGCAATAATACCGCCTCGTGATATTTCAAAATTGTCTAGTACGAGCCGCGAAGCGGCGAGTGGTATTTGGAGAATTTTGAAATATCACGAGGCGGTATTATTGCCAAATACCACGTACAAATCATGCTATTACTTGTTTATAATGGAGGCCGAGAACCTTTTGCTGTTATACCACTGCTGTTATACCATTTTTGCTGTTATACTACTATTACGCGGAAATGGCGATACTATCAACCAATCAAATCTCCGAAATTTCTCGGCTTATATTATAACAGTAGGAATCGAATCCAAATTTACATGTAAAATTAAACTAACTTAACATATGTGTTAAAAATATATCAAAACTTTTATTTATACGCTTGAATAAAAAGTGCAGTTTTGAGTTTCTGTTTAAAAATACTAAAGTTCGACGTGCTCCTGACATCATAAGGAAGGGCATTCCACAATTTCGGTGCCGCTGCCATAAATGCTCTATCGCCAAGTGTAGGTAGAGTCTTAAGCATGGGTGGCGATAGAAGAAACGTCATTAGATCTAACACTATATTTCGAATTGGGTCTTAAAGTTACTAAATCCGATATATACTTAGGACCTGTCCCATAGATTGCTTTAAAAGTAATAATTAAGATCTTATAGTCAATTCTGGACCTCACTGGAAGCCAATGTAATTCACGTAGTAATGATGTTATATGGCAATACCGAGGTGCACGGTATATATTAATCTTGCCGCCGCATTTTGAACACGCTGTAACTTGGATGTTAAATTGCTAGGTGGTCCACGTAAAAGTCCATTACAATAGGACGATATGATCAAAAAGGAATTGAAGCAGGATTTTATGGTCCCGTGTCGCACTTATTTCTCTGTTCAGGGTAAAAAACAGGCAAATTGACCATGTGCATATGGCTTTACAATTACGCCGAAGGCAATACCTCATTTGAAAGGGAAGGAAATAAGCTTTCCGGGAAAAGAAAATGGATAAGTCAACAATCCTTTGAAATTAGCATACATTTTAGTAGACCACAAAATCAATAGGGCAAAAGTTTACTCATGCCATAACGATAAGTGGTTATAGGGAAAAGTTGACGGCAAGATAGTTCGTCATGATATTGGCAGCATCTGCAAAAAAGGTTTCCAAAAAGAATAAGAACAGAATTGATTAGCATTTGTCATTGATAACCACTTAAAGGCCGGTACATGAACGAGGCTAGATTCTTGAGGGCAATATCAGTTTATCACGTTTTAGTTCAGCTTTTAGCATGGGCGTTATGCCATTTCTCTTAGTACTCACGACATTCGGTAGAATTTATTCCCATGTTCGGGTTAAGGCCACGGAACGGTTCAGCATTTTAATCCTATTCTTCGAACTTACAATTTACCATCCTTTATCACTAATTCGCTCATTGTGAGAAATTTATTTCACAAAAATTCGGAAAGGATCACGATATATCGATGTCTCTTGTTTATAGTATTTGAGAATGACAAATTTCAGGCTATTTTTTGGTCATTGACTGAAAATATGAGAATTGTATAAACAAGAAAAGTAAAAACAGTATCCTACACTTCGAAATATGGATTTTTTGAGAATGTAAAATTCCCACTCCATAGTTACAAAATTCATGAATTAAATGTTAATGACTGGTTTAATTGGATTACAATGAGTGTTTTCGTCGTGGATAAGCATTTCGCCGCTCAAGTCAAACGTAATTAATGATCGCAGTCGAAGTTATATGGAGCTGAGGAAAAACATACCGTCACCCAACAGGCAACTTCAGTCAGTGACTTTCAAGGTACTAGTGATTGTAAGGCCCGGTTGATACCAAGGTCAAGCCTTTAATTCAGGCAGATTTCAGTTGACGTCACTGTAGACATCTTAATAGTTGAAACTTACACCTAAAAATTTATAACAACACAATATGGAAGGGCAGGTTCAATGTTTTTAATATGCGACGTTTGATAGAAAATGCATAAAAGCTGCCTTTACACGACGCAGTTAAAAGTAACAATATTTACAAAGGTTCATGTAGCCGGGTGGCAACTTGTCGTATCAACGCGACTACAAATTCTTCACTTTTTAGTGAAAAATATCTCCTTCAATTCTCACCATTTTACCATCGTGTTTTCTACACGTACTAAATGTAATTGTTCCTTTCAAATGATTATGGTTTTTCCTTACGAAACGTACTTTCACTTTTCGTTAATTTATGATAATGACGACTACGCGGCCAAAAGATGGAAATGATTTGAGAATGTTCAGCTTTATGGAATACGAATTGAGACTGGTATATGGAGGCACATCTATGACCAAATGCAATCCTCTGTAATTGAAATAGTAATTTCCAAATCGTTTTAATGCATCGATCCAAAGCTGAACGACAAACACCCGTTGCAGGTATCATGCAGATAGTCAAAATGCAGAAAGGCATATTCATTGCATATAAAGTCATAACGCAAAAAGGCATCACGTTAAGTAGGCATCACGCAAATAGACATCACGGAAATAATCACAAGGCGAAATAATCAGCGGTCGTAAGAAGGACCTGGGCATGCGCCAAAATCCAATCAAGAGCCTTCGTATCTTTTTTGAGAAGATGGTGTTCGAGCGGGCGATACCTTCTTCTTCCACTCAGAATGTCCTGGCTCAATATTTTAGGAGAATTCTTACTGAACTATTATGCCAGGACAAAAATTACGTTCAGTCGTTAACACTTAGCTGAAAAGTGTTGTTTTAAATACAATATTTGCGGGGAAAATTGCCATCTTCTTTACTACAATTGCGAGAATGCCACCATTTCGAGATTATTAACTGAGATATGTCCAGAAATGTAGGTTAATGAGATGAATGACCTTGATAATAAATGTCACGAAGTGTCTGCTAACCTTAACCCTAACCCTAACCCTATAGATCGTAAATCGTCCAAATATCGCGATGGTTATTTTGTCTTGTCTTTGTTGATTGTAATCATTTTCAAGTCAATATGGGAATTTTTGGTTGTTTTGTGAGGATTTGAACAGAATGAAAAATCCAAGATGGCGGATCCAAAATGGCGACTTGTCATGGCTGAGAAGTTCTTGTAGCTCGCACCACAGGTAACCCAGACGCAGGCATCCTTGTAGAGCGGTTTTCACTCGAGTGTCATAAAACCAACAATCCAGTAATTATCCAGCGTCACAAATAAAATGATTTGACAATGCATTTGTTTGTTTGTTTTTTTTTTGCGTAATTTCCTTGCGTTAAAATTTAGAGTCCGACAGAAAAGGTCTTGTTTGCAATATGGCAAGCTGAGAAACATTTCCAGTGCGAAAGCACTTATAGATGGCGTTAGTTAAACACTAACAAAGGAAATATATCCGTTGTTCCTTAACAGAGGGGACAGTTTTTGTGTTAACTGTTTCTAGTATGTCTAGTATCGGCGTCATTTTAAGGTTGTTGCTAGAAATATCTAATACCCGACATTTCGAACAAATAAAGAGGACATTTTTCTTCATTATTAAGTGTATTCGTTTGTGTAGCTGTAAATACTTCCGTTTAATAGCCGCCTGGTATCTTTTAATGGTATAGTATTCGAAGAAAGTCGACGAACTGGTGTTATGTAACAATTATTCGCCGAAGGCGAAGTGAATATTGGTGAATATTTACCGAGACGTAGTCGAGGTAAATACTCCCCAATATTCACTTCGCCTGAGGCGAATGATTGTTTTAGTATAATTTTCAGCGGTGAATATAAGAAAGTGCAAAACAACGTGCTAAAACACGATAAAAAGGCACGAAAAGTTCTTGCTTAGCTTAGCAGCTGCGCCTCCAAAATGTTATATTCACCGGGTAGCGCGGTGAATATAACACCAAATTCTTATATTCACCGCTGAAAATTATACTAAAACCGGATAGAAGATGCAATAGACCCAATTCGTAATTTGAAGCGAATAAAATTATCCTTTTGCCTAATTTTCCTTACTAGACTCGTTAGCATGTAGAAATTGAAAATAATTTTTGCTTTAAAATGAGGTTAGTGAGGAAAATGATCTGAACAGCTACAGCCAGGGACTGTCATTTTTAAGTTTGTAGACACATCAAATACTACAATTTGGGTGAATGCCTGCTGCTTGCAATACTATCCTCTGTTGTTGTTGTTTGCTTTTCATATGTTACAAGCTTTCTTCTCAAATGGTGTTGCCCTCCAAGTCCCAAGACAGTGGCCCAGCTTACAACCATATTTTTATTGTATTCCTCAATAGTGGGCTCGCTCCCTGGGCACTGATCATCACCACATTTAATTAGCACAGGATATATTGTGTTTATTCTCATCATTTTTCGATTTTTGCTTAGAGAACATCTGGTTTAGGGTATTCATCTAAAAAGAGCGGGTAGGCCTACTTAGCGCTCCCTGACGTTTTCATTTGTATGTTGAGTCCAATTTAAAACAAATACTAGATGACAACAATCAACCCATTATAGCAGGCTGTATTTTTTAAAATCCTGTTTTGGGGTTTATCGAGGTGATTGTAGGAAGATATCCTATTGCAGATTGTAACAAGTCTTAAACCATGTATAATCTCAACGACTTGCCGTGTGTTATCGTAGTGAATGATTAAAAATTCTCTTTGAACTGTATTAGTTTTCAGGCAGGTGTTTAAAAGGCTACATGTTATACGAAGTATATCAAGGCGAAACTAGTTTCAAATCGATGACAGAAAATTTCTATTTCTTTTTAAACCCGTGGCGCTTGCAATTCAGGCAAGGTGCAAATTTCTTTTGCCAATTTGCTCTTTGCTCTCAGCTCAAAAGGAAATAATTTTCTCAATGTTTCAGTTGCAAGTTAGGTAAGACGCCTTTAAAATTATAAAACGGTTGATTAAAACAGTACATATTGTTTACCCATGAATTGACATCGGAAAACAAATTCATGGTAATTCTGTTTTTTATTCTCAATTGTCAAAGTCAAAGCAATATCTAAAAAAAGAAGTTTCAATAGATATAAAACGTTGTTTTGTCTTAGTTTGCAGTTCTAAAGAAATACCTTGAGATTTTGCTGCCGGTTATCGGGGGCATCATCCGCTGCTGATTGGCCAACGCACCTAATGGTTGCAGGTAGCCGTCCTTTTATTGTCGTTTTCAGTTCTGTTTAACTTGCAACTGTTTCACCTGCGGTCCCTAAAGCCATGACGGGTAAAACAGAAGTTCTCATATGCATTTTAGACACATGATATTGTAGTAAATTTTATTGTGTGAGTGACTTGAGAGTGGATCGAGAGCATTTCTATTTCGTGGACGAAATTCTTGGAGTGGAAGCATTTAAGATCAAATCTTTTTGGCGCAGAACTTTCTGAGGCTTTTGCTGAAGATCCATAATCAAAATGGCGGCCGCAGCTGGATTCAGCCAGCTTCAAGTTAAGCTGCTCGAGTTGTCAATGCCAAAACCAAAAAGAGAAACTCTTCTTTGGCAGGCTTAATTGAGATATTATCTTTTAAGCTGAAAATGGAAATTGATTATTCGAAAATTTCCAGACGTTTCCATGATCAAAGGGTACCGAAAGTGTTCAGTCACGTGAAGGGCAGCCGTATTGGTTCACTGAAAACAGAAAGAGAAATTTTACGTTAAAATAGAGTTTAATTCGGCCAAATAATCTTTTTCTCCTGCAACATGGGCCCAGTGACGGGAAAGTGAAGACACTCTACACCGTAGCCCCATTCATGATGGATGTCTCTAAACCTGAGTATCTGATATTTGCTTGAAATCCTAGATAGCGTTGGCCATTTCAGTGCGATTCCAGTGGGTATCAGGCCGGTGACACACGGTTCAACATTTTTTGATCAACAAATGTTGCAGCTTCTTTCAAAACAAATGCTGAACAGTGTGTCATGATATGTTGAATTTTGAAACAGGCCATTCAACATGTGGAACGTTGTTGAACGTAGTTGAACGAAAATAGAGACAAGCTCTATTCTTGTCTCTATTCCGTTCAACAAGTTGCTGCAACGTCGTTCAGCACTTGTTGAGCAACAATGGTTGCACAATGTTGAACCGTGTGTCACCAGCCTTAGGCTCGCTGTGTAGATATTAGAGAGAGGAAAACAGCGAACCTAAAACCCACTGGAATCGGGCTGAAATGGCCAAAGTACGCCACAGAAACACTGATAAGGTATCAAGAAAACATGGGAAAGCATTTTTGTTCGATTCATGTTTATAAACACGTTCGTCTCTACAAGGGTAAAGGCGCTGAGCAGCGGACTACATTTGCACTGCTCATCGTCTTTACCCTTACCCCGATTCACTCGCGGAAATTTGGGCGAAACAAAGGCCCAGGAATACAAAAAGTCCACTTGCGGTCGACGTCCGTCGCTCCAAAACGCCTACGCTTAAGCTCTCATACTAATAAATACGAAACACATAGAATTCTAAATTAGCTTCAAATTATTTGCGAACGTTATTACTTCGCTGGTAAATTAATATTTGTGGCAAATTATAATCTAGGCACTATAATATTTTTGTTTCCGGCAACAAAACAAGATGTGAAGGCAACTATGCTTTCAGTCAGAAGAAGCAATTTAGTGCCATTACGCTTCCCTTCCTGTGTTTATTTGTTCAGAATGAATTTTGGGCCGTTGATGTTGCAATGTAGAAACAGCTGTGTTCGTTTCATTTTGAGATGTGCCTGCCTTAACTTGAGTACTGCTTCAGTGCAATTCAGAAACACTGAGCTGTTAAATAAGGCTGAACCAATCTTACTCCGGCTGTTAAACCGTAAGCAGTATATTGGAAGTCCTTTCTTACACCGGAAAGAGCTCTTTAAAAAACAAAATACAAGCAATAATGGCAAGCTATACTGCAAGTGGAAAGGCTTCACAAACAAGCTAAACCACGAAAGCAGCAGTTTTCTTTCAGCCTTAAACATTTTTTTTTCTATCACCGCATCTCTGTGCAACATTCTGATACTAATTGCTCTTCGTAAAGTGTCATCGGTTCATCCACCAAGGAAAAAACGAGCTGTGGAGTGGGGCGAGTTTCGCCCCGCAAAGCCTTCTGGGATCGTTACTAGGGACAGAGTTCAGTTGCAGAAAGACAAACAGTGGATGTGAAACGCTTTGATCAAAAAATGAAAGATTTTATCATCGATGAGAACGATATTCCTGGTGCAAAATTACCGAAACCTATTGAAGAGTACTTGTGCGGTTTTACGGCGATGGCTTCTTTGTAGAGGAGCGAAAACGTCTGGTAAACTCGCTGATTTACGAGTAAGGTCAGTATTAAAGCTTAAGCTTATAATACTTCGATGAATTCTATATTGAACTCAAAATTATATATGGGACGTAATTCTTTTTGAAACTGTTTAAGATTTATTAAAAGCCTAA